>CM026390.1:29876945-30066517 GCA_014843695.1 Archivesica marissinica
GATCTTACTCAGCCACAACATGCACGCTGCAAGATCTTACCCGGCCGCAACATGCACGCAGCAAGATCTTACTCGGCCGCAACATGCACGCTGCAAGATCTTACTCGGCCGCAACATGCACGCTGTAGGATCTTACTCGGCCGCAACATGCACGCTGCAAGATCTTACTCGGCCGCAACATGCACGCTGTAAGATCTTACTCGGCCGCAACATGCACGCTGCAAGATCTTACTCGGCCGCAACATGCACGCTGCAAGATCTTACTCGGCTGCAACATGCACGCTGCAAGATCTTACTCGGCCGCAACATGCACGCTGCAAGATCTTACTCGGCTGCAACATGCACGCTGCAAGATCTTACTCGGCTGCAACATGCACGCTACTCGGCCGCAACATGCACGCTGTAAGATCTTACTCGGCTGCAACATGCACGCTGCAAGATCTTACTCGGCCGCAACATGCACGCTGTAGGATCTTACTCGGCCACAACATGCACGCTGTAGGATCTTACTCGGCCGCAACATGCACGCTGTAAGATCTTACTCGGCTGCAACATGCACGCTGCAAGATCTTACTAGGCCACAACATGCACGCTGTATGATCTTACTCGGCCGCAACATGCACGCTGCAAGATCTTACTCGGCTGCAACATGCACGCTGCAAGATCTTACTCGGCCACAACATGCACGCTGCAAGATCTTACTCGGCCGCAACATGCACGCTGCAAGATCTTACTCGGCTGCAACATGCACGCTGCAAGATCTTACTCGACCACAACATGCACGTTGCAAGATCTTACTCGGCTGCAACATGCACGCTGCAAGATCTTACTCGGCTGCAACATGCACGCTGCAAGATCTTACACGGCCGCAACATGCAAGCTTCAAGATCTTACTCGGCTGCAACATGCACGCTGCTGTGGCAAGATCTTACTCGGCCACAACATGCACGCTGCAAGATCTAACTCGGCCGCAACATGCACGCTGCAAGATCTTACTCGGCCGCAACATGCACGCTGCAAGATCTTACTCGGCCGCAACATGCACGCTGCAAGATCTTACTCGGCCACAACATGCACGCTGCAAGATCTTACTCGGCCACACCATGCACGCTGCAAGATCTTACTCGGCCGCAACATGCACGCTGCAAGATCTTACTCGGCCGCAACATGCACGCTGCAAGATCTTACTCGGCTGCAACATGCACGCTGCTGTGACAAGATCTTACTCGGCTGCAACATGCACACTGCAAGATCTTACTCGGCTGCAACATGCACGCTGCTGTGACAAGATCTTACTCGGCTGCAACATGCACGCTGCAAGATCTTGCTTGGCTGCAACATGCACACTGCTGTGACAAGATCTTACTCAGCTGCAACATGCACACTGCAAGATCTTACTTGGCTGCAACATGCACGCTGCAAGATCTTACTCGGCTGCAACATGCACGCTGCAAGATCTTACTCAGCCACAACATGCACGCTGCAAGATCTTACCCGGCCGCAACATGCACGCAGCAAGATCTTACTCGGCCGCAACATGCACGCTGCAAGATCTTACTCGGCCGCAACAGGCACGCTGTAGGATCTTACTCGGCCGCAACATGCACGCTGCAAGATCTTACTCGGCCGCAACATGCACGCTGTAAGATCTTACTCGGCCGCAACATGCACGCTGCAAGATCTTACTCGGCCGCAACATGCACGCTGCAAGATCTTACTCGGCTGCAACATGCACGCTGCAAGATCTTACTCGGCCGCAACATGCACGCTGCAAGATCTTACTCGGCTGCAACATGCACGCTGCAAGATCTTACTCGGCTGCAACATGCACGCTACTCGGCCGCAACATGCACGCTGTAAGATCTTACTCGGCTGCAACATGCACGCTGCAAGATCTTACTCGGCCGCAACATGCACGCTGTAGGATCTTACTCGGCCACAACATGCACGCTGTAGGATCTTACTCGGCCGCAACATGCACGCTGTAAGATCTTACTCGGCTGCAACATGCACGCTGCAAGATCTTACTAGGCCACAACATGCACGCTGTATGATCTTACTCGGCCGCAACATGCACGCTGCAAGATCTTACTCGGCTGCAACATGCACGCTGCAAGATCTTACTCGGCCACAACATGCACGCTGCAAGATCTTACTCGGCCGCAACATGCACGCTGCAAGATCTTACTCGGCTGCAACATGCACGCTGCAAGATCTTACTCGGCTGCAACATGCAAGCTTCAAGATCTTACTCGGCTGCAACATGCACGCTGCTGTGGCAAGATCTTACTCGGCCACAACATGCATGCTGCAAGATCTTACTCAGCTGCAACATGCACGCTGCAAGATCTTACTTGGCTGCAACATGCACGCTGCAAGATCTTACTCGGCCGCAACATGCACGCTGCAAGATCTTACTCGGCCGCAACATGCACGCTGCAAGATCTTACTCGGCTGCAACATGCACGCTGCAAGATCTTACTCGGCTGCAACATGCACGCTGCAAGATCTTACTCAGCCACAACATTCACGCTGCAAGATCTTACTCAGCCACAACATGCACGCTGCAAGATCTTACTCGGCTGCAACATGCACGCTGCAAGATCTTACTCGGCCACAACATGCACGCTGCAAGATCTTACTCGGCCGTAACATACACGCTGTAAGATCTTACTCGGCTGCAACATGCACGCTACTCGGCCGCAACATGCACGCTGTAAGATCTTACTCGGCTGCAACATGCACGCTGCAAGATCTTACTCGGCCGCAACATGCACGCTGTAGGATCTTACTCGGCCACAACATGCACGCTGTAGGATCTTACTCGGCTGCAACATGCACGCTGTAAGATCTTACTCGGCTGCAACATGCACGCTGCAAGATCTTACTAGGCCACAACATGCACGCTGTATGATCTTACTCGGCCGCAACATGCACGCTGCAAGATCTTACTCGGCTGCAACATGCACGCTGCAAGATCTTACTCGGCCACAACATGCACGCTGCAAGATCTTACTCGGCCGCAACATGCACGCTGCAAGATCTTACTCGGCTGCAACATGCACGCTGCAAGATCTTACTCGGCTGCAACATGCAAGCTTCAAGATCTTACTCGGCTGCAACATGCACGCTGCTGTGGCAAGATCTTACTCGGCCACAACATGCATGCTGCAAGATCTTACTCGGCTGCAACATGCACGCTGCAAGATCTTACTTGGCTGCAACATGCACGCTGCAAGATCTTACTCGGCCGCAACATGCACGCTGCAAGATCTTACTCGGCCGCAACATGCACGCTGCCAGATCTTACTCGGCTGCAACATGCACGCTGCAAGATCTTACTCGGCTGCAACATGCACGCTGCAAGATCTTACTCAGCCACAACATTCACGCTGCAAGATCTTACTCAGCCACAACATGCACGCTGCAAGATCTTACTCGGCTGCAACATGCACGCTGCAAGATCTTACTCGGCCACAACATGCACGCTGCAAGATCTTACTCGGCCGTAACATACACGCTGTAAGATCTTACTCGGCTGCAACATGCACGCTGCAAGATCTTACTCGGCCGCAACATGCACGCTGCAAGATCTTACTCGGCCGCAACAATGCACGCTGCAAGATCCTACTCGGCCGCAACATGCACGCTGCAAGATCTTACTCGGCCGCAACATGCACGCTGCAAGATCTTACTCGGCCGCAACATGCACGCTGCAAGATCTTACTCGGCCGCAACATGCACGCTGCAAGATCTTACTCGGCCGCAACATGCACGCTGCAAGATCTTACTCGGCTGCAAGATCTTACTCGGCTGCAAGATGCACGCTGCAAGATCTTACTCGGCCGCAATATGCACGCTGCAAGATCTTACTTGGCTGCAAGATCTTACTCGGCTGCAACATGCACGTTGCAAGATCTTACTCGGCTGCAAGATCTTACTCGGCTGCAAGATGCACGCTGCAAGATCTCACTCGGCCGCAATATGCACGCTGCAAGATCTTACTTGGCTGCAAGATCTTACTCGGCCGCAACATGCACGCTGCAAGATCTTACTCGGCTGCAACATGCATGCTGCAAGATCTTACTCGGCTGCAACATGCACGCTGCAAGATCTTACTCGGCCATAACATGCACGCTGTAGGATCTTACTCGTCCGCAACATGCACGCTGCAAGATCTTACTCGGCCGTAACATGCACGCTGTAAGATCTTACTCGGCCGCAACATGCACGCTGCAAGATCTTACTCGGCCGCAACATGCACGCTGCAAGATCTTACTCGGCCGCAACATGCACGCTGCAAGATCTTACTCGGTCGCAACATGCACGCTACTCGGCCGCAACATGCACGCTGCAAGATCTTACTCGGCTGCAACATGCACGCTGCAAGATCTTACTTGGCCGCAACATGCACGCTGCAAGATCTTACTCGGCTGCAACATGCACGCTGCTGTGGCAAGATCTTACTCGGCCACAACATGCACGCTGCAAGATCTTACTCGGCCGCAACATGCACGCTGCAAGATCTTACTCGGCTGCAACATGCACGCTGCAAGATCTTACTCGGCCACAACATGCACGCTGCAAGATCTTACTCGGCCGCAACATGCACGCTGCAAGATCTTACTCGGCTGCAACATGCACGCTGCAAGATCTTACTCGACCACAACATGCACGTTGCAAGATCTTACTCGACTGCAACATGCACGCTGCAAGATCTTACTCGGCTGCAACATGCACGCTGCAAGATCTTACACGGCCGCAACATGCAAGCTGCAAGATCTTACTCGGCTGCAACATGCACGCTGCTGTGGCAAGATCTTACTCGGCCACAACATGCACGCTGCAAGATCTTACTCGGCTGCAACATGCACGCTGCAAGATCTTACTTGGCTGCAACATGCACGCTGCAAGATCTTACTCGGCCGCAACATGCACGCTGCAAGATCTTACTCGGCTGCAACATGCACGCTGCAAGATCTTACTCGGCCACAACATGCACGCTGTAGGATCTTACTCGGCCGCAACATGCACGCTGCAAGATCTTATTCGGCCGTAACATGCACGCTGTAAGATCTTACTCGGCTGCAACATGCACGCTGCAAGATCTTACTCGGCCGCAACATGCACGCTGCAAGATCTTACTCGGCCGCAACAATGCACGCTGCAAGATCCTACTCGGCCGCAACATGCACGCTGCAAGATCTTACTCGGCCGTAACATGCACGCTGCAAGATCTTACTCGGCCGCAACATGCACGCTACTCGGCCACAACATGCACGCTGCAAGATCTAACTCGGCCGCAACATGCACGCTGCAAGATCTTACTCGGCTGCAACATGCACGCTGCAAGATCTTACTTGGCTGCAACATGCACGCTGCAAGATCTTACTTGGCTGCAACATGCACGCTGCAAGATCTTACTCGGCCGCAACATGCACGCTGCAAGATCTTACTCGGCTGCAACATGCACGCTGCAAAATCTTACTCAGCCACAACATGCATGCTGCAAGATCTTACTTGGCTGCAACATGCACGCTGCAAGATCTTACTTGGCTGCAACATGCACACTGCAAGATCTTACTCAGCCACAACATGCATGCTGCAAGATCTTACTCGGCTGCAACATGCACGCTGCAAGATCTTACTTGGCTGCAACATGCACGCTGCAAGATCTTACTCAGCCACAACATGCACGCTGCAAGGTCTTACTCGGCTGCAACATGCACGCTGCAAGATCTTACTCGGCTGCAAGATCTTACTCGGCCGCAACATGCACGCTGCAAGATCTTACTTGGCTGCAAGATCTTACTCGGCTGCAAGATGCACGCTGCAAGATCTTACTCGGCCACAATATGCACGCTGCAAGATCTTACTTGGCTGCAAGATCTTACTCGGCTGCAACATACACGCTGCAAGATCTTATTCGGCCGTAACATGCACGCTGCAAGATCTTACTCGGCCGCAACATGCACGCTGCAAGATCTTACTCGGCTGCAAGATCTTACTCGGCTGCAAGATGCACGCTGCAAGATCTTACTCGGCCACAATATGCACGCTGCAAGATCTTACTTGGCTGCAAGATCTTATTCGGCTGCAACATGCACGCTGCAAGATCTTATTCGGCCGTAACATGCACGCTGCAAGATCTTACTCGGCCGCAACATGCACGCTGCAAGATCTTACTCGGCCGCAACATGCACGCTGCAAGATCTTACTCGGCCGCAACATGCACGCTACTCGGCCACAACATGCACGCTGCAAGATCTTACTCGGCCGCAACATGCACGCTGCAAGATCTTACTCGGCCGCAACATGCACGCTGCAAGATCTTACTCGGCCACAACATGCACGCTGCAAGATCTTACTCGGCCACAACATGCACGCTGCCAAGATCTTACTCGGCTGCAACATGCACGCTGCAAGATCTTACTCGGCCACAACATGCATGCTGCAAGATCTTACTCGGCCACAACATGCACGCTGCAAGATCTTACTCGGCCACAACATGCACGCTGCACGATCTTACTCGGCCGCAACATGCACGCTGCAAGATCTTACTCGGCTGCAACATGCACGCTGCAAGATCTTACTCGGCCACAACATGCACGCTGCAAGATCTTACTCGGCCGCAACATGCACGCTGCAAGATCTTACTCGGCTGCAACATGCACGCTGCAAGATCTTACTCGACCACAACATGCACGTTGCAAGATCTTACTCGGCTGCAACATGCAAGCTGCAAGATCTTACTCGGCTGCAACATGCACGCTGCTGTGGCAAGATCTTACTCGGCCACAACATGCACGCTGCAAGATCTTACTCGGCTGCAACATGCACGCTGCAAGATCTTACTTGGCCGCAACATGCACGCTGCAAGATCTTACTCGGCCGCAACATGCACGCTGCAAGATCTTACTCGGCCGCAACATGCACGCTGCAAGATCTTACTCGGCTGCAACATGCACGCTGTAAGATCTTACTCGGCTGCAACATGCACGCTGCAAGATCTTACTCAGCCACAACATTCACGCTGCAAGATCTTACTCAGCCACAACATGCACGCTGCAAGATCTTACTCGGCTGCAACATGCACGCTGCAAGATCTTACTCGGCCACAACATGCACGCTGCAAGATCTTACTCGGCCGCAACATGCACGCTGTAAGATCTTACTCGGCTGCAACATGCACGCTGCAAGATCTTACTCGGCTGCAACATGCACGCTGCAAGATCTTACTCGGCCGCAACATGCACGCTGCTGTGCAAGATCTTACTCGGCCGCAACATGCACGCTGCAAGATCTTACTCGGCTGCAACATGCACGCTGCAAGATCTTACTCGGCCGCAACATGCACGCTGCAAGATCTTACTCGGCCGCAACATGCACGCTGCAAGATCTTACTCGGCCGCAACATGCACGCTGCAAGATCTTACTCGGCTGCAAGATCTTACTCGGCTGCAAGATGCACGCTGCAAGATCTTACTCGGCCGCAATATGCACGCTGCAAGATCTTACTTGGCTGCAAGATCTTACTCGGCTGCAACATGCACGTTGCAAGATCTTACTCGGCTGCAAGATCTTACTCGGCTGCAAGATGCACGCTGCAAGATCTTACTCGGCCGCAATATGCACGCTGCAAGATCTTACTTGGCTGCAAGATCTTACTCGGCCGCAACATGCACGCTGCAAGATCTTACTCGGCTGCAACATGCATGCTGCAAGATCTTACTCGGCTGCAACATGCACGCTGCAAGATCTTACTCGGCCATAACATGCACGCTGTAGGATCTTACTCGTCCGCAACATGCACGCTGCAAGATCTTACTCGGCCGTAACATGCACGCTGTAAGATCTTACTCGGCCGCAACATGCACGCTGCAAGATCTTACTCGGCCGCAACATGCACGCTGCAAGATCTTACTCGGCCGCAACATGCACGCTACTCGGCCGCAACATGCACGCTGCAAGATCTTACTCGGCCGCAACATGCACGCTACTCGGCCACAACATGCACGCTGCAAGATCTAACTCGGCCGCAACATGCACGCTGCAAGATCTTACTCGGCCGCAACATGCACGCTGCAAGATCTTACTCGGCATCTTACTAGGCCGCAACATGCATGCTGCAAGATCTTACTCGGCCGAAACATGCATGCTGCAAGATCTTACTCGGCTGCAACATGCATGCTGCAAGATCTTACTCGGCTGCAACATGCACGCTGCAAGATCTTAACTCGGCCGTAACATGCATGCTGTAGAATCTTACTCGGCCGCAACATGCACGCTGCAAGATCTTACTCGGCCGTAACATGCACGCTGTAAGATCTTACTCGGCCGCAACATGCACGCTGCAAGATCTTACTCGGCCGCAACATGCACGCTTGCAAGATCTTACTCGGCCGCAACATGCACGCTGCAAGATCTTACTCGGCCGCAACATGCACGCTGCTGTGACAAGATCTTACTCGGCCGCAACATGCACGCTGCAAGATCTTACTCGGCCACAACATGCACGCTGCAAGATCTTACTCGGCCACAACATGCACGCTGCAAGATCTTACTCGGCCGCAACATGCATGCTGCAAGATCTTACTCGGCCGCAACATGCACGCTGCAAGATCTTACTCGGCCACAACATGCACGCTGCAAGATCTTACTCGGCCGCAACATGCACGCTGCAAGATCTTACTCGGCCGCAACATGCACGCTGCAATATCTTACTCAGCTGCAACATGCACGCTGCAACATGCACGCTGCAAGATCTTACTCGGCTGCAAGATCTTACTCGGCCGCAACATGCACGCTGCAAGATCTTACTCGGCTGCAAGATCTTACTCGGCTGCAAGATGCACGCTGCAAGATCTTACTCGGCCGCAATATGCACGCTGCAAGATCTTACTTGGCTGCAAGATCTTACTCGGCTGCAACATGCACGCTGCAAGATCTTACTTGGCTGCAAGATCTTACTCGGCTGCAACATGCACGTTGCAAGATCTTACTCGGCTGCAACATGCACGCTGCAAGATCTTACTCGGCTGCAACATGCACGCTGCAAGATCTTACTCGGCCGCAACATGCACGCTGCAAGATCTTACTCGGCCGCAACATGCACGCTGCAAGATCTTACTCGGCCGCAACATGCACGCTGCAAGATCTTACTCGGCCGCAACATGCACGCTGCAAGATCTTACTCGGCCGCAACATGCACGCTGCAAGATCTTACTCGGCCGCAACATGCACGCTGCAAGATCTTACTCGGCCGCAACATGCACGCTGCAAGATCTTACTCGGCCGCAACATGCACGCTGCAAGATCTTACTCGGCCGCAACATGCACGCTGCAAGATCTTACTCGGCCGCAACATGCACGCTGCAAGATCTTACTCGGCCGCAACATGCACGCCCAGAGATGCTACTACAGCTGGATATGTATCAACAAATATCACTTATATGCTTGTTACACATAATTATGCTTCAACGAATGAACATCAAAATAAAATAGTATCACAAGGTGTATCGACTGTCACACATGATATCAATGAGTATCGACTGTCACACATGATATCAATGAGTATCGACTGTCACACATGATATCAATGCGTATCGACTGTCACGCATGATATCAATGAGTATCAACTGTGAACATGATATCAATGCGTATCAACTGTACCCATGATATCAATGAGTATCAACTGTACACATGATATCAATGAGTATCAACTGTACCCATGATATCAATGAGTATCGACTGTCACACATGATATCAATGAGTATCAACTGTACACATGATATCAATGAGTATCGACTGTCACACATGATATCAACGAGTATCAACTGTACACATGATATCAACGAGTATCGACTGTCACACATGATATCAATGAGTATCAACTGTACACATGATATCAATGAGTATCAACTGTACACATGATATCAATGAGTATCAACTGTACACATGATATCAGTGAGTTTCGACTGTCACACATGATATCAATGAGTATCGACTGTCACACATGATATCAATGAGTATCGACTGTCACACATGATATCAATGCGTATCGACTGTCACGCATGATATCAATGAGTATCAACTGTGAACATGATATCAATGCGTATCAACTGTACCCATGATATCAATGAGTATCAACTGTACACATGATATCAATGAGTATCAACTGTACACATGATATCAATGAGTATCAACTGTACACATGATATCAATGAGTATCAACTGTACACATGATATCAATGAGTATCAACTGTACACATGATATCAATGCGTATCAACTGTACCCATGATATCAATGAGTATCAACTGTACACATGATATCAATGAGTATCGACTGGCACACATGATATCAACGAGTATCGACTGTCACACATGATATCAATGAGTATCGACGGTCACACATGATATCAATGAGTATCGACTGTCACACATGATATCAATGAGTATTGACTGACACACATGATATCAGTGAGTATCGACTGACACACATGATATCAATGAGTATCGACTGTCACACATGATATCAATGAGTATCGACTGTCACACATGATATCAATGAGTATCGACTGTCACATATGATATCAACTGTCACACATGATATTAATGAGTGTCAACTGCCACACATGATATCAATGAGTATCAATTGTCACAACTGATATCAACGAGTATTGACTGTCACCATCAACGAGTATTGACTGTCACCAATGATATCAATGAGTATTGGCTGTCACAAATTATATCAACGAATAATGACTGTCACACATGATATCAACTAGTAACAACTGTCACATATGATATCAATGAGTATCGACTGTCACAAATGATATCAACGAATAATGACTGCCACAAATGATATCAACTAATAATGAATGTTGCAAATGATATCAACTAGTAACGACTGTCACACATGATATCAATGAGTATCGACTGTCACAAATGATATCAACGAATAATGACTCACAAATGATATCAACTAGTAACGACTGTCACAAATGATATCAATGCATGACTGTCACAAATGATATCAACAATTATTTTTACTGTCATAAATGATATCAACGCATAATGGCAAATGATATCAACAAGTATTTTTACTGTCATAAATTATATCAATGAATAATGAGGGTCGCAAATGATATTTACGAGTATTACACATGTCAGAAATAAAATTTGAAACTACACTGTACTCTCTTTACATAGAAAATGTTGCATACAAACCCATACATAAATAAATATGTCACTGAAACATCATTAGTATGCACCAAGTAACATCATATACAGATTAATTCTGAAAGCGTTCATGGTACCCAATACTTTCAAGTGTAGTAGCTGGGAACCAAAGATATACAAAAGAGAGTTGCACTGTAAACAATGACATGTCATTGCTACTGGTAGTTCACGGATCCATAATGTTTATATGTTTCCTCCAACTTTGCTGGGAAAGTGAAAGAGATTTTGATATATAAGCTGAACACCTTTTAAAATCATAATTTCTTTATTGGTTTAGCGATACAAATAGTTAACATCAATATATTTGTCACTTAGCAAATGGTTGTCTTAGAAAGAAAACAAAAATCAATTTACGAAGCAGTGGACCAAATCCATTTACCAAGCAGTGGACCAAATCCATTTACCAAGCAGTAGACCAAATCCATTTACCAAGCAGTGGACTAAATCCATTTACCAAGCAGTGGACTAAATCCATTTACCAAGCAGTGGACTAAATCCATTTACCAAGCAGTGGACCAAATCAATTTACCAAGCAGTGGACTAAATCCATTTACCAAGCAGTGGACTAAATCCATTTACCAAGCAGTGGACCAAATCAATTTACCAAGCAGTGGACTAAATCCATTTACCAAGCAGTGGACCAAATCAATTTACGAAGCAGTGGACCAAATCCATTTACGAAGCAGTGAACTAAATCCATTTACCAAGCAGTGAACTAAATCCATTTACCAAGCAGTGGACCAAATCCATTTACGAAGCAGTGGACCAAATCCATTTACCAAGCAGTGGACCAAATCCATTTACCAAGCAGTGGACCAAATCCATTTACCAAGCAGTGGACCAAATCCATTTACCAAGCAGTGGACCAAATCCATTTACCAAGCAGTGGACCAAATCCATTTACCAAGCAGTGGACCAAATCCATTTACCAAGCAGTGGACCAAATCCATTTACCAAGCAGTGGACTAAATTCATTTACAAAGTAGAAGACCAAAAGATCCACTTTTTAAAAACTATGAAATACAGTCCAACCTGTCTTAAGCAACCAGCCAAGGGGATAACATAAGTGGTTGCTTAATCAAGGTCAAATGCATAATAAAATGACAGATTTGTAAACAGAACTGGCTGCTTAATACAGGTTGTCTGCTTAATACAGATTGGCTGCATAATACAGGTTGGCTGCATAATACAGGTTGGCTGCTTAATACAGGTTGGCTGCATAATACAGGTTGGCTGCTTAATACAGGTTGGCTGCATAATACAGGTTGACTGCTAAATACAGGTTGGCTGCTTAACACAGGTTGGCTGCTTAACACAGGTTGACTGCTTCTTAATACAGGAGATTGGCTGCTTAATACAGGAGATTGGCTGATTAATACAGGTTGGCTGCTTAACACAGGTTGACTGCTTAACACAGGAGATTGGCTGCTTAACACAGGTTGACTGCTTAATACAGGAGATTGGCTGCTTAATACAGGAGATTGGCTGATTAATACAGGTTGGCTGCTTAACACAGGTTGACTGCTTAATACAGGAGATTGGCTGCTTAACACAGGTTGACTGCTTAATACAGGAGGTTGGCTGCTTAATACAGGAGATTGGCTGCTAAAATACAGGTTGGCTGCTTAACACAGGTGCCAACTAACAGATTTGCCTGTGTATGAATATAAAACTTGGGTCAATGAAATTGATTTAATAGCAGAATGACAAAGTGGATTCAGATTACTCGCTTAATACAAGATAAAATTTATCAAGAATTTACCATCCATTTCAATCATTCAAACACTTAGTTAGCTGGAGTATTTATGAATGTGTCGTTAGGACATTTAAATTCCACACTGCCTCTTCTCTCTCCCTCGTGGCGCTGGGTTCCATCAGGAGAGTTGTAAGAACTTCGCAATCGAGTTAAAATATATTTTTTAAAGTAAATAAAGAAGGATGGCAACTAGTAGCTATTATGATACATGTTATATTTCGGGTTTTACGCCGGCATCAGCACCATTTTGGGCTATATCGCCGGCGGGCAGTTTACTCAACAACACCTTTCCTGGGCAGGCTCCAGCGATTAACCAGTACTTGGGTGCACCAACCTCCGTAAGAAACTGCCAACTCCCGAGTACTCCGACACAGTACTCATTATTATAATAATGCTTTCAATGTTCATTCGGTGAAATATAATTTGATCATTCACTGAAACAAGCAAATATCCTCTGCATATGCTAGCAGTAAAAATAGAAGTCAAATATGATGCAACTTCATTCAAATTGTATCCTAACAACATATGTTTGTTTTTGTTTCTGGTGACAACACAACACAATTCTAATGAAATTCCATAAAATATTTCAGCTAAAGAATATTTATAGCTTTTGGTTTACCCAGAATGCAATGATTACATGCAATAGAAATGCAACCATATACATAAGAATATTTAATAATCAACATTGAATTTCAATGTATTTAATTATTAATTTCATTAAGCCAGTCTATGCACGAGACGGATCTACTAAAATAATCCATTTCTCACAGCTCCATGTAATAATTCGCAATATAGGGTATGTACATAGAAAATAAAATTATAAAATGTTGCGTTTTTAATGACGTCAAGTATATAAGTCACGCAATGAAATCAGTGGTTATATAGAGCTTGTGCTGTTTGTACTACAGAATATATACAACACCCCGCCACAGTGCAGTACTACAGAATATATACAACACCCCGCCACAGTGCACAATGATGGACATTTCTTAAAGGAGCTTGTTGCCAGATTTTCACAAAAAAAACATTTATAATGCATTTATGATACTAGAATGAACCCCCATAATGAATTACAGTAGTGAGTGAGGGGGGGGGGGGAGGAGGAGGATGTAAATCAATATAAAAACAAGAAAATAAAATATCTGTGCATGGTTCGAACTCCCGTCCCTGGAGGACCATCCCAGAGTTATTTCAGCGCGCACAGAATAATCCATGATCATCATCATCTACATAATTGGTGCGGACTCACAACTTCATGACCCATTATCTACATAGTGCATTTTATTGATACAGGATTAACTCTTTCAACACCAAGTAACTATTCGGACCAGTTCATTTATCAAGATGGGTAATTTTGTCTAAAATTAGTAATACTACTTGCAAAAAGTGCAGATCCTGATGAGACGGCTCGTCATGAGCCGGCTCATCTGGATCTACACTTTTTGTAAGCCTATAAATAGAGGTCTGTGGTGTTGAAAGGGTTAAGGACAGATTTTAATGTACCGTAATCTGTGCACAAGATATTTACCGTTACTAAACTGTTGCTTGCTTTCGTTTATTCCGTATGATTATTTGTACCACACAACAAAAGGACAGGTCAATATAATTATCCTACTACAGTCTATACCTGTTATGTCAAAGTCGGTTATGTCCAATTCTCTGGAGGCGGATCAAAAGTCCCGTTTCAGACACTATCATTTAATTACATATTACTGGCTCCGTTTATATCAAATTTCGGTAATGTTCAAGTATTTTGTTAGGTCCGACACGGAATTTTGACATAATGTATGTAGACTGTGTATGTAGACTGTATTTAAATCGTTTGTTTGCTTTTTGTGGTTTGGAGACACACCAACAGCTTAGGTCATATGGCGACTCTCCAGCTATTATTGGTGGAGGAGGATCCCGGGTGCCCCTCTGAACAGTATTTCAGGTACGGACGGGCACCCAGATAGAACCACCTACCTACAACATGCCAGTTGGGTAACTTATCACTTGAAAGAATTTGACACCCCCAGTGGGATTTGAACTTATCAATGAGGCGATGAGGGCAGCCCCATTTGAATCGATCAAGATCATCGGTAATCCTCTGGGTTTTTTTTCTAGATTTATTAAGCATGTGTGTGTGTGTTTGAAGTTAGAAAGGTTTGCCTGCCTGAACGCACTCCAAATGAGTGGCCAAGTGCATCTTGCCCGTTGCAAGTGCATCTCGCCCGTTGATGCATGTATCGTATAACTTAATTATTTCATCATTAATGTTGTGTTTGTTTTAAAACTAGATCTTTTCACAATAATGTTTTTAAATTCTTTTTGTTTTGGCATCTCACAACAAGCCCATTTAACTAATATAAAAAACATTTCAAAGATAAATGGTGTACATGTCTTGAATATAATCAACTTGATAAAAGAGGGCCAAGTGGCACTGGGTCGCTCATTTGACTCAACCATGCAATCACCCTTAATTTGGAATACCCCCCACCCCTAATTTGGTCTAGATCGATGATCAATATTCAACTGGAATTGATTTGTCATCAAAATGTAGCTTTCATTGAACTTTAACTTGTGACCAAGCTAGAACAAAATACAATGATAAACTTGCTGCAGTGTTTTGACGGACAGACAGACATACAAAAAAAGTCACTTACAGTTCATGAACCTGACTTTGTCCTAGGGGACCTAAATATTCCGAATATATATGATGTACAGTTTATATAACCAATACAAAGTGAAAAAAATTCCAATTACATAAAATTAGTTTTTAACCATGCCAACTGAATAAAATTCCAATTACATAAAATTAGTTTTTAACCATGCCAACTGAATAAAATTCCAATTACATAAAATTATGTAGTTTTTAACCAATGCCAACTGAATAAAATTCCATTTACAAAATTATGATGTACAGTTATTATTAACCAATGTCGAGTGAATAAAATTCTAATTACATAACATGATGAAGTACTGAATAAAATTGTTACAGAAATACATTTACAAATTATATTGATACAGAGAGATATATACATCCAGCATTATTATGCAGGGATCAGTTTAGAGGGCAATGTGGGCGAAATTGTCGCCCTAGGGACCCTGACTTCGCCCTAAAAAAAAGTTTTGGTTTTTACAATTTTCGTCTAGTAAGATACACTGGCCCATTATAAAGCACTCCTTCTATTCAAATGTTGTATTTAATGGTTGTACTGTGCATTTTAGCCCTATTTTGCAGAAGTATATTAAAGAACACCATTTAAGGAAGCGATCACGCGCTTTCTCACTTCTCCCAAAAATTCTGACCTAGAATGAACCCTGATTATGCATAACATGTGTACAATTACCAACATAAATATAGGTTTAACATAATGATACAATTGTTAAAAACTATACAATTCCCAAGGCTTCTATAAATGTTCTCGCATAGACATATAATCGCACATTCCAGCAAGTTTGTATCACATCATATAACTGACACCTGTCAATCATGTTTTCAGATAGCCAATAACAGACGATTATTTCTGTTAACCCGTAACCTGCCAATCGCAACTAAAGTTGCTTTTGCAAACAGCATAACACAGAATGTACTGTCTGATCAGGCTCTATGCTGTTTGCTATTCGGAAAGTGTACCTAAAATACTTGTCTGAATAGCAAACAACATAGATCCTGATCCGGATCTATGTTGTTTGCACATTCCTTCCAATTTATGCGGCGGGTTAAGACACCTCTATTTCTTCTCATTTATTTGAACTGTTTGTAGCCTTTATTTCACCCAGCATGCAAAGAATTAATAGAAATGGTCACTCAAGCAACTAGTCAAATAGATGGGGGAGGAGTTCCTTGGAAATGTACAATGTATTATCTATCGATCTCTTATAATTATGACTGTCTGTATATTTTGTCTATGTAAGTGCTAAAGAAAAGTAAACATTAAAATAAAGTTGCAGAGAAGTACGATATTTCATTCGCATAGTTCATCCTCAAAGGGAGAGAACTGCGGAAGGAGCCACTGATTATCTCCCATTTCGGGAATTTTATCAAAGCATGAGGGAGTTGTAACCTCTGTCTGCTTATTTGAATCCAATAGCCAAAGCGAATTATTGGACGATCTCTGGAATTCAAGAACCTTTTCTAAAGGTGATGGACCATCTGAGAAAGGCTCAGTTGTACCTTGGGGCTTTAACCAAAGGGAGAAATCAAAATTTTCTGACTCAAAGCAAGAAAGTGGGTTATCATTTTTGGATGCTGACATTTTCCTATCACTTTTTAACCAAGATACATGCGCTATATCAGACTTATATTTCTCTATGAAAGAGAAGGGCGAAGTCATGGCGAGAGTGGTATCCTCGCAGTTGCCTCCCTTAAGCAACCATTTATTGTACGAGTACAGCCTTGACGAGATGCTGGATGCGCTGGAGCTGCGGCGCGACACCGGCGAAAATGAACTGCTCGCCCTTGTTCTCGATTTGTGAAGCCATGGGTTGTCTGCCCGTGACACGTGGCCACCTGTCACCCAGCTCAGACTGAGGGAAGATGGAACCACGGGCCGCAGACGCTCGCTGATGCTGTTTTCGTCCGCAATACAGTTGTCGTCCGCCGACTTGTCAGACACGCGGCTTATGAGCCACTGATCGAGTTCTTCTGTAATCTTCCTTAGGTACCGACTCATATCGATCATCACGGGTTTCTCAGTTCTGTAACCGGTACGCTCTGGCTTCAACAACCAATTGTCCATCGGTAGCGACTTGATCTATTTGAGAGCAAACAAAACATAGCTGTAAGGAGTAAACAGGTAAGACATCTGTAAGGAGTAAACAGGTAAGACATCAAGTATTAAACCAGGGATCAGTTTAGTGGGCGAAATTGTCGCCCTAGGGACCCTGACTTCGCCCTCTGGGGGCCCCACTTCTCCCTAAAAAAACAACAACAAAACGATTGTTACGATTTTCAAACTAAATTTTGTCTAGTAAGATACACTGGCCCATTATAAAGCACTCCTTCTATTCAAATGTTGTATTTAATGGTTGTACTGTACATTTTAACCCTATTTTGCAGAAGTATATTAAAGAACACCATTTAAGGAAGCGATCACGCGCGCTTTCTCACTTCTCCCAAAAATTCTGACCTAGAATGAACCCTGATTAAACGTTGTTCGTTTTATGAACATCATCTGCCCGAAGAGATCATACCCAGCTGTGTACCCCACAGTGACAATGATACTGTGGGGTACACAGCTGGGTAGTGAGAACCGTGACAATGATATTGTTCTCACTACCCAGCTGTGTACCCCACAGTGACATGGTTCTCACTACCCAGCTGTGTACCCAACAGTGACATGGTTCTCACTACCCAGCTGTGTACCCCACAGTGACAATGATATTGTTCTCACTACCCAGCTTCCAGCCCATGATTGTTGGTAAGATACCGTAATTTGCTATGTATGCCGCGCTATCACGTATAACGCGCACCCACTTTTTGCATCAATCTACATCATGTTTAGTAATAAATGTGAGCGGTATACATAGCAAATGACGGTAAATCCATGAACATTCAAATTATTGCTATAACAAATAATATTTAATTATAGTTTTGTTTGATTTGTTTTTGGGGTTTAAAGTTGCACCAACATCGTAGGTCATAATGCGACTCTATTTTATTGGTGGAAGAAGAACCTGGATGCCCCTCTGAGCAGTATTTAATGGCGCGGACGGACACCCAGGTAGAACCACTGACCTTCTGCAAGCCAGCTGGATGACTTCCTCACGTGAATGGCTAGTGATTTGAAGACAACAACAGTAACCACCCGTCCACGAAGGAATCAATCTTTAATCAATTATTACTTCATTGCGCCTACAATCATTTGAACATGCACAGAGACATCAAGTCTAACCCATAAACAAGTCCGACTCCTCTCGGAAAGGAATTCTAGCTTTTAGTCCCCTATCATGTGGGCAGTACGGTCAGGGTCCTCGTGAAGATCAATCCTTCTGACATTCAAAATGTTGGTACTAGTGCTACGAGGTATTATCGGTATACCGATATATTATGAAATTTCACAAAAAGATATAATAAACCAATACAATTTTTAAACACCGATACAAAAGAGACTAGTAGAACGATACTAGGAACCAAGTATTAAACTATTGTAATGACATTCGACCATGCCATTAACTGAATCTTTTGAAAATCATCCTCTATGCGCGTAAATTTGGATGCGCTAATTCAAATACATGTACAGTACTGGCTCCCGCATTTATCTCAATTATCTGCCAATACACTGTATAGCCAAATAATACAGTTAAGCTGGTGGCGATGGCCATGGGTAACCGAGGTAAACAATAATGCCCGACAATTTTGAGATCGTTAAAAATAAGCGAGGAAATGCATCAGTATGGGACAATTTCGGGATGAAAAAACTCAAATTGGACGTGGACAATGTAGCCGTGTGTCGTACATGCAATAGCACAGTAAAATGTCCAGGAGGAACGACAAACCTAACTACTCATTTGAGGAGGCATCACCCAGCTGCAGCCACTGACACAGCAACATTTTAACAGCAACATTTTAAACAGCACAAGCAGGCACAAGTGGAAAGCATTTGCTCAGTCCTACATGTTCAATTCTACCAAGACTGCTGATATTACCAATAAAATCGCTAGATTTATTGTAACGGTTCTGCATCCACATTCCATGGTGGACTGCATAGAATTCATAGACTTTATGAAATATATATCTACAGCGTCCTATAAGTCACCCAGTGCAAATCCATATCTACAGCGTCCTATAAGTCACCCAGTGCAAATCCATATCTACAGCGTCCTATAAGTCACCCAGTGCAAATCCATATCTACAGCGTCCTATAAGTCACCCAGTGCAAATCCATATCTACAGCGTCCTATAAGTCACCCAGTGCAAATCCATATCTACAGCGTCCTATAAGTCACCCAGTGCAAATCCATATCTACAGCGTCCTATAAGTCACCCAGTGCAAATCCATATCTACAGCATCCTATAAGTCACCCAGTGCAAATCCATATCTACAGCGTCCTATAAGTCACCCAGTGCAAATCCATATCTACAGCGTCCTATAGGTCACCAAGTGCAAATCCATATCTACAGCGTCCTATAAGTCACCCAGTGCAAATCCATATCTACAGCGTCCTATAAGTCACCCAGTGCAAATCCATATCTACAGCGTCCTATAGGTCACCCAGTGCAAATCCATATCTACAGCGTCCTATAAGTCACCCAGTGCAAATCCATATCTACAGCGTCCTATAAGTCACCCAGTGCAAATCCATATCTACAGCATCCTATAAGTCACCCAGTGCAAATCCATATCTACAGCGTCCTATAAGTCACCCAGTGCAAATCCATATCTACAGCGTCCTATAAGTCACCCAGTGCAAATCCATATCTACAGCGTCCTATAAGTCACCCAGTGCAAATCCATATCTACAGCGTCCTATAGGTCACCCAGTGCAAATCCATATCTACAGCGTCCTATAAGTCACCCAGTGCAAATCCATATCTACAGCGTCCTATAAGTCACCCAGTGCAAATCCATATCTACAGCATCCTATAAGTCACCCAGTGCAAATCCATATCTACAGCGTCCTATAAGTCATCCAGTGCAAATCCATATCTACAGCGTCCTATAAGTCACCCAGTGCAAATCCATATCTACAGCGTCCTATAAGTCACCCAGTGCAAATCCATATCTACAGCGTCCTATAAGTCACCCAGTGCAAATCCATATCTACACCTATCACCATAAATGAATATAACATGCATAACTAGGCTTGGTCTGCAATCTCCAAGCATTGTTAACCTATCGCGAAGAATTTAGCAGAAGTAATCCAGACAAATTGTGCTCTTTAAATATCCCAAAGGGTCATATCTCTGTAACAAATAAATAGAATGGAACATGCATAACTTGACTAGCTACCTATCAGTCCTGCCACATTTTGTTAATATTTAGACGTTACAACAATTATTGTTATGTTATATTTCGGGTTTTACGCCTGCATCAGCACCATTTTGGGCTATATCGCTGGCGGGCAGTTTACCTAACAACACCTTTCCTGGGCAGGCTCCAACGGTTAACCAGTACTTGGGTGCACCAACCTCCGTAAGAAACTGCCAACTTTTGCATATAAATGAGACACGGTCTGAGCGGGGCTCGAACCCGTGACCATCAGTGATGATAGGTTACAGTGGTATACAAGTCAGCGACCGTAACCACTCGACCACGGAGGCGGACCAAACGAAACGTTACAACAAAATCAGTAACATACACAAACCACTTCATAGGGTGTGACCATAAATACTGTGCACCAATATTTTCATTATATTTCTACTCCTACAATGATGTCATTTTACCTGGAACTGTCCTTGTGGTTCATCCTCCATGTTGGGTGTATCTGACCTGTGCCCATCCTCCGTGTTAGGAGTATCTGACCTGTGCAACCACCTCTCATCCGTGTACTGCTCCAATATCTCTGTACAATACTGACTTCTAGTATCTGTTGGAACAAAGAGACAATTAGTACAGTCAAACACGCCCTAAGCAGCCAGTCAATGGAACTAGAGAAAATGGTTGGAGTCTACACTTAAATAACGTTCTCAGGGTTCCCTGTGTGAATTTTTGTCCGTGCCACTTCCGTCGCCAATTGAAAATAAACTGGAGCCAATTTGAAAAACTTGGAGCCAACTAAGAGAGAGATTCATAGATAAATATTTGAAGCCATGTATTTGAAAAAACATGTTGTGCCAAAAACAATAGCTAAATTGCACCAAATATTTTCGCCAATTCACAAATTTATATTATGTTATATATATTTCGGGTTTTACGTCTGCATCAGCACCATTTCGGGCTATATCGCCGGCGGGCAGTTTACCTAACAACACCTTTCCTGGGCAGGCTCCAGCGGTTAACCAGTACTTGGGTGCACCAACCTCCGTAAGAAACTGCCAACTTTTTCATATAAATGTGACACGGCCTGAGCAGGGCTCGAACCCGTGACCATCAGTGATGATAGGTTACAGTGATATATAAGTCAGCAACCTTAACCACTCGACCACGGAGGCGGACAATTCACAAATTTAGCGCCAGTATTTGTTTTGTTGTTGCAATTGTCGCCATTGTGGACCGACAGCAGGAACCCTGGTTCTGTATCCTTTGATAGAAACCTGGAATGTCTCGAAACAATGATTCTTGTACAACATTTGGCTATACAGTCAAACCTGTCTTCTGATAACTGGCTGCTTAATAGAGGTGACCACAGGCGTGACTGTAGAGTCGTACTCTACACAGGTTAGACAACGACTTTCTAGATAAAGGAGGTTGCCTGGTTGGTGCTCATCTAAGGATGGTTGCAAGCACAGGATGGAACCCCGGTAGAACGACTGCGCTTCCACAGGATTGTTAACGGAGGAAAAAGCACGAGAATTAAATTTATTTGAAACCAATAAATCGACATTGCTGAAACTGTAGCAGAAACTACAAGTGCAAGTCCAACTTCGTTTGTTATATGTTATATTTTATGTTATATTTCGGGTTTTACGCCTGTATCAGCACCACTTTGGGCGATATCGCCGGCGGGCAGTTTACCTAACAACACCTTTCCTGGGCAGGCTCCAACGGTTAACCAGTACTTGGGTGCATCAACCTCCGTAAGAAACTGCCAACTTTTTCATATAAATGAGACAGACACGGTCTGAGCGGGGCTCGAACCAGTGACCATCAGTGATGATAGGTTACAGTGGTATACAAGTCAGCGACCTTAACCACTCGACCACGGAGGCGGACACTTCGTTTGTGATCAGTTGGTTTACTCCACATGTGACCACTCCCCAACATACTATACTAATTTGGGTGGAGTGTGGGGGGATTCGGGGTACTGAGGGACTTTTTCCCACTTTCACCAAGACGTCTGGGTTACAAAAACTGCTTTAAAACCTGAAATCTCTTCGACAAAGTCGTAGTCTTCGTCCTCTTCCTCGTACGGGTTTTGCTTGATCTTGTGAAGCCAAGTCTTGATGCTGGCGTCGGTAGATATACCTGAAATTAACAAGCAGGGTATAAAAATTGAGAATTTATTCTTTGATTTTTATCCGGGTGCTTGGAAGCTAATTAAAACAAGAAACTTAGGGGTTATGAGGCAAGATCCCACATGGTAGTGGTGTTCTTAGGAGGCAATTACTTCCAGATTGCCTCTTCTTTCTACTTCACAGAATGAGGTCTCCAGAGCGTCTAAACGAGAGTTGCAAGAACTTGCACTTTCATTTTTGCCAATTTACGGTTACCGGTACAAGCTTCTTGGACTTACAGTTGTATCAAATAACTAACGACCATCCGCAAGACAGCTGGATAGCTTCCTCACTTGCATGAATTCAACTCATTGTAGGGTTCAAACTCAGAGGCCACGCTGTCAGTCGCCACAAGAGCCAAATGGTGATTTTGCGATAGAAATGGCTCCTAAAATTTCAATTTGGCGATTTTCAGAAAATTGGACCAAAAAATCGGCATAAATAACATTTGTGCCATATTTTAACCTTTCGTATTCGACTGGTTTTATTTACAATTGACGACGACGCTTTCCAGTTAAAGAAAAATCGATACACAGTCTGTGTTCATTGTAAGGTTCAAACTCATATCAGTTATGTTGGGCTGGGGGGCATGTGTGTGTTTGTCTGTTCCTATTTTTAACTACCTGCTACTAGTATTGATATATTTATAGGGGGAATTGAACATGTATCAAAACACCTAACAACTTAAAAAAAAAAAATAGTATCCTGACCCGTAAAGCACCAGATCCCTACACTATAAGGAAGCAGACCTCTAACGCCCTAACAAAGTATCTACAGGTATACACATGGTAAACCCATACCACCTTAAGTATGATCCATGGTATTTCCATACACCAACCACACTGAACAAGTATCCACACCCCTAACACAATAAATGGTTAAATATATCGCCCTATCAGCCAACTAAGAGCAGTATTGTTCACAAATAAATATTTGAAACCATGTATTTGACAAAACCTGTTCCAAAAAATAAAAATAAAAAAGTTGCGCCACATATTTTCGATATTCAAAATAATTATTGCTAGTATTTGTTTTTGTCGCAATTGGCGCCATTGACGACCGACAGCGGGAACACTGAAGGTTCGCTATCAAGACTCTCTTGTAGATTACATTATGTTAAAATGATTATTTGTGGTTTCCATACCTTCCAAAGGAGCCACTGTATCCTGCTGAACGGTCCTCATCACTGGTGCTGACTTGGACGGGGTTGTCATGGAGATGGGTGCTCTCAACCAATCGGACAGGTTATTGGAGAGTTGTGGCAAGGTGAACCTCGGACTAGAGGTCATCGAGGAGCTGGTGCTGGGATACAGTAGCCAGTCATCTAACCGGTTGGATAATTTCGGGATGTTCACCTGTATCTACAATGGAACATTCTTATTTTATTATTTCTGGTATTAAGACAATTATAAAATTATAACTTTAATCACAAGGTCATTGGCTCCTGTCTCGCAACGGGCGAATGACTTTATAAGTGTTGGTTCAGCACAAGGTCACCACCTAAAGGGTGTCTCACCAACGGGCAGGGCCACCACCTAAAGGGTGTCTCACCAACGGGCGATTGACTTTATAAGTGTTGGTTCAGCACAAGGCCACCACCTATAGGGTGTCTCACCAACGGGCAAGACCACCACCTAAAGGGTGTCTCACCAACGGGCGATTGACTTTATAAGTGTGGATTCAGCACAAGGCCACCACCTAAAGGGTGTCTCACCAACGGGCAAGACCACCACCTAAAGGGTGTCTCACCAACGGGCGATTGACTTTATAAGTATTGGTTCATTGAAATAAAAATTGTCTTATTTCTTTCCAACAATTTGCCAAATTCAAGTGCAAATGTCAATGGTAGGGTGGGAACTTACTGTTTGATGTTGAGAATTAGTCAGCGAATGTATATGTGAAGTTTCAAAGCAATAGCTGTAAAAGTATTGGAGAAATGATAATGTCTAAAAAGTAGTTTTTTTGACGCATAAATATAATACAATATTTAGCCAAATGTCAAGTTCATCAGTAGTAAGTTTGGGGGCTTACTGTGGGTGAAAAGAATTATCCAGTGTGCGCAAAGTTTCAGAGCAATAACTCTGATGGTTCAGGGGATAATTACAGAGGGCGAGGTGAAATAGTACCCTGGTGATCCCACTTCTCCCTAATAAAACAAACATGTAAAAATAAAACATTTTGTGTGCGTATTTAACTCTATGGTGTTGATATTTATTTCTGGCTTTTGCAAACAACATAGATCCAGATCAGCCGCAGCGTGACGCTGCGTGCTGATCAGGATCTATGTTGTTTGCTACATAGCCAAGTGTTTTAGCAAGATCATCTGAATAACAAACAGCATAGAGCCTGATCAGACGGCATGTTCAGTGTCGACTGATCTGGCTCTATGTTCTTTGCAAATACTGTTTGAACGGTATGTTATGCTCTTCAGAAATGGAGGAAATAAAAGTATCTATCTATCTATCCACTGTTTTATACAGTATAATGCTGTTGGTACATACATGTATGTATAAAACAGTGGATGTTTTATACATGTATATACCTACCAACGGTTCGTTCATCTTCGTTCTATTTATTTCCTCCACTGTTTTGTACAGTACATGATGCTCAGCATCATTGTAGTCCTCAAACTGTTTTGGCAAGCTGGGAGCCGGCTGGTCAGGGGCCATGAATGGGGACTGCGGTGGTGGTACGCAGTTGGGGTCAATACGCCCATAGTTCATGATGGCATCACGCAGGCTTCTGGGGTCAGACTTGAAGGATAAGTAGGGTGTCTCCTCTGGGTGGACATCACCAAGGTCCAGTCTGAAAACAGTAAATACAATTTATTAAAGGAAATTCAATGAATTGATATCCCGGGCACACTGTCTCTGGAACGATATGAATATTTAGTCGTATAATGTTATTACGCAATAACTCTGGAATTATGTGTATAACGCGTGTACAGACACCACACTATTAAAGTGACATTAAGTGGAACATCAGTGGAACAGGTGTGGAAGTCGTGAAAGCACAGTGGTAGCATGTTCGCTTCAGATGCGAAAAACCCCGAGTTTGAGCACCGCTGGAGCCATTAAGATTGTGCCCTTAGGCAAGGCATTTAAATCCACATTGGCTCTTCTCTCTCCCACGTGGCGATGGATTCCATCTGGAATGAGGTCTCGAGAGTGATTAATATAAATTGTAATAACTCATTTCGCAATCGAGCTCAAATAAAATTTGTATAAACAGACAAATTTGTGGATTTTGAGACAATTAAAGGGCCATAACTTTGATGCTACTGGGCTGATCCACACGAATTGTATATGTGTATCACCACACTATGGCGATACATATTAATTTAAACTTCATAAATATCCACCCATTGGTTACTGAGAACTGGCGCACATACAGAGCCAAATCGATATCCCTCGCAGAAATTCTGGCGAGTGATAATAAATTTCCAATTACACACATACTAAATGTGAAACTATATATAGAATTGCCACAAGTCTGCGTGGTGAAGAAGATACGAGGTGTCACTCACGGTGCTTCAAATATGACAGAGTACTGCTTCAAATACTGCAGAGTACTGCTTCAAATACTGCAGAGTACTGCTTCAATTACTGCTTCAAATACTGCAGAGTACTGCTTCAAATACTGCAGAGTACTGCCTCAAATACTGCAGAGTACTGCTTCAAATACTGCAGAGTACTGCTTCAAATACTACAGAGTACTGCCTCAAATACTGCAGAGTACTGCTTCAAATACTGCAGAGTACTGCCTCAAATACTGCAGAGTACTGCTTCAATTACTGCAGAGTACTGCCTCAAATACTGCAGAGTACTGCTTCAAATACTGCAGAGTACTGCTTCAATTACTGCAGAGTACTGCCTCAAATACTGCAGAGTACTGCTTCAAATACTGCAGAGTACTGCTTCAAATACTGCAGAGTACTGCTTCAATTACTGCAGAGTACTGCTTCAAATACTGCAGAGTACTGCTTCAAATACTGCAGAGTACTGCTTCAAATACTGCAGAGTACTGCTTTAATTACTGCAGAGTACTGCTTCAATTACTGCAGAGTACTGCTTCAAATACTGCAGAGTACTGCTTCAATTACTGCAGAGTACTGCTTCAAATACTGCAGAGTACTGCTTCAAATACTGCAGAGTACTGCTTCAAATACTGCAGAGTACTGCTTCAAATACTAGAGTACTGCTTCAAATACTGCATAGTACTGCTTCAAATACGGCAGAGTACTGCTTCAAATACTAGAGTACTGCTTCAAATACTGCAGAGTACTGCTTCAAATACTGCCGAGTACTGCTTCAAATACTGCAGAGTACTGCTTCAAATACTGCAGAGTACTGCTTCAAATACTAGCATCAACAATTTGACGACTGAGGTTTCAGGTTAGCATCAACAATTCGACGCCTTAGGTTCCAGGTTAGCATCAACAATTCGACGACTGAGGTTCCAGGTTAGCATCAACAATTCGACGACTGATGTTCCAGGTTAGCATCAACAATTCGACGACTGAGGTTTCAGGTTAGCATCAACAATTCGACGACTGAGGTTTCAGGTTAGCATCAACAATTCGACGACTGAGGTTCAAGGTTAGCATCAACAATTCGACGCCTTAGGTTCCAGGTTAGCATCAACAATTCGACGACTGAGGTTTCAGGTTAGCATCCTTAGGTTCCAGGTTAGCATCAACAATTCGACGACTGAGGTTTCAGGTTAGCATCAACAATTCGACGACTGAGGTTCAAGGTTAGCACTGTACATGTATGTCAGCACAATGCAGTAACTTTATCCAAAGCACTTGTGACAATATTTTCAAGCACTTAGAACATGCATGTCACAAGTGTCTGAAGGACCATGTTAATAGGCCAGTAAAACACAGCAAAACAAGTAGACTAGACCAATTTTTCAAAATTGTGCATGCTAGGGGCAAATTGTAGTACAAGCAATTGGATGTCATATATAACATAATTTGGGTATGATGAATGTGATACAGGTGTTTACCAAGCTGAAATATGTGTCATTGACCTTGAAAAAGTCAATTCAAAATGGCGACCATTAAAATGCTTAATAACCACAAAAATAATTACTGTAACCTAATATCTATTTGTATTTGGGTGTATAATTACTTGCAATACATCTAATTTACTGTAATCAATACTATGCAGCATATAGACATAAACATGTTGCCCCTCATATGGTTTAAGGTCAAGGTTAACACTGATATTAGTGATAAAAATGGTCAATATATAGTTAAATCTGTATGTACCGTTCTCGGTAGAACATACATGCCCAACGTTCATATTTCTTGCTATCCTTTACTAGTAGGTTACTCTAATGTATTATTCAACACATTTAAATGTATGGCAACTCTAAAGCATACTATGTGTACATTGTATGTGCTGTTATATGCAGTCTCTATTTATGCGTTGTCGGCCAATACAAAATGTGCATACATGTATCTTCACTCTGTTTACACACACACACACCACACCCCACCACACCCCACCCCACCCCACACCACACCACACCACACACACACACACACATCGAAGTACAGTTCATGTTTGCTTTCCGGCATTTACAACGAAAGGTTCTGCACTGCTGCTTACATGAACAATATATCATCTCTGTGCAACCGGCTGGAATGGGACTTAATGATATCAGAATGGACTGAAGACCATGTTCCGTCTGTTTCCATCGCGTATTCACGGGATCCGGTAGAACTGGCACACTGCACTGAGCTTGTCGCCATATCATGCATTGATAATGTACCCTCATTAGATGGAAGCGCAGCGCATCTTGTGTTGGACACATTGCTTCTGGTTTTCCATTCTTGGAGAACTGTAAAACACTCGTTTCATTAACACAATCAGTTTGTTGTATGTTGTACAGCCTGCACATAAATGCCTCTGCATAGTGCGTTCATTGAGTTCCCACACTCCTAGGTCATTCAGCATTGCACCATGCTGCATAAATACGTCCATGATGACTGTTTGGTATGGTTGGAGATGTATGATGTCGTATCACATCCAGTCAAAGCGTGAAATGGCAGCAATGCTGTTACGTCTTCGGACAACTTGTCACATACATCTTTTATTGGAATGTATCTTCTTTTCTTAGCTGTACGTGTCATGAGCCATAAGTGTTGACACTGAATCTGCTGGAAGTGTGAAACTAGGAGAAGAAGAACGTCCGTGTCTCTTGAGTAACTCACTATGGTTGTATATGGAGTTTGCCCAGCATGCAAGATTAATCTCGTATCAGCCTCTTCATGGGATGACTTCAGCGTAGTTACTGTTGTTCCTAATGACGATTTTGCTTCCATTTCATCAGAGAACCCTCCAGAAGCAACTATATCCTTGCCATGTGGCGCCTGTGATATCAGAGCCATAAAATTCTTCCAATTCTTAGAAAGTGGGACACCTCGGGCTTCAATAAGACGTCTGATGGGTTGAGCAGTCTTGGAGCGTCGAGTTCTTGTACTGGCTGTGATGGAGAATTCCCTGTATCTGTCAAACACTATATCAATACGCTCATATCTGGCGCCCATTTGTATGACACACTTTACAAACCACAAGATCTCCAAATGTATTGGCATCGACTGGTTTCCCTAGTGCTGCAACAAGTGCTTGACCATTGATGATTAGACAAGCTACTGGACCTTGTAAATCAATAGTTTCAGGACACAGGATGCCTTATGTGAGCACTTCTCCCAAGATATACTTGTTTCCAGTACGAAGAGAGCCATTCATTTCAGCTGAGGATACAGGTACTGGCATCAATTCATGCATCATGATGGAACGTAGGTCAACCTGTCGGCCTGCTTCATATACTGTGATCATTTGGTGAAGAAAACTCCTGTCTACCTTCAATATCGTATTTTTGTCTTTATCTTTGCCAGGTTTCTTGAAAGAATATAGGTTCGCAAATGTTGCAGCATTCTGTTTTCATAGCGAAGCATGGATCCCAACTTCTGAAATTAAATTCTCCTTATTGACAGCTAATCGCTATTCTACAAATTTAGTGACTTCTTTCTGTCCATATTCTTTTACTCCAATGTGAACTTTGAATTTCAGCGGTTGCCAAATCTTTAGTGGCTATGTTCTGCAATGATTCTTTGTTTGAGTCGGGAGAATCTCTGGAATGTCGTAAACACAGAATTGTCATCATCTCTGTCACGGTTTTATCTTGATGTTCCACTCTCGGGAAGTTGTATGTTACCTGAGAATAGGTTATACATTGCATATGTGTCTGATGCAATTTGGGACATCGAATTCGGCATACCCAAATTATAATAAAACCGCTCGTTTACCAATTGTACTACGATTTGCCCCTAGCACTTTATCTACGGCCATTTTCAGAAAATTGGTCTAGTCTAAAGTGCCATTTTGTAAATACCCCCTTCCCTCCAAATGGAAAGTGTAATCTACTATGAAAAGTGTGAATACTGACTTGGGACTCGAGTTGTATAGGCTCTCTCCGACTTGGGAGAAATAGGCTCTCTCAGATTTGGGAGAAATAGGCTCCCTCAGACAAGGGAGAAATAGGCTCTCTCAGATTTAGGAGAAATAGGCTCTCTCAGACTTGGGAGAAATAGGCTCTCTCAGACTTGGGAGAAATAGGCTCCCTCAGACTTGGGAGAAATAGGCTCCCTCAGACTTGGGAGAAATAGGCTCCCTCAGACATGGGAGAAATCAGCTCCCTCAGACATGGGAGAAATAGGCACTCTCAGACGTGGGAGAAATAGGCTCTCTCAGACATGGGAGAAATAGGCTCTCTCAGACTTGGGAGAAATAGTATTTGCATAGACTCCAGTCAACTATATGTATTTGTATAGACTCCAGTCAACTATATGTATTTGCATAGACTCCAGTCAACTATATGTATTTGTATAGACTCCAGTCAACTATATGTATTTGCATAGACTCCAGTCAACTAGATGTATTTGCATAGACTCCAGTCAACTAGATGTATTTGTATAGACTCCAGTCAACTAGATGTATTTGCATAGACTCCTGTCAACTAGATGTATTTGCATAGACTCCAGTCAACTAGATGTATTTGCATAGACTCCTGTCAACTAGATGTATTTGCATAGACTCCTGTCAACTAGATGTATTTGCATAGACTCCAGTCAACTATATGTATTTGTATAGACTCCAGTCAACTATATGTATTTGTATAGACTCCAGTCAACTAGATGTATTTGCATAGACTCCAGTCAACTAGATGTATTTGCATAGACTCCAGTCAACTAGATGTATTTGCATAGACTCCAGTCAACTAGATGTATTTGCATAGACTCCAGTCAACTAGATGTATTTGCATAGACTCCAGTCAACTAGATGTATTTGCATAGACTCCTGTCAACTAGACGTATTTGCATAGACTCCAGTCAACTATATGTATTTGCATAGACTCCTGTCAACTAGATGTATTTGCATAGACTCCAGTCAACTAGATGTATTTGCATAGACTCCTGTCAACTAGATGTATTTGCATAGACTCCTGTCAACTATATGTATTTGCATAGACTCCTGTCAACTAGATGTATTTGCATAGACTCCAGTCAACTATATGTATTTGCATAGACTCCTGTCAACTAGATGTATTTGCATAGACTCCAGTCAACTAGATGTATTTGCATAGACTCCTGTCAACTAGATGTATTTGCATAGACTCCTGTCAACTAGATGTATTTGCAGACTCCAGTCGACTAGATGTATTTGTATAGACTCCTGTCAACTAGATGTATTTGCATAGACTCCTGTCAACTAGATGTATTTGCATAGACTCCAGTCAACTAGATGTATTTGTATAGACTCCTGTCAACTAGATGTATTTGATGTAGAATGTATTTGTATGCAATATTCTTGTAACCTATTTGTACTGGAATACCCTCAGTTCTATTGTACTTCTATATGGAGTTATGTAAATACTTTTCCAGTCCAAGTTTTCAAATTCATTCATTACATTTTTGCTCTGCTTTGTTTATTATACCAGTATTGTACTTTGTTTATTATACCAGTATTGTGCCTTGTTTATTATACCAGTATTGTGCCTTGTTTATTATACCAGTATTGTGCCTTGTTTATTATACCAGTATTGTACTTTGTTTATTATACCAGTATTGTGCTTTGTTTATTATACCAGTATTGTACTTTGTTTATTATACCAGTATTGTGCTTTGTTTATTATACCAGTATTGTACTTTGTTTATTATACCAGTATTGTACTTTGTTTATTATACCAGTATTGTACTTTGTTTATTATACCAGTATTGTACTTTGTTTATTATACCAGTATTGCACTTTGTTTATTATACCAGTATTGTGCTTTGTTTATTATACCAGTATTGTACTTTGTTTATTATACCTGTTTATTATACCAGTATTGTGCTTTGTTTATTATACCAGTATTGTGCTTTGTTTATTATACCAGTATTGTGCTTTGTTTATTATACCAGTATTGTGCTTTGTTTATTATACCAGTATTGTACTTTGTTTATTATACCAGTATTGCGCTTTGTTTATTATACCAGTATTGTACTTTGTTTATTATACCAGTATTGCGCTTTGTTTATTATACCAGTATTGCGCTTTGTTTATTATACCAGTATTGTACTTTGTTTATTATACCTGTTTATTATACCAGTATTGTACTTTGTTTATTATACCAGTATTGTACTTTGTTTATTATACCTGTTTATTATACCAGTATTGTACTTTGTTTATTATACCAGTATTGCGCTTTGTTTATTATACCAGTATTGCGCTTTGTTTATTATACCAGTATTGTACTTTGTTTATTATACCTGTTTATTATACCAGTATTGTACTTTGTTTATTATACCAGTATTGTACTTTGTTTATTATACCTGTTTATTATACCAGTATTGTACTTTGTTTATTATACCAGTATTGCGCTTTGTTTATTATACCAGTATTGCGCTTTGTTTATTATACCAGTATTGTACTTTGTTTATTATACCTGTTTATTATACCAGTATTGTACTTTGTTTATTATACCAGTATTGTACTTTGTTTATTATACCTGTTTATTATACCAGTATTGTACTTTGTTTATTATACCAGTATTGTGCTTTGTTTATTATACCAGTATTGCACTTTGTTTATTATACCAGTATTGTGCTTTGTTTATTATACCAGTATTGTGCTTTGTTTATTATACCAGTATTGTACTTTGTGTATTATACCTGTTTATTATACCAGTATTGTACTTTGTTTATTATACCAGTATTGTACTTTGTTTATTATACCAGTATTGTACTTTGTTTATTATACCAGTATTGTGCCTTGTTTATTATACCTGTTTATTATACCAGTATTGTGCTTTGTTTATTATACCTGTTTATTATACCAGTATTGTACTTTGTTTATTATACCAGTATTGTGCCTTGTTTATTATACTGTTTATTATACCAGTATTGTACTTTGTTTATTATACCAGTATTGTACTTTGTTTATTATACCAGTATTGTACTTTGTTTATTATACCAGTATTGTACTTTGTTTATTATACCAGTATTGTGCCTTGTTTATTATACCTGTTTATTATACCAGTATTGTGCTTTGTTTATTATACCTGTTTATTATACCAGTATTGTACTTTGTTTATTATACCAGTATTGTGCCTTGTTTATTATACCTGTTTATTATACCAGTATTGTACTTTGTTTATTATACCAGTATTGTACTTTGTTTATTATACCAGTATTGTACTTTGTTTATTATACCAGTATTGTACTTTGTTTATTATACCAGTATTGTGCCTTGTTTATTATACCTGTTTATTATACCAGTATTGTACTTTGTTTATTATACCAGTATTGTGCCTTGTTTATTATACCTGTTTATTATACCAGTATTATGCCTTGTTTATTATACCAGTATTGTACTTTGTTTATTATACCAGTATTGTGCCTTGTTTATTATACCTGTTTATTATACCAGTATTATGCCTTGTTTATTATACCAGTATTGTACTTTGTTTATTATACCAGTATTGTGCTTTGTTTATTATACCTGTATTGTACTTTGTTTATTATACCAGTATTGTACTTTGTTTATTATACCAGTATTGTGCCTTGTTTATTATACCTGTTTATTATACCAGTATTATGCCTTGTTTATTATACCAGTATTGTACTTTGTTTATTATACCAGTATTGTGCTTTGTTTATTATACCTGTATTGTACTTTGTTTATTATACCAGTATTGTACTTTATTTATTATACCAGTATTATGCCTTGTTTATTATACCAGTATTGTGCCTTGTTTATTATACCAGTATTGTGCCTTGTTTATTATACCAGTATTGTACTTTGTTTATTATACCAGTATTGTGCTTTGTTTATTATACCAGTATTGTGCTTTGTTTATTATACCAGTATTGTGCTTTGTTTATTATACCTGTTTATTATACCAGTATCGTCCGTATACATCATTTCACGCATACATCATTTCGCGCAGCTATCTATTTCCGGTATATTTATTTACACACAAACCGCTGACGTCTTAGGTCATTTGGATTTTCTTGTGTAAATATAGCGGCAACCTCCTGTCATACAAAACATGTGGAAAGTCAACATTGGCAAGGTAAAACCCTTTAAATATACTTTGGTATTGTAAATTAAAGTATTTTCTAACAACCTGTTTACATGTTTCTAAAAATGTCCTCATCAGAAGGTATGTAATAGCCAAAAAGATATTTTTCATCAGTGGTTGCAAACTTCTGCTGTCAAATTTTGGTCACGTGACTGAAATGTGATTCAAAATGGCGGATATAGCAAAATTCCACTGTGTCTAACCGGTCTAGTTGGTATGTGGTGAAATTTAATCTGCATGTTTTTTGTTCATCTAAACAAAAGTGGCAATGTTTGCTTATATGGTTTTAAGAGTGTTTACACTATTTAGATTTTTGTCTAGTTTGACTTTTGTTTATTTTATAGACCCCAAGGAGCAACTACAGGTCTTACTCACCGACTTCACTGATATCAGCCTACATAAATGATAAAGATAAGAGACACCAATGCTCCTATTAGAAAGACTGCTAGAGAGTATGGTGTACCAGAGGCCACTTTAAGAGATAGGCTTGCCTTGAGGGTGGATCCAGATGTAACCAGGTCTGGTCCAGGTCCTATGTTCACACAGGAGCAAGAGTCTAGACTAGCTACACACTTAGAGTTCATGTCAAATGTGGGGTGGAACGGCCACTGAATCTGGTTGGAGTAACACGCTAGTCTTTAAGAAGTATCTGACAGAACACCTGATCAAATACCTTCCGGAAAGGAGTAAAGAGGCCAGTCCTATTACTCTATGATGGTCATAGACCCCATGTTTCTATTGAAGTAATAGATTGGGCCAAGAAGGAGAACATTATCTTATTTGTTCTCCCCGCGAACACAAGTCACTGCTTATAGCCCATGGACGTTGGCTGCTTTGGTCCATATGAAAGGATTTACAATGGTAAAGCGCATACGTTCATGAGAAAGAACTCGGGTGTATCCATCTCTCGTACTAACATATGCCCGCTAGCTTGTTCGGCTTATACTAAGGCTCTAACTCCAGAAAACTTACAAAGTTCATTCAGAAAAGCAGGTATTTACCCACTTGATAAGAATGTTGTGGATAATAAGAAACTTTATTCCTGCCACCACTTTAGAAATTGAACAATGTGATGATGAGGTTCTATCTGGTGAGATATCACATGACAAGGTAAATGATACAGTAAATGACTGAACAGTAACAAAAATGAGGAATAACAAGTTGAAACTGTTTGTGTTACATTATATAGTTACATAGATTTGTTATAGTTTACCCTTGAAATTTCACTTCATTTTCATTTGTCAACAAACTCCAAATATTACTAATTCATTTTTATAATACATGTCATGTTATTGTAGATCTCTACAAAAACTCTATAAAATTGGTTAAATGTATGTCTGTGTTTGTATAGAACATGTACATCAACTATTGTAGCATGTTGTACCCGGTGAAAGCACTATACCGGAAGTAGTAGCAGGTGCGCGAAAACACAGTACCGCAAACTGTTGTAAACTTCCGGAAGGTCAAGGTTGTGTTTTGATTTCACAGCATGTTTGCAACAGTTTATGGGGGGAAATGTTGTTGCAATATAATAATGGATAAATATATTGGTTAAATAGCAGGTAAGATTTAATATTGCTCTTATTACATTTTTCTGTGGGTCAGTGTAATGCTAGTGTGCGCGAAAACCCATGATGCTAGGATATTGTACTTTGTTTATTATACCTGTTTATTATACCAGTATTGTGCCTTGTTTATTATACCAGTATTGTACTTTGTTTATTATACCTGTTTATTATACCAGTATTGTGCCTTGTTTATTATACCAGTTTATTATACCAGTATTGTACTTTGTTTATTATACCTGTTTATTATACCAGTATTGTGCCTTGTTTATTATACCAGTATTGTACTTTGTTTATTATACCAGTATTGTGCCTTGTTTATTATACCAGTTTATTATACCAGTATTGTACTTTGTTTATTATACCTGTTTATTATACCAGTATTGTGCCTTGTTTATTATACCAGTATTGTGCCTTGTTTATTATACCAGTATTGTGCTTTGTTTATTATACCAGTATTGTGCCTTGTTTATTATACCAGTATTATGCCTTGTTTATTATACCAGTATTGTGCTTTGTTTATTATACCAGTATTGTGCCTTGTTTATTATACCAGTAGTGTGCCTTGTTTATTATACCAGTATTGTGCTTTGTTTATTATACCAGTATTGTGCTTTGTTTATTATACCAGTATTGTACTTTGTTTATTATACCAGTATTGTGCCTTGTTTATTATACCTGTTTATTATACCAGTATTGTGCTTTGTTTATTATACCAGTATTGTGCTTTGTTTATTATACCAGTATTGTGCTTTGTTTATTATACCAGTATTGTACTTTGTTTATTATACCTGTTTATTATACCAGTATTGTGCCTTGTTTATTATACCAGTATTGTACTTTGTTTATTATACCAGTATTGTGCCTTGTTTATTATACCTGTTTATTATACCAGTATTGTGCCTTGTTTATTATACCAGTATTGTGCTTTGTTTATTATACCAGTATTGTGCCTTGTTTATTATACCAGTATTGTGCCTTGTTTATTATACCAGTATTGCGCTTTGTTTATTATACCAGTATTGTGCCTTGTTTATTATACCAGTATTGTGCTTTGTTTATTATACCAGTATTGTGCTTTGTTTATTATACCTGTTTATTATACCAGTATTGTACTTTGTTTATTATACCTGTTTATTATACCAGTATTGTACTTTGTTTATTATACCAGTATTGTGCTTTGTTTATTATACCAGTATTGTACTTTGTTTATTATACCTGTTTATTATACCAGTATTGTGCTTTGTTTATTATACCAGTATTGCGCTTTGTTTATTATACCAGTATTGTACTTTGTTTATTATACCAGTATTGTGCTTTGTTTATTATACCAGTATTGTGCTTTGTTTATTATACCAGTATTGTACTTTGTTTATTATACCAGTATTGTGCTTTGTTTATTATACCAGTATTGTACTTTGTTTATAATACCAGTATTGTGCCTTGTTTATTATACCAGTATTGTGCCTTGTTTATTATACCAGTATTGTACTTTGTTTATTATACCAGTATTGCGCTTTGTTTATTATACCAGTATTGTGCTTTGTTTATTATACCAGTATTGCGCTTTGTTTATTATACCAGTATTGTGCTTTGTTTATTATACCAGTATTGTGCCTTGTTTATTATACCAGTATTATACCTGTTTATTATACCAGTATTGTGCTTTGTTTATTATACCAGTATTGTACTTTGTTTATTATACCAGTATTGCGCTTTGTTTATTATACCAGTATTGTGCCTTGTTTATTATACCAGTATTGTGCCTTGTTTATTATACCAGTATTGTGCCTTGTTTATTATACCAGTATTGTGCCTTGTTTATTATACCAGTATTATACCTGTTTATTATACCAGTATTGTGCTTTGTTTATTATACCAGTATTGCACTTTGTTTATTATACCAGTATTGCGCTTTGTTTATTATACCAGTAGTGTGCTTTGTTTATTATACCAGTATTGTGCTTTGTTTATTATACCAGTATTGCGCTTTGTTTATTATACCAGTATTGCGCTTTGTTTATTATACCAGTATTGTACTTTGTTTATTATACCATTATTGTGCTTTGTTTATTATACCAGTATTGTACTTTGTTTATTATACCTGTTTATTATACCAGTATTGTGCTTTGTTTATTATACCAGTATTGCGCTTTGTTTATTATACCAGTATTGCGCTTTGTTTATTATACCAGTATTGCGCTTTGTTTATTATACCAGTATTGTGCTTTGTTTATTATACCAGTATTGTACTTTGTTTATTATACCAGTATTGTGCTTTGTTTATTATACCAGTATTGCGCTTTGTTTATTATACCAGTATTGTGCTTTGTTTATTATACCAGTATTGTACTTTGTTTATTATACCTGTTTATTATACCAGTATTGTGCTTTGTTTATTATACCAGTATTGCGCTTTGTTTATTATACCAGTATTGTACTTTGTTTATTATACCAGTATTGTACTTTGTTTATTATACCAGTATTGTGCCTTGTTTATTATACCAGTATTGTACTTTGTTTATTATACCAGTATTGTGCTTTGTTTATTATACCTGTTTATTATACCAGTATTGTGCTTTGTTTATTATACCAGTATTGTGCTTTGTTTATTATACCAGTATTGTGCTTTGTTTATTATACCAGTATTGTACTTTGTTTATTATACCAGTATTGTACTTTGTTTATTATACCAGTATTGTGCCTTGTTTATTATACCAGTATTGTACTTTGTTTATTATACCAGTATTGTGCTTTGTTTATTATACCTGTTTATTATACCAGTATTGTGCTTTGTTTATTATACCAGTATTGTGCTTTGTTTATTATACCAGTATTGTGCTTTGTTTATTATACCAGTATTGTGCTTTGTTTATTATACCAGTATTGTACTTTGTTTATTATACCAGTATTGTGCCTTGTTTATTATACCAGTATTGTACTTTGTTTATTATACCAGTATTGTACTTTGTTTATTATACCAGTATTGTACTTTGTTTATTATACCAGTATTGTGCTTTGTTTATTATACCAGTATTGTGCCTTGTTTATTATACCAGTATTGTACTTTGTTTATTATACCTGTTTATTATACCAGTATTGTACTTTGTTTATTATACCAGTATTGTACTTTGTTTATTATACCAGTATTGTACTTTGTTTATTATACCAGTATTGTACTTTGTTTATTATACCAGTATTGTGCTTTGTTTATTATACCAGTATTGTGCCTTGTTTATTATACCAGTATTGTACTTTGTTTATTATACCTGTTTATTATACCAGTATTGTACTTTGTTTATTATACCAGTATTGTACTTTGTTTATTATACCAGTATTGTACTTTGTTTATTATACCAGTATTGTACTTTGTTTATTATACCAGTATTGTGCTTTGTTTATTATACCAGTATTGTGCCTTGTTTATTATACCAGTATTGTACTTTGTTTATTATACCTGTTTATTATACCAGTATTGTACTTTGTTTATTATACCAGTATTGTACTTTGTTTAATATACCAGTATTGTACTTTGTTTATTATACCAGTATTGTACTTTGTTTATTATACCAGTATTGTGCTTTGTTTATTATACCAGTATTGTGCTTTGTTTATTATACCAGTATTGTACCTTGTTTATTATACCAGTATTGTGCTTTGTTTATTATACCAGTATTGTGCTTTGTTTATTATACCAGTATTGTACTTTGTTTATTATACCTGTTTATTATACCAGTATTGTACTTTGTTTATTATACCAGTATTGTACTTTGTTTATTATACCTGTTTATTATACCAGTATTGTACTTTGTTTATTATACCAGTATTGTGCCTTGTTTATTATACCAGTATTGTACTTTGTTTATTATACCAGTATTGTACTTTGTTTATTATACCAGTATTGTACTTTGTTTATTATACCAGTATTGTGCTTTGTTTATTATACCAGTATTGTGCTTTGTTTATTATACCAGTATTGTACTTTGTTTATTATACCAGTATTGTACTTTGTTTATTATACCAGTATTGTGCTTTGTTTATTATACCAGTATTGTACTTTGTTTATTATACCAGTATTGTGCCTTGTTTATTATACCTGTTTATTATACCAGTATTGTACTTTGTTTATTATACCTGTTTATTATACCAGTATTGTGCCTTGTTTATTATACCTGTTTATTATACCAGTATTGTACTTTGTTTATTATACTTGTTTATTATACCAGTATTGTGCTTTGTTTATTATACTTGTTTATTATACCAGTATTGTGCTTTGTTTATTATACCAGTATTGTACTTTGTTTATTATACTTGTTTATTATACCAGTATTGTACTTTGTTTATTATACCAGTATTGTGCCTTGTTTATTATACCAGTATTGTGCTTTTCAAGATATGTTTTATACAAATATTTGTTAGGTTTCCTCATCATCATATTGTTCTTGATGAGCAGATTTGATTGTATGGGTTGATTTTCAAATTTAATGTTTTCTTTCCATTGCTGGGGAATATTCGATATCAGTGAATACAGTCAAACCTGTCTTAAGCAGCCAGCCAAGGGAGTCAGAGAAACTGGCTGCTTAGCACAGGTGGCTGCTTAATACAGGTGAAATGTATAATAAAACAACATATTTGGAATCGTGAAAAGTGATTTGAAGTCAACGACAGTAACCACTCAGCCACTTCTACCGTATCGCATATTACTGGAAATGTGGGTTGTAGCCAGTCGTTCTGAACTACCGTATTGCACATTACTGGAAATGTGGTTGTAGCCAGTCGTTCTGAACTACCGTATTGCACATTACTGGAAATGTGGGTTGTAGCCAGTCGTTCTGAACTACCGTATTGCACATTACTGGAAATGTGGGTTGTAGCCAGTCGTTCTGAACTACCGTATTGCATATTACTGGAAATGTGGGTTGTAGCCAGTCGTTCTGAACTACCGTATTGCACATTACTGGAAATGTGGGTTGTAGCCAGTCGTTCTGAACTACCGTATTGCACATTACTGGAAATGTGGGTTGTAGCCAGTCGTTCTGAACTACCGTATTGCACATTACTGGAAATGTGGGTTGTAGCCAGTCGTTCTGAACTACCGTATTGCACATTACTGGAAATGTGGGTTGTAGCCAGTCGTTCTGAACTACCGTACTGCACATTACTGGAAATGTGGGTTGTAGCCAGTCGTTCTGAACTACCGTATTGCATATTACTGGAAATGTGGGTTGTAGCCAGTCGTTCTGAACTACCGTATTGCACATTACTGGAAATGTGGTTGTAGCCAGTCGTTCTGAACTACCGTATTGCACATTACTGGAAATGTGGTTGTAGCCAGTCGTTCTGAACTACCGTATCACATATTACTGGAAATGTGGGTTGTAGCCAGTCGTTCTGAACTACCGTATTGCACATTACTGGAAATGTGGTTGTAGCCAGTCGTTCTGAACTACCGTATTGCACATTACTGGAAATGTGGTTGTAGCCAGTCGTTCTGAACTACCGTATCACATATTACTGGAAATGTGGGTTGTAGCCAGTCGTTCTGAACTACCGTATTGCACATTACTGGAAATGTGGTTGTAGCCAGTCGTTCTGAACTACCGTATTGCATATTACTGGAAATGTGGTTGTAGCCAGTCGTTCTGAACTACCGTATTGCATAATACTGGAAATGTGGGTTGTAGCCAGTCGTTCTGAACTACCGTATTGCATAATACTGGAAATGTGGGTTGTAGCCAGTCGTTCTGAACTACCGTATTGCATAATACTGGAAATGTGGGTTGTAGCCAGTCGTTCTGAACTACCGTATTGCATATTACTGGAAATGTGGGTTGTAGCCAGTCGTTCTGAACTACCGTATTGCATAATACTGGAAATGTGGGTTGTAGCCAGTCATTCTGAACTCTGGACATTCCAGACATTGTTGTGAACAAAATTAAATATAATTGAGTTTGAGCTCCATCACAAGTTCTCATATGACACTACAATCTTCCACTGATACAACCAATCTCCACCCCAGGATTGTTGAGCCAGGGTAGGGGGTAAAATGGTATCTCCCTACAGAACAGCGCGATGGCTTCCAGACAATACCTCCCCACATTTGCTGCTTACCTGGCAATGGTATCAAGGCCGTTGTTGGGGAACTGTACCGAGCTTTGTAGAACTCCGAGAGTCTGATTCAACCTGGCTGACTGCTGCTGTAACACCTCCTCCTTGGCATTGGACACCACGTCTAACTGGTTGAGTAACCAGACCTCGCGGTTACGCAGCGCCTCCAGTTGACGACTGATGTTGCACTGGATCCTCGACTTGGCCTGCAAATACACAGAGAAAGTAGTTCTATTTACAGTCAAACCCGTGTTAAGCAGCCAGGGGAATCATAAAAAAGTGACACAACATATTGGAAATCCTGAAACTGGTGCTTAATACAGTTTGGCTGCTTAATAGAGGTAACCACTAACACAGGTTTGACTTTTGTATATAAATGCTGTTCAAAATTACTGATGATTTAATTCTTGCTGCCCACAAAAATATTCTAATCCCAGGAATGTACTGCTGTCCACAGAAATATTCTAATCCCAGGAATGTACTGCTGTCCACAGAAATATTCTAATCCCAGGAATGTGCTGCTGTCCACAGAAATATTCTAATCCCAGGAATGTACTGCCAACGGAAATATTCTAATCCCTTGAATGTACTGCCAACGGAAATATTCTAATCCCTAGAATGTACTGCCAACGGAAATATTCTAATCCCTAGAATGTACTGCCAACGGAAATATTCTAATCCCTAGAATGTACTGCCAACGGAAATATTCTAATCCCTAGAATGTGCTGTCCACAGAAATATTCTAATCCCAGGAATGTACTGCCAACGGAAATATTCTAATCCCTAGAATGTACTGCCAACGGAAATATTCTAATCCCTAGAATGTACTGCCAACGGAAATATTCTAATCCCTAGAATGTACTGCCAACGGAAATATTCTAATCCCTAGAATGTACTGCCAACGGAAATATTCTAATCCCTAGAATGTACTGCCAACGGAAATATTCTAATCCCTAGAATGTACTGCCAACGGAAATATTCTAATCCCTAGAATGTACTGCCAACGGAAATATTCTAATCCCTAGAATGTACTGCCAACGGAAATATTCTAATCCCTAGAATGTACTGCCAACGGAAATATTCTAATCCCTAGAATGTACTGCCAACGGAAATATTCTAATCCCTAGAATGTACTGCCAACGGAAATATTCTAATCCCTAGAATGTACTGCCCACGGAAATATTCTAATCCTTAGAATGATTACAAATCATGAATACCGTCTTATATTCGCATATTTAAATAATACATTTAATATTTAGAATATCAGCACAATTTTAAGAACCTCCACACAAATGAATTGCTTTTTGTGAAAATGGTTGTTAATCATCAAGAATGTTGAGCAATTGGTGGTTTGTAAACATACCACTTGAACAAAATTGCATACAAATTATAGTTATAATGATTTTCATTTGAAGAAGAATGAAAGCCACAAAATTATAATTGCAAAAAATAAAGATAACTGTCTTTCAGATGGGACGTTAAACCGAGGTCTCGTATCAGTGCTGTACACCTTGCACGTAAACGAATCAGGAGACACTCTGGAATGGGTCTCTGTCTGTATCATTGCACTATCCTCCAAAAATCTAAAATGACATCTCTTCAGGAGGCGCCGCTCATATGGGCAACCGGTAGCGACGATAAATAAATGTAAAACACACAAAACTGCAATTGCAAGAAATAAGGATAACTGTTATAATTGATGTAAACATTATACCCTTAATAATCCATCATCCTCGTTCTAGATAATTACAATGCTGGTTTATTCCAAATTGCACTATTTTGTTCAGCTTTAAGAATAAGAGGTTTTTTAGGAAAATCAATACATTATAGGAAGCTGAAATCTGTTTTTTACAAATCTGTTTTTCGATTGTCAACAACTTCCTCATCACCCATAATAATGAGAGATGTAGCTCACAGCAACATGGTCAAATAGAAATTACCGGTATTGCCCGGGGAAACATGGATGATCAAAAATTATAGCCACAGGGAAACATTGATAATAAAAATTATAGCTTGGGGAACACAGTGATAATAAACAATTATAGCTTGGGAAAACAGTAATAATAAAAGATTATGCTTGGGAAAACAGTGATAATAAACAATTATAGCTCGGGAAAACAGTGATAATAAACAATTATAGCCCTGGAAAACAGTGATAAGAAATAATTATAGCTCAGAAAAACAGTGATAATAAACAATTATAGCTTGGGAAAACTGTGATAATAAACAATTATAGATTGGGAAAACAGTGATAATAAAAATTATAGCTTGGGAAAACAGTGATAATAAACAATTATATCTTGGGAAAACAGTGATAATAAATAATTATAGCTCGGGAAAACAGTGATAATAAACAATTATAGCTTGAGAAAACAGTGATAATAAACAATTACAGCTGGGGAAAACAGTGATAATAAACAATTATAGCTTGGAAAAACAGTGATAATAAACTCCAACGCGGTTAACCAGTACTTGGGTGCACCAACCTCCGTAAGAAACTGTCAACTTTTTCATATAAATGAGACACGACCTGAGCGGGGCTCGAACCCGTGACCATCAGTGATGATAGGTTACAGTGGTATACAAGTCAGCGACCGTAACCACTCGACCACGGAGACGGATATTGAAATTAATAATTGCAGTGATTTGCTTATAACTTGTGCACTAGTTGAGACATCTTGTTATAACAGGGTTCATTCTAGGTCAGAATTTTTGGGAGAAGTGAGAAAGCGCGTGATCGCTTCATTAAATGGTGTTCTTTAATATACTTCTGCAAAATAGGGTTAAAATGCACAGTACAACCATTAAATACACCATTTGAATAGGAGTGCTTTATAATGGGCCAGTGTAGTGTATCTTACTAGACTTTGAAAATCGTAAAAACCAAAAAATATATATATATATATAGGGAAAAGTGGGGCCCCCAGAGGGCGAAGTCAGGGTTCCTAGGGCGACAATTGCGCCCACATCGCCCTCTAGAATGATCCCTGTATAGAGCATATCCTGTTGATGACATACATGTACATACAGCAGCTTATTATTTGAAGTATGTTGTAGGACAGCTGTAGGACAGCTGGTACAATTTCTTCATTGCCTGTCTGTCAAATAATATTGATTCCCAGACTCTGCTCAGTCAGGGATTACATTTCTTCCCAGGGCAATCTGCATTTTCACAGGCATGTCCGGTTTGTCCAAGATGATGAAATAAATTTAACAAGTATGGAAAAGGACACTGTGACAGAAATAGAATGCAACAATTAACACTTTTATCTTGGAGGTAACATATACACGTTATCAACCGACAAACCTGTGCATTCTGCGACACCTTGGGTGCGGTCACCATATGCAAAACTCGAATTTATATCAAATATATATATTAAATAATAATAAAATAGAAACTTCACATTTCTCATCCGGTCAATTTTGTTCTAATTTGGGACCGGTTAGATCATTTTAACATAGTTTAACATATTACATAGGTCACTTACATTAGTAGTGAAAGGATTATATTTAGCTACGGTTAATTAAGTTGTCATTAGTCGTGTTATTGTTATAATTATGTATATGACACATGGAAACTAACTCGTATTGAAATTGTGTAGTACAAAAGCCTACAGTCAAAAATTGTTCAAAGTTCAAACTGATTTGGGTACGAATCGTCAATTAAAAAAACATTAATTTAACATTTATATTAATATTCTTTTAAATAATTCCAATTGAAAATGATGCAAAGGACATCGATTGTTCCTGGAATGCAAGAATGTGACCAAAATATATTGAAAACTGTTTTTGCCGTAGACTGGAGTCTGATCGCTAGATTTAACGACAATTTAAGCCAAACTATTATATCTATGAAAGATTATATTATACAACTATACCATAGACATTTGGAGTTGATGTAGGGCACATTTGGATGTAATCGGAGACATGATTTAATAAGTAGAGTGAATTATAAAATGGTGGCGGAGTGGAACAGGCAAAGCGTGGAACAGGCAAAGAGTGGAACTGGCAGAGTGGAACAGGCAAAGTGGGAAAGAGTGGAACATGCAGAGTGGAACTGGCAAAGAGGGGAACAGGCAAAGAGGGGAACAGGCAAAGAGGGGAACAGGCAGAGTGGAACAGGCAAAGAGGGGAACAGGCAAAGAGTGGAACTGGCAGAGTGGAACAGGCAAAGTGGAACAGGCAGAGAGGGAAAGAGTGGAACATGCAGAGTGGGGAACATGCAGAGTGGAACTGGCAAAGAGGGGAACAGGCAAAGAGGGGAACAGGCAAAGAGTGGAACTGGCAAAGAGTGGAACAAGCAAAGAGGGGAACAGGCAAAGAGTGGAACAAGCAAAGAGTGGAACAAGCAGAGGGAAACAGGCAAAGAGGGGAACAAGCAAAGAGGGGAACAGGCAAAGAGTGGAACAGGCAAAGAGGGGAACAGGCAAAGAGTGGAACAAGCAAAGAGTGGAACAAGCAAAGAGGGGAACAGGCAAAGAGGGGAACAAGCAAAGAGTGGAACAAGCAAAGAGTGGAACAAGCAAAGAGGGGAACAGGCAAAGAGGGGAACAAGCAAAGAGTGGAACAAGCAAAGAGTGGAACAAGCAAAGAGGGAAGCAGGCAAAGAGGGGAACAAGCAAAGAGTGGAACAGGCAGAGTGGAACAAGCAGAGGGGAACAGGCAAAGAGTGGAACAAGCAAAGAGGGGAACAGGCAAAGAGTGGAACAAGCAAATAGTGGAACAAGCAAAGAGTGGAACAAGCAGAGGGGAACAAGCAAAGAGGGGAACAGGCAAAGAGGGGAACAGGCAAAGAGGGGAACTGGCAAAGAGTGGAACAGGCAGAGTGGAACAGGCAAAGAGTGGAACAGGCAGAGTGGAACAGGCAAAGAGTGGAACAGGCATTCCACAGGCAAAGAGTGGAACAGGCAGAGTGGAACAGGCAGAGTGGAGAGGAACAGGCAAAGAGTGGAACAGGCAGAGTGGAACTGGCAAAGAGGGGAACAGGCAAAGAGTGGAACAGGCAAAGAGTGGAACAGGCAGAGTGGAGAGGAACAGGCAAAGAGTGGAACAGGCAAAGAGTGGAACAGGCAAAGAGGGGAACAGGCAAAGAGTGGAACAGGCAAAGAGTGGAACAGGCAGAGTGGAACAGGCAGAGTGGAGAGGAACAGGCAAAGAGTGTAACATGCTGGGCACGAGAATCCTGAAACTAATTTCTTTAAAATTAATTTTCACACAATTCTTTCATTTATTTTCCCTCAAAAAAGTTAATAATGGAATCTAAAAGAGACGTCTTAAATATAATTTATAATGGTGTTACCTCGGTTGTGTTTCTGCAAAGTTGTTTCTTGGCGTCACCGATCTGTCGAAGCGCCTGTTGTAATGTCGTGATGTTTTCCGTCATTTTTGAAATCCTTAAATCTTCACTGCTTGTAGGCATATATCTTTCACTCATGCTTCTTCAACAATTTCTGCAAACAGCAAATATAATATAACAGCACTGAAATCTATAATATAACAGCACTGAAACTGTTACAAAGTTTAACACAGTAATAATGCACAAACAACTGTTAACTCTGCTGCATGTATGTATATAGGTAGCTGACTGCTTGCCAGTGTGTATTTTGTCTAGCTATATATGTGACCATGACCCTGTAAACGACCTGTAAACGTGATCATCTTACTACGTTGTTAGTATTTACATCATTATCAGTTTCAACCCTGGTGTGTAAATACTGTCCTCGCTGAAATAAGGTCAATAAAGTCTTGTTTCTGGTAGAAATAGCACCATATGCCAGTGACCCATTTTTTATGCTAGCAAAAATCAATAAAACATGCTAAAAGTGATTTAACACTGAATCTGCCAAATAAATTGGACAGAATGAGCAAACAACATAGATCCAGATCAGCCGCAGCGTAGCGCCGCGTCTGATCAGGATCTATGTTGTTTGCTATTCAGACAAGTGATTTAGCTCCACTATCCGAATAGCAAACATCCTAGAGCCTGATCAGACGTCTGCTCTTGCTCTATGTTTGCAACAGCGACTTTAGTAGTGATTCTGTTGCTATATTATGACTTGTTAATGAAATACGTGTAATGGAGAGAGCTGAGCGGTGGGGGGAGATTATAGAAAAACAAGATTACAATTGTATATACATGTAGTTTTTCAAGTATACCGGTATGTACACTAAAAACAATTTGAACAGGAATATTGACTTTAAAGTCGATTATGTCTTAACGACTTTTATGTCTAACTGTAAATACTGTCTTTCAAAGTTATCCCTCAAATAGGGCAAACATTAAAGCCGCATTACGTCTAACTGTAAATACTGGCCTTCGAAGTTATCCCTGAAATAGGACAAACATTAAAGCCGCATTACGTCTAACTGTAAATACTGGCCTTCGAAGTTATCCCTGAAATAGGACAAACATTAAAGCCACATTACGTCTAACTGTAAATACTGGCCTTCGAAGTTATCCCTGAAATAGGACAAACATTAAAGCCGCATTACGTCTAACTGTAAATATTGTCCTTCGAAGTTATTCCTGAAATAGGGCAAACATTAAAGCCGCATTACGTCTAACTGTAAATATTGTCCTTCGAAGTTATCCCTGAAATAGGGCAAACATTAAAGCCGCATTACGTCTAACTGTAAATACTGTCCATAGAAGTTATCCCTGAAATAGGGCAAACATTAAAGCCGCATTACGTCTAACTGTAAATATTGTCATTCGAAGTTATCCCTGAAATAGGGCAAACATTAAAGCCGCATTACGTCTAACTGTAAATACTGGCCTTCAAAGTTATCCCTGAAATAACACAAACATTAAAGCCGCAATACGTCTAACTGTAAATACTGGCCTTCGAAGTTATCCCTGAAATAGGACAAACATTAAAGCCACATTACGTCTAACTGTAAATACTGGCCTTCGAAGTTATCCCTGAAATAGGACAAACATTAAAGCCGCATTACGTCTAACTGTAAATACTGGCCTTCGAAGTTATCCCTGAAATAGGGCAAACATTAAAGCCGCATTACGTCTAACTGTAAATACTGGCCTTCAAAGTTATCCCTGAAATATGGCAAACATTAAAGCCGCATTGTGCTATAACTGTAAATACTGTCCTTTGAAGTTATCCCTGAAATAGGGCAAACAGTAAAGCCGCATGGATCTAATTCTAAATATTGTCCATCGATGTTATCCCTGAAATAGGGCAAACATTAAAGCCACATGGATCTAATTCTAAATATTGTCCATAGAAGTTATCCCTGAAATAGGACAAACATTAAAGCCGCATGGATCTAATTCTAAATATTGTCCATAGAAGTTATCCCTGAAATAGGACAAACATTAAAGCCGCATTACGTCTAACTGTAAATACTGTCCATAGAAGTTATCCCTGAAATAGGGCAAACATTAGAGCCGCATTACGAAGTTAAAGCGTCAATGTGTGTTTTCCATACGTGTATCAGTATGTACATTGCATTACATTTCCTGTCCTCATTGTTATATGCTTTTACTTTATTTGTTCAATGTAATAACTGTATGATGGTGTCCCATTGTGGAGGTAATAAAGAGATCTATCAATTTATATTTTATACATCTATTGACACAAAGTCCAACCACAAAAGTATGGTTTCACAGAGAAGTGATAAAAGCTATATCCTACACATTACATCTAACTTATATTTCTTCTTAAATACATAAAATCTGGGCTATATTATATACTATCGCAATGGTGCTAACACCGTAAGCCATATATTACCATGGTGCTAACACCGTAAGCCATATATTACCATGGTGCTAACATCGTTAGCCATATATTACCATGGTGCTAACACCGTAAGCCATATATTACCATGGTGCTAACACCGTAAGCCATATATTACCACACATACTCGCCTATAAGACGGGATCTTTAGCACCAGATTATTGTCTCAAAGTGAGTGGTAAAAAAATAAAAAAAAATTAATTAGTTTGTTCCAACTCAATAATTTATTACCTTTGCAATAACTGAAAGCATAGACTTTCATAGCTCTATCTGTGGACTGAACTAAAAAATGTCAACAGCTTTTTAGCAAAGCAAATTAATTGTTGTGCATCAGTGCATTTTTTTTACGATTTGACATAATTTACAGGCTTTTAGAGTACGATTTGTTTGATCTTTATGTCCAGGTGGTTTCCATTTTCTCAACCCGTCTTATACGCGGGTCTATGCAAAATAGCACTGATATACGACCATAGTTGGGAGGTCGTCTTATAGTCGAGATCGTCTTATAGGCGAGTAAATGTGGAGTCAGAAAAATGGAACAACACATATTGTATTAATCATACCATACAGCTTACAGTCCAGTGGTAACACGTTGGACTGGTAATCCAGGGATCGCAGGTTTGATCCCCCGCCTGACCCTCATAAAATTAACAGTCTTTCAGAAGGGACTTTAAACCGAGGTCTTGTGTCGGTGCTTTACCCTGTGCACGTAAAAGAACCAGATGAGACTCAGGAATGGGTCTGCCTGTACCATTGCACTATCCTCCAAAAATCTAATCTCTTCAGGAGGCGTCGATCATATGGGAAACAGATAGGCGATAAATAAACGTAAAACACACACAGGGTAGGAATTGACTGTCACTTGAAATTACTGTAATTGTGCTATCAATTGGTGATTATTTTAAAATGATGACAAGAAGACGCGTGCTGTAACTAAATAATGACTAAAGAGTAAAAATTGGGAGAACTTGATACGGAATGACATCACTTGAACGCAGGAAATCTAGGAATTCAATCCCATTATATGAATTACAAGATTGCCATCAGTGGTGTAGACGGTCCTGAATTGTTGTACAAGCGCAGTGACAATGGTAGAAAATAATCCTCCAGACAAAACACAGTAAAAAATTCAGGGAAATCCAGGCATCGTGGCGAGGCAGCTACACAACTGGACAGTCAAATAAACTTTGTCCAAATGGGGGGGGGGTGACAATTTATTATTGAAAGAATTAATGTTGACATTATTTGAGTTTTAAACAACTACTTTTATTTTACTGAGTGGGCAGGGTGCAACACAGGGTTACGGGTAGTAGCCTGGGAACAGGCGTTGATATATGTTGCCTGGTCAGTCGTATAAATATATTATAATACCGAGATCATTAATTGAGCCATATTGTGTTTCTGATAATATCAACGCCTGGGCAAACTAGGTGGTTATTCCGTGTAATTATTGATTATCATTAATCCTATTTATAGGCCTATTAGCATGTGACTTAATTAATGATGTACTTGAATCGAAAGTGAGGCACTGCAATGTTGAGATATATATAATTTATAATTGCCCGCCATTGTTTACTGGTCAACGGAACAATAAATAGTTTTAAAAAGTAGAGGTGGGTGTAATTTGGCATATTTACTCAACATTTAAGTCGTCCTTACTTCAATTACGCCGAATCGACCACTTACCAGTAAAAATGAATATAATGGTCAGGGCTGAGAAAATTTAGAGAGAAGTGGGGAGACTTTTCAACGATTGCAAATAGTGAAACGGTATTTAGTCAAGGTTTGCAGGATATAGGAACTATTGTATGTAGAAAAGCTGCAGGGCATTCACTAAACTTTGAAAGTCAAGAGTCAATGACACTTGAGGTCAAATCTCAAGAGTGTTAAGCTGTATTTTTCAAGAGTCAATATGCATGTTGGTACTTTCCACTTTTTCCCGACCATTATAATCACCTCTAGACGAAGGTGTGTCTTAGGTATATCTTTGGTGCAACCAGACCTAATGTTTTTATCAGAATTAGAGAAAACATCGACTAGTTTGCCGAGTTGGGTTTAGTACCTTACAACTAAGTTTCATGTTACTTTGTAACTTGTATAGTTCTACATTGTATCCCAGTTGCAAAGGTCACCAAATGATCATGAAGTAGTTGAGCATGATTCTACGACTGGCTATCAATTTTATATACACTGCATACATGTAGGCACTGAAATAATTGGTAAGCCAACCCGATAAATTAAGTCACGACCACAGAATATTACCTTATTATGGGATTGTTTTCAGCTTATATCGAAGAATTATACAGGAAGAATATATGTTTAGCAATCTGCAGGTAATGACACCCCTGACCTACTTTCAAATCTCACAAAAAGCATGCAATGTCACAATTCATATAATGATCAATCAATCATTCAACATCCGCCATTGTTGTTTGGCATTTACGTTTTTGATGAAATTTCCCAAATTCAAAGCAAATAAATGCTATCTAAGTTCATAGTTGGTCTAAATCAATGCCATTATATATATCATTGGTACATTGTTAGAACAGTTATTTTAAAACGCTTGCCAAACGTACCTACTTATTGAAAAGTGGTGGGGGCGATGTGGGTCGAAATTTCGCCTGGATAAAAATGTTGTGAAGGCTGTACCCGTGTATAATGCGCACTAGACAAATTCCTCAAGGATTTCGGTAATAAAAGTGCGCGTTATACATAGCAAATTACGGTACTGTACTCTTTGAGAACAAAGGACTATATGCATAGAATTAACAGTATTGTTGACGGACATTGAAATATTTGGATTTTCTCACTTTTCATGTACAGACGGGTCTGTAGTCCAGTGGTAACATGCTGGTCTGGTAATCCAGGGATTGCAGGTTCGATCCCCCCATCTGACCCTAATAAAATTAACAGATCGCAGGTTCGATCCCCCCGTCTGACCATAATAAAATTAATAGTCTTTGAGATGGGATGTTAAACCGAGGTCTCGTGTCGGTGCTTTACCCTGTGCACATAAAAGAACCAGAGGAGACTCTGGAATGGGGGTCTCTGTCTGTATCATTGCACTATCCTCCAAAATCTAAAATGACTAATCTATTCAGGAGGCGTCGCTTATATGGGCAACCGGTAGCGACTATAAATAAACGTAAAACACACACACTTTTCATGTGAAATAATAATGTATAACACCCCTCTCATCTAGATCATGTCTTTAAACATCACAGTATAGTGAAATAACTGGTTTTGTGAGACAGTACATGTTATGATGATATATAAAATGACAATATCGTGACCTATAAAATATATATATATCCTTATAAATTGAAGCTTGTCAGGTTTCAGTGATGTTGATAGGTCAGATTTTTGGTTTATAAAATGGAACAAGTAGTTTGAAAGATAAAACTTAAAAAAGCTATTATTTATCAGGGATCATTCTAGATGTGGGCCAAATAGTCTCCCTAGGGACCCTAACTTCTGGGCAACCACTTCTCCCTAAAAAACAAACAAATTACGTTAATTTTTTTACAAATTTTCTCCCATTATAAAACACCCTTTCTATTCAAATGTTATATTTAATGGTCATATTGTGCATTTTAACCATATATTGTTGACATTTATTAAATAACACCATTTAAAGCAGCATTACATCATAATAAAGGATGTTTTGGGTAAAATATAAATACTAATGTGTGTGTGTTTACAAAATTCGAAATAGTCGCTCTGAAACGATAAAATTCCAATAAATATAAACCGTCGTATACGCGAATTTGTTTATCAACACACGAAATATAAACACGCACAGCGCGCATGCATGAAACAACAGAGGATATAGAAAACAACGTATTTTGAACATGAAAGACTATCTATCTATCTTCCTCTAATGTCGAACCCCGCGACATGTCACTAAAAGACTTAGCTAACAGAGGTATGAATCAACATCTCAAGTAATTTAATTAAAAAAGACAACGTGGTTCAAATGGGGGACGATGCATTCCGAATGTAAACAAGTGCGTACGATGCGTTCTGGTTGTAAACAAATGCGTGACCGATCGACTCGGAAAGTCCTACTTTCGGTTTCGAGTTTGTTTTATCGCAAAAAACTTTGTTTACCAATTGAACATAAGTATACAAAGTATAATGTTAGAATGTGTAGCAGCATTGCTACCCATATGTAAAATTTGAATTTTTCAAATATCTTTTATTTCATACGATGTAATGCTACTTTAAGGATGTGATCGCGATCTTTTTCTCACAAAATTTCTGACAGAGAATGCATGAACATTGTGTATATAAAATGGCGATTATAAAAACTGTGTGAAGTCATTAAGTTTAAACTTTATTTATTTTACAACAATTGCGAAGCAAGTTTTAACAATTTATATTAATCACTCGTTGGCACGGATGAAAGCATATATGTGGTCATTCGTGTGTGAGGAAACCGGAGTACCCGGAGAAAACCCACCTGTCTGATCTGGCGACACCGTATCATCTCACATTCTTCCCGGTCCCAGGATTGAACCCGGGTTGCAAAATGGTGATTGATTCAATCTCAGATTCTTACACTAGAGCATATTCAAGGACTCAAAGTGATTGCAACAGCCCAGTTGTATCACAATTGGTTTGATTGGAATACAGTCAAACCTGTGTTAGTGGTCACCTCCATTAAGCAGTCAACCTGTATTATAATTATACAGTCAAACCTGTGTTAGTGGTCACCTCCATTAAGCAGTCAACCTGTGTTAGTGGTCACCTCCATTAAGCAGTCAATCTGTATTATAATTACATTGTATACCTGAATAAGCAGACAGTTTCCAGATTCCCAATATGTTGTTTTATTATACATTTTCCTTCTTCTTATACAGCCACTTTCTGTGATTTCCATGGCTGGCTGCTTAAGACAGGTTTGACTGCCCTGCCAGTTTGCCATTGTTTTTATATATAAGCCATGTGGCTTCGGGCGGGCAGACAACAGACGGGTCTGGTAACATGCTGGACTAGCAATCCAGGGATCGCCGGTTTGATCCCCCATCTGACCCTAATAAAATAGGTTTGATCTCCTGCCTGACCCTAATAAAATAGGTTTGATCTCCTGTTTGACCCTAATAAAATTACAGTCTTTCAGATGGGACTTTAAACCAAGGTCTTGTGTCGGTGGTATACAAGTGCACATAAAAGAACCAGAGGCGACTCTGGAATGGGTCTCTGTCTGTATCATTGCACTCTCCCACAAAAATCTAAAATGACTAATCTCTTCAGGAGGCGTCGCTCATATGGGTAACCGGTAGCGACGATAAATAAACGTAAAATACACGTGGACAGACATACATTGTAATTATATAACTTTGAACTCGTCCTTTGTAATACTGTATTGCTTCTTTGACCAATCATCAATGTAGAAACATTTTAAAGGGCTAACATCAAAATACCCCTTCCCACATCATCACGGTTCAAAATGCACCCTGCCTCTTTTCTGACCCACCCTGCCCTTTTTTCCACTCTAGAATAAACCCTAGTTACCATAATTATATACTAAATGCTTAGTAAGCACCCACCCACTGCCAACAATACAGTAGCCAGAGGCAAATTTCAACCAAGGCAATCTAGGGGGGTTTGGGGGCATGTTACCCCTTAAAATTGTTGGTGTATAGAGGCGATTCCCTGCGTTTTCTGATTTAATTAATTTAGGCGTATAATTATGTACTGACCTTTCAGCTCTTTAGACGTCAACATTTTATACAGCAAAGGGATCTTTTTTTTGCATTTTATTTGTGTTTTTTTTGCTTTTGAAATTTTAACCGAGGCAGCTACCTCGGTGTGCCTCAGTGTGGCTACGGGCCTGGCAAAGTTATTTCTAGACTCCAACAGCACAGCAGTACACAGTCATAACATAGATACAAGTGAAACCAGTATTGGTATTAGTAGAGAATTGGTGCTTCCTGGGCGGTTTTTCAATTTTCACATTTTATGATGGATGCATTGCTGTTTTACAATAGTAAGGCAATACAAAGAATAGGATGAACGATTTTATTGCATCATCACCGAAGTATTGTTATTGTTATATTTATGTTATATTTCGGGTTTTACGCCTGCATCAGCACCATTTTGGGCTATATCGCCGGCGGGCAGTTTGCCTAACAACACCTTTCCTGGGCAGGCTCCAGCGGTTAACCAGTACTTGGGTGCACCAACCTCCGTAAGAAACTGCCAACTTTTTCATATAAATGAGACACGGTCTGAGCAGGGCTCGAACCCGTGACCATCAGTGATGATAGGTTACAGTGGTATACAAGTCAACGACCTTAACCACTTGACCACGGAAGTGGACTCGAAGTATTGTCAGAGAGAAAAACCAAGCATTTATAAATGGTACACACAGGCACAAGACACAATATTATGTTTGCCCTATGGTCATATAGTACATGTACTGTTTACATTACTTACTATAATTATGACCATAGGGCAAAAACAAATGTGTGTCTTGTGCCTGTGATGGTACCATGTCAGAATGATGTCTTAAGCAGCCAGCCAAGGGTATCAAAGAAAGTGGCTGTTTAGCACAGGTGGCTGCTTAATAGAGGTCAAATGTATAATAAAACAATATATTGGGAATCTGAAAACTGTTTGCTTAGTACATATCGGCTGCTTAATAGAGGTGACCACTAACACAGGTTTGACTGTACTACCTATGATTGCTTTACTCATGCTACATGATAAACTCACTTGTAACGATTCTAACTGGCTATATTTGCAGTGTATTTTGAATTTTGAGGCCCCGACAGTTTAATGTTATAACATAACTTTATGGGGGTTTATATATATACAATGTATCCAAGGTTCCCTCTGTCTGAATGTTTGTCTGCGCCACTTCTGTCGCCAAATTGAAAAACACTGGAGCCAATTTAAAAAACTTGGAGCCAACTAAGAGCCATATAGTTCACAAATAAATATTTGAAGCCATGTATTTGACAAAACATGTGCCCAAATTATTTTTTTTAAAGAGTTGCGCCAAATATTTTCACCATTGGCGACAGACAACGGGAACCCTGTGTACCATATTGATCTTAACAATTAATTGATTATCGATAACTTTGCCTGGGCCTTAATTTGTTACTAGTATTGACATATTAATATAACAGTACAACCCATGCATTGTTGTAAGTTCACGTGCCAGACGTGTCCGTAATCTAGGTCGGCCCAATGTCTTTAAGCATTTTGCAATTAGCATTAATTTGTTACATGTGGATGTCGATATCAGGAAAGCAAAAATACATGTACATGTACATGTGGATTTCATGGCATCTCCGGAACAATTTGCACTTTCCCAGTATTGCCCTATATTTAAGAAATAATAAGTATCAACCTGGTATATCGCAGAATAACCCGAGTTTGAAGTTCTTATGCGTAGAAATATATCACGAAGGCCTTTGGCCTTCGTGATATATTTCTACGCATAAGAACGACAAACGAGGGTTATTCTGCGATATACCATGGTTGATACTTATTATTTCGATTCTAACACGACTTACTTCTAATACTTTTAAAGGAGTATTTTCTTCAAACGCCGCTGCATTTGGCTTTCGAAATTTTCTCCCGCGTAAAGGGGTGATGACGTTATTTTTTAATAGAAAATATCAATCTAGTGCATAAATGAACAAAAGTTGTAACTGATCAATAATTTTATTTATTTTGTCAAATAAAACTGTACAAAACGTTACTTAACAGAAAAACAAGCTGGACAAGAGATTATCTGATTCTAAAAATAGCTCACTTCCGTGAATTCCAACGGTATTTTTTACAAACATCGCGTGACTTTCATTCATAAAACTGTACACGCATTGCATAAATGATGTAGCCAAAACACGGTGCGCGTGCAGCATAGTTCAAGGTAGGTATATTGCAGAATAACCCGAGCTTGGTTTTACTCTAGACGTATGTATGTTATTAGCTGGGTCGTGTTAGAATATATGATAATCTCCTGGAAGCATGTACATCATAATTATGTATTATACCTCTGGATTTGTACATCATAATTATGCATTATACCTATGGATTTGTACATCATAATTATGCATTATACCTATGGATTTGTACATCATAATTATGCATTATACCTATGGATTTGTACATCATAATTATGCATTATACCTATGGATTTGTACATCATAATTATGCATTATACCTATGGATTTGCACATCAAAATTATGCATTATACCTCTGGATTTGTACATCATAATTACACACTATACCTCTGGATTTGCACATCAAAATTATGCATTATACCTCTGGATTTGCACATCAAAATTATGCATTATACCTATGGATTTGTACATCAAAATTATGCATTACACCTATGGATTTGTACATCATAATTATGCATTATACCTATGGATTTGTACATCATAATTATGCATTACACCTATGGATTTGTACATCAAAATTATGCATTATACCTATGGATTTGTACATCATAATTATGCATTATACCTATGGATTTGTACATCATAATTATGCATTATACCTATGGATTTGCACATCAAAATTATGCATTATACCTCTGGATTTGTACATCATAATTACACACTATACCTCTGGATTTGCACATCAAAATTATGCATTATACCTCTGGATTTGCACATCAAAATTATGCATTATACCTATGGATTTGTACATCAAAATTATGCATTACACCTATGGATTTGTACATCATAATTATGCATTATACCTATGGATTTGTACATCATAATTATGCATTACACCTATGGATTTGTACATCAAAATTATGCATTATACCTATGGATTTGTACATCATAATTATGCATTATACCTATGGATTTGTACATCATAATTATGCATTATACCTATGGATTTGCACATCAAAATTATGCATTATACCTCTGGATTTGTACATCATAATTACACACTATACCTCTGGATTTGCACATCAAAATTATGCATTATACCTCTGGATTTGCACATCAAAATTATGCATTATACCTCTGGATTTGCGCATCAAAATTATGCATTATACCTATGGATTTGTACATCAAAATTATGCATTACACCTATGGATTTGTACATCATAATTATGCATTATACCTATGGATTTGTACATCATAATTATGCATTACACCTATGGATTTGTACATCAAAATTATGCATTACACCTATGGATTTGCGCCGGAAATTGGAGATCAACATGTGGTACTCTACGACCAAGTGAAAATGATTAATCCCCCGTTGGCGAGATTTTTCTAATGCTATACAGTACACTTTATATATCGTAGTGGAGGGCTAAACTTTGCTATAATTTTGCGAAAAACATGCTATTTAACCCATAAAATGCTGAAACCCTTAAAATGCTGAATAAATTGGAAGGATTGTGCAAACAACATAGACCAGATCAAAAGTAAGTGCTATGTTGCAGTTGATCAGGATCTATGTTGTTTGCTATTCAGCCAAGTGTTGCTCCACTATCCGAATAGGAAGCAGGATACAGCCTGATCAGACGGCATTTTCTGTGCCATTTGATCTTGCGCTATGCTGTTTGCAAAAGCAACTTTAGTTGTGAATAATAAAATAAATTCGCAGGTATATTTTCATTAGTTTAAACAATATTTTATTTCTTTAAATATACATAGACTCGTATACATAATATGTACATACATGTAGGATTGAGGAGAAAGCAACTTGCTTATATGGTTACCTCTTTCATATTTGCATTGATCGTGTTACTCGACAAACTACCCATTTTAATTAGTTTCTCAGAAAAGACATGCAGCAAACCAATACAAAATACAAGCTACACAGAAAATGCATCTGAAACTCTTTGTATGTTGGGTAAAAAAAAGGCTATAAATATTTCACATAAATGTAGCAGGCGACAATTCCATAATGTGTTTTTACTTATCTGGAAATATGTCATGGAATTCCTATAGCAGGACACAATTCTAATGAAATTCCAGGACATATCTGACTGTTATTTTCACAATTGGAGTGCAAAGAGGTAAATGCAGAATCTAGAATATATTATACAAAAAACAAAAATGGTGAGAATTCCCAAGTCCCCTTTCACCTCTTTTAGATTCAGGATGTATCTTACCCCTAGTTTGCCCTGCCTGCCTTGCCTCTTTTTCTGCTCTAGAATAAATCCCAAGTTGTAATTACAAAGCTACATAGTCAGTACTCATCCCAGACAGACTGCAAGGACAATTAATGCACTATGTTTGCTCTCAAGTCAGACGTATTGATTATACAGTCGTGATGTTCTACTATCTGTTTTAGGTCACAAACAAATTTCTCAACCCATGTTCAAAAGCAGTCTAGCCCGATATCAGGTTCGAACAATGAATACACACTGTGCTCCAGTTAGGATTTGTAAATGGCAGGGCGCTGATGATTAGGCACGTCTATGGTTGGGTGAGGTTCCATGTGCCCCTCCCCCTGGGGAAAACTTCTAGATCATCCCTGGTGCATTCTGGGTTCCATTTGATAGTGTTATATATACATGTTCTAACCCACAATGTTACATGAAATGTACATGTATGTAAATCAGTAAGCACTGGAACTGAAAAATGGCTGTCCGATCAGTGCAGTGGTTAGCACGCTTGCTTCTCACCAATGCTACCCGGGTTCGATCCTCGGACCAGGAAATATGTGAGATAGTATGGCGGTCGCCAGATCGGACAGGTGGGTTTTCTCCGGGTACTCCGGTGTCCACATATATGCTTTCATCGTGGCAACGAGAGTGATTAATATAAGTTGTTAAAACTCGCTTCGCAATCATTGTAAAATAAATAAAGTTTAAACTGCAAATAAAAGAGAGTGTTTCGACCCCTCCGTAGTTCCCATCATTCACACTGTTTATCTTGTCACACAACAAAGTACAGGTACTCAGTACTTACAAGCAGATGTAATGGGGGGGGGGGGGATAAAGGTATTTTAATCATTCTGAATTACGTGAAGAAATCAGTCAGTTTCCTATTATTTGCATTTCTAATATAAGATAGTGGGATAGTGAGTGATGCATAATGATCTGCTCTCTATTAGGCATATTTCAGGGTTTTCAGGAAATGCAATGTTGTTGATTTCGCTGGGTATTCGGTAAAATGTTGTTGATTTCGCTGGGTGTTCGGTAAAATGTTGTTGAGTTCGCTGGGTGTTTGGTAAAATGTTGTTGATTTTGCTGGGTGTTCGGTAAAATGTTGTTGATTTCGCTGGGTGTTCGGTAAAATGTTGTTGATTTCGCTGGGTGTTCGGTAAAATGTTGTTGATTTTGCTGGGTGTTCGGTAAAATGATGTCGATTTCGCTGGGTATTCGGTAAAATGTTGGCGTTTTGTTTTCTAGTCGTTTTACACTGTATGATGCTCAGTAACAGCTAGAACTTCCACCTACTTCGTTAAAGGCAATCGTTCTCTCGTGAATCATGCTGTATACAGCCTCAGCATGCAGATCCACAGAGCAATACAGAATACAATTAAAATAGTCCATTATGGATAGAGTGGTGGAACCTATGCTCGCCGTAAATCTCACATATAATGACCAGTATAAAATATTAATTGCACTTGCCGTATATTATTATTCTCTTAAGTCGTGAAAACAACTTTAAAAAACTCTTGTTGACAGCTTCATCACGTGACCTTGCTGCTCAATTCAGCTATCGCAACGGCACGGCATACTTGTTATTTAAGAAATAATAAGTATTAACCATGGTATATCGCAGAATAACCCAAGTTTGAAGTTCTTATGCGTAGAAATATATCACTCAGGCCGAACTAACACGACTTACTTCTAATAATTTTAGACGAGAATCAAAGGAGTATTTTCTTCAAAAGCGGTGCTACTCCGCTGCATTTGGCTTTCGAAATTTCCTCCCGCGTAAGGGTGATGACGTTATTTTTTATGGAAAATATCAATCTAGTGCATAAATGAACAAAAGTTGTAACTGATCAATAATTTTATTTATTTTGTCAAATAAAACTGTACAGAATAGTAACTGACATGTTACTTAACAGAAAAACAAGACGGACAAGAGATTATCTGATTCTAAAAATAGCTCAATAGCTCACTTCCGCGAATTCCCACGGTAGTATTTACAAACATCACGTGACTTTCATTCATAAAATGTTACATGCATTGTATAAACGGAATAGCCAAAACACGGTGCGCGCGCAGCATAGTTCAAGGTAGGTATATCCCAGAATAACCCGAGGTAGATTTTACTCTAGAAGTATGTATGTTATTAGCTGGGTCGTGTTAGAATTTTTGTTAATCCACCATATTATCATAACTTGTTGAATATCTTATTTTGATATAGTACATCATTGAATAAAAACACTTATTGGTCTTAATCAGAAATGGTATAGAAACTATTTTTCGGGTTACATGTAGATTTATTAAATTCAGATAGCTACATGAATTGCTCATACACCGTATCAGTTTCGGTGGAAATATTCTCCCAATGATTTGCTTGTTTATACAGGGTTTCCTCTGGGTCAATTTTAGCTTGGGCAAATTCGCCAATCAGAAAAAGTTTGCCAATGTTGGAGCCAGCAGCCTGTGGTAGGAAACATGTCACATCGTGGTACATATCAGGAACATCGTGGTACATATCAGGAACATACTGGTACATATCAGGAACATCATGGTACATATCAGGAACATTGTGGTACATATCAGGAACATACTGGTACATATCAGGAACATCCTGGTACATATCAGGAACATCGTGGTACATATCAGGAACATCCCGGTACATATCAGGAACATCCCGGTACATATCAGGAACATCCCGGTACATATCAGGAACATCCCGTTACATATCAGGAACATACTGGTACATATCAGGAACATCGTGGTACATGAACATCGTGGTACATATCAGGAACATCGTGGTACATATCAGGAACATCGTGGTACATATCAGGAACATCGTGGTACATATCAGGAACATCGTGGTACATATCAGAAACATCGTGGTACATATCAGGAACATCGTGGTACATATCAGGAACATCATGGTACATATCAGGAACATCGTGGTACATATCAGGAACATCGTGGTACATATCAGGAACATTGTGGTACATATCAGGAACATCCCGGTACATATCAGGAACATCATGGTACATATCAGGAACACCCTGGTACATATCAGGAACATCGTGGTACATATCAGGAACACCCTGGTACATATCAGGAACATCGTGGTACATATCAGGAACACCCTGGTACATATCAGGAACATCGTGGTACATATCAGGAACACCCCGGTACATATCAGGAACATCGTGGTACATATCAGGAACATCCCGGTACATATCAGGAACATCGTGGTACATATCAGGAACATCGTGGTACATATCAGGAACATCGTGGTACATATCAGGAACATCGTGGTACATATCAGGAACATCATGGTACATATCAGGAACATCCCGGTACATATCAGGAACATCGTGGTACATATCAGGAACATCGTGGTACATATCAGGAACATCCCGGTACATATCAGGAACATTGTGGTACATATCAGGAACATCCCGGTACATATCAGGAACATTGTGGTACATATCAGGAACATCGTGGTACATATCAGGAACATTGTGGTACATATCAGGAACATTGTGGTACATATCAGGAACATCGTGGTACATATCAGGAACATCATGGTACATATCAGGAACATCGTGGTACATATCAGGAACATCGTGGTACATATCAGGAACATCGTGGTACATATCAGGAACATCGTGGTACATATCAGGAACATCGTGGTACATATCAGGAACAGGAACATCGTGGTACATATCAGGAACATACTGGTACATATTAGGAACATCCCGGTACATATCAGGAACATCGTGGTACATATCAGGAACATCGTGGTACATATCAGGAACATCGTGGTACATATCAGGAACATCCCGGTACATATCAGGAACATCATGGTAGATATCAGGAACATCGTGGTACATATCAGGAACAGGAACATCGTGGTACATATCAGGAACATACTGGTACATATTAGGAACATCCCGGTACATATCAGGAACATCGTGGTACATATCAGGAACATCGTGGTACATATCAGGAACATCGTGGTACATATCAGGAACATCCCGGTACATATCAGGAACATCATGGTAGATATCAGGAACATCGTGGTACATATCAGGAACAGGAACATCGTGGTACATATCAGGAACATACTGGTACATATTAGGAACATCCCGGTACATATCAGGAACATCGTGGTACATATCAGGAAGTATGCCTTGCTGTTGTCCTTATGGCACTCCCAGTAGTCCGTACATGCATAAAAACAGTGGTCATAGAAGTTGGTGAGTACTGTTTATTCTTGCGTTTGGGAGCCTGCACAGATATTGGTTGGTTCTCTATTACTATCACAGAGGGATCACAGCAATAACATATATAACGCATACACCTTTCCTAACAGTGAATCAATTGTCACGTGACCTACCGATACGCAGAGCTTAGCCGAGCAGACGGACCACAAATTGTTATATTTGCAGTAGCATATTCCAAAATATTGGCCATTTAATGTAATGCACAAAGTTGCATTTGAATGATTGCATTAACATTGCTAGAAACATTACCTTGTAATCTCTCACTTTCCACATTTTAGTCTAGGAAATCCCGTATCATTTTTACAAACACTGCAGATGAAAATAAAGTCATCGGATATTTTGTGAATATTGAAAACGAGGTCAAAACATAATTCGCGTCGTATCATGTGTGCGTTGTTATAAGTAGTCGGACGATAACGTTATTTATGCCGATTTTTTGTCCAATTTTCTGAAAATCGCCAAATTGAAATTTTAGGAGCCATTTCTATTGCAAAATCGCCATTTGGCTATTGTGGTGACTGACAGATTGGCCTCTGCTTCAGTAAACATTACTTATCATTGAAGGTCCTAATTCCGGTGCTATTTGTTTAAATCTCGTATCGCGCGATATTTGCTGACATCATACACGCGCTCCGGTGTAAATATTTACTAAAGCTGTAGCTATCTGCCTAAAGTGAAACAAGAGTAAAATGAGACAAAAACAGGTAGAGTGGTGGAACCTATGCTCGGCGTATTCCTCCTATGCTTGGCATATTCCTATGACCGGCGTATTTTCCCCATTTACATCCGTATTTAAAATATTTAAATAGTTTTAACCTATTTTCGCTGACAGAGGTGAAGCATGGTTCAATAACATTCCGTTGTGCGTACCGGTAGCCTAATGCAACTGTCACATGACTGGTTCAGTAGCTGAATATAAACAGACAACTTGTTGGGAAATTTTTTCCACCGAAATGTACGGTTTATGAGCATTTCAGGTGGCTATCCGGATTGGAAAAAAAAAATACAAATAACCAGAAAAGTTTCTTAAATGAGTTGTAATATTGTTAGTTATTGACGTTACTAAGTCCAAATAATATATTCAACATTTACCCATGCATAAATAAAAAAATTCATGTACACCGTACATAGGTTCCCTAAAGTATCTAGTTTCCCATGGAAACAGGTGCCGTTGTGATAGGTGTATTTAGGCGCATGGTTACGTAATGAAGCTAAAATTTTCAACAACAATTTTATGAAAATTGTGTTCACGACTTACGAAAATAATAATATACGGCAAGTGAATTTAACTTTTTTATAGGCCATGATATGTAGGATTTATCCTTGAATACCGAGTTCCGACGCATCTAAGCGAAGAATCAACAATGACTTAACATAAAACGAATTAACTCATGTAAATAGTGTATTATCTGTATAAATAGATCCTTTTCTACATATTCAACGCAAGAAATTATGCTTATTACGCTTATTTAGTGTCAAAATATCACATGGACTCATGCCGCTATTGGGAATTCCTCTGAGCCGAGAAACGTCTATTACGATGCATTTCATTGGTTGACTAATGTCATTCTAAGTATAGTTAATTCACTCTCCTGTATCTGCTCTGCGCATTACATGTATTATACGTCATCTCAAACTAGCCTGAAAATTAATTCTGCATCACTAAATTACATTAAAACTGAGTGTACAACATGCCTTTATTTAATTATGCTAATAAACAGGAAAAGTGTCCCTGTTTTGCCGTATATAAACTATAACTATGAACAATTTGTAAATAAACACATTTAACTAGAAATTATGCCTTGCTGTTGTCATTATAGCACTCCCAATAGTCTGTACATGCATAAAAACAGTGGTCATAGAAGTTGCTGCATACTGTTTATTCTTGCGTTTGTAAGCCTGCACAGATATTGATTAGTTCGAGATCTATTTTACTATCACAGAGGGATCACAGCAATAACGTATATAACACATACACCTTTCCTAACAGTGAATCAATTGACCTTTCTGCAAACGCTACTTAGGCACGCCCCCCATAGTTACCGGTGCTCGCTGTAACCACGCGAGACAAGCTATCTAACAAAATGGCGTCTAACGCAGTCCTGCATCAAGTTAATCTAGATAAAATTCCGTCGAATTTCTCGGTTTTATTTCACCCAGATAAGAATATCTCGTTGAAAGCAAGACAGCAATGGTTTAAGTTCTTCAGTGAAGGTTATTTCTCTAAAGTACAGATATATTTAACGGATGAGGACGTGTTAAGTGTTCGTGGAAAATGCTTTCGCAGTCAACGGAAGAGTGAACAACCATATCATGTCAACTTTGACATCAAAAGAAATGAAATATGCCACCGTCTTGAGAGACTCGACCCTATACCTCCTAGAAGACTCGAACATTAGGCCCAAAAACTGAACACCAGTACATTCACTGAGCTAATATGGGAATCCCACAGCTCTGCACATGCATGGGTACTATTACTACTATCTGATCCCTAGTCCACCATCCACGACAATATGTATGAACCACATGTATAATTTTAATCACCATTATACTCACATATCTCTTGTGAACAGTAAATCTATAAATGCAGAATATATTTTTTCGAAATATTTTATTATGCATAAATAAATTAATTTCAACTTACTTTTGTGCAAATATATCTGTTTGCATTAATTTTGGATGTATTCAGCTGGTCGTTTGGTCGTCCACACAACTTAATTCACCTTAGACATGTTTCAAGATTTGTCTTAGGTTTTGGAAATGGCACGAATTTAACGTCACCTATCAATCGATCTGGATATCTACTATCACTGTCACACAGACCGTAACTACATCTTTTCACCATTGTCAATGACAGACAGCATTAATTAATTTGTAATTATTTTTCAAAACATAATTTCAGATCACGATCACTCGTTATCAGATTTGATTAAAACTTTACTAAATAACTTGTTTGTCTGACAGAACGATAAAACAATGACTCGGTGTAGTAATCAATGCTATAATTATGTGCACACATTTTATAATTGACCAATTAGCACAATCAGTGCTAAATTCCGATGTGCAATACTTTGATCTTGATAATAGCAGTAGGCCCCTATCGGGATATTATAAAGTCGGCGGTCTCTGTGATGTACCGGTAGTCGATAAGTAGTTGATTACTCCCAATAAACAGTGTGACACGCTAAAATTTGATTGCTGTGTTTGCTAGAAAAGAATGACTATATGGGGTCAGTCGGTGTTTTTATAGATGCATTGTTTTTAAAGCAGCTGTCTGGTATTTTGTGGTTCATATACACACTTTTAGATTTGTCCAAGGATTTTGAAATGGGTTGAATTTAACGTCGATCACCAGGATATCGACTAATTTTGTACTATAACTAACCCACACACCAAAGCTACACATTCTCAACATCATTAAAACAATTTTAAACCCGTATTTTCGATCAAATTCACGCCTTTTCAAATTTGTTTACTCGTTACTAGTTTGTCTAATATGCATTGTTTGTCTAACAAGATGGCGGCGATGAGCCGTTGCCGGGGGTGTGCGCGAATGGTGCGATGCGATTGGCTAACGCCAGCTGTCAATCAAAATCGGCAGAAAGGTCAATTGTCACGTGACCTACCGATACGCAGACAGACCACAAATTGTTATGTTTGCAGTAGCATATTGCAAAATAGTAGCTATTTAATGTAATGCACAAAGTTGCATTTGAATTTTGCTGTTAAAACAGACTGATTGCAATAACATTGATATAAAAATTATCTTGTAATCTCTCACTTTCCACACTTAGTCTGGGGAATCCCGTATAATGTTTACAACCACTGCAGATGAAAATAACGTCACCGGATATTGTGAATATTGAAAACGAGGTCAAAACATAAGCCGCGTCGTTTCATGTGAGCGTCGTTATAAGGAGTCGGACGATATGTTTCGTATCCTACCGGAATGAGGACCCTCGAGGCTATTTATGTATTGTTCCTCACTGCCTGTGGGACTAACAATAACCCTTAATCCTAGGGTACAAACTTTCCAGTAGTTGGTACGAATCGTCTCTAACATCACTGATTGTTCGGCAGTATGAAGTTAAACAATGGTTACGAAACGTATATTGTACGAATCGACTGTAATTGACAATTCCGCTAATTTAAATGTAAAACAAATACTTCCCTGTAGAACCAAAGAGCATATATCTTAGTGAACTAAATAGTAGAAATCTACAATATGAAAATATTTAAGGATGTACCTCATTTGAAGTCCTAACGATAAAGAACGATACACTTTTATTTTCACCTTTTGACAGATTTATTTGTTATTTTTTCCATGCGACCTTCACCTTCCGTTGCACGAACTCGAAGAATGTCTGGTATCATTATTGTTGTCGTCACGTTCGTGTCTGGTTGTGCTCTCTCTCTCTCTCTCTCTCTCTCTCTCTCTCTCTCTCTCTCTCTCTCTCTCTCTCCCTCTCTCTCTCTCTCCAACGGGCTGCTCTTCGCTGGACATCTTCAATTTGATCTATCATTGTTTGGGTATGGGGCGACCAGATCTCGGAGCCATATTCCAGCTGGGGTCTCACTAGTGTTTGGTAAGCCATGGACTTAAGGGGTTCGGATTTGACCTGGTGGTTTCTACGTAGAAATCCTAATGTTTGATTTGCTTTCTTAGTTGACCTTTTCATGTGAGTGTCCCACGACAGGTTATTTGAGATATTGGCTGAGATGACCGACTCAAGTAGGGCTCCATGGAGTTTATATTGACTGGGAATATGATGTTTCCTTCTTGTGACGTGGATAAAATTCCATGTCCCACTCCAACTCTTCTAATATCTTAAGATCGTTTTGGAGTGTGACCGATTCATTTGCCGATGTCAGTGATATACTGCAGTATCATCTGCAAAGATACGGACTTTGGAACTGATGTTTTGTGGGAGGTCGTTTACATAGGCTAGGAAAAGCAGGGGTCTTTATACAGGGGTCAATGACCTTTGACCTCTAATAAAAAATAATTCCTCGAGCTCTTTCTGGATCTGGATCTGGATAGTAACGTTGCGGGGCCTTTCAGCGTAGACGCAACGGGAGAGAGAGTGTGGGAGTCTTCTAGTCCCACTTGTGGACAGCTGTTCTGAAGCTGCCGACTGCACTCGCGCACTCTTTCCTTTTTTTGGGAAGTTATCCATACCCACCAAAATCAGTTGAAACTAGCTTCTTTTAAATTTTTCCACAGATTGGCTAATATATGGCTAATTTAGCGTTACTAAATGTCAAACACCATGCAGGACCTAGATATGTTTTCCTGGACAGGCTTAGCCGACCTAAGTGGTTAACCAGTACTAAGCAATGTGTGTGAGATTTCTTGCTCAATGACACAACAGGTATACGTGGCCTGACCTAGTATTGAACCCAGGACTGTTAGATTAATGTAGAAGAGAAATAAATTTGTATAGTGTCCATCAAATACTTACTTGCTGTACCATGGCCAACCTTGCGACTCTGGACACATGCTCCAGTACCTCTGCCTCATTCAACAGAAGCGTTGGAGGTATGGACAGACCCTGGAATTATGTGACGTCTAACTGTCAGATCGGTTTATATGCTGCTGCGGGATGACCAACAGTGAGAATGGTGGCCCCAAGAGGATATGTCACCCTGAAGAGGGAGAAGTAGCCTGGGAACAGGCGTCGATATATTTTGCCTGGTCAGTGAAATAAATATATTTTTAACACTGAGACTATTAATTGGGCCGTATTGAGTTTCTGATCATATCATGTCATTTTGCCAGAAGTTAAAAATTGACAGACTGGCACCCAGGCTAAGGAAGAAGATGCCTCCTCCAGTTGTCACTTTTATTGCACTATCATAAAAAACTTCAAGATCTATCTACAAAACAACACTCAACACATTACATGACTAAAGGAATGCACGAAGTTAATCATCTATAGTTTATACATATTTAATTTAACTTGATTGCGAAACAAGTTCTTACAACTTATATTAATCACTCTCGAGACCTCATTCCTGATGGAATTCATCACCACGAAGGAGAGAAGAGGCAACGTGGAATTCAAATGCCTTGCCCAAGGGCACCGAGAATGTAACGGTGAGGGTACATAAACTGAATCATCAGCCTATAGTACTATTTCTATAGGCCCATCTCCTGTCTGTTCTGCCTACATAGCAGATTGGTGTAGCAGCTCGGACTGAATTTAAAGAGTTGATGATGCCGATGTTTGTTTAGTCTGCTCTTAAAGGCATTAACCCTAGGAGCTATTACCGTTTCATGAGGGAGGGAGTTAGTTTAATCTTTATTTATTTTACAATGATTGCGAAACAAGCTTTAACAACTAATATTAATCACTCTCGCGGATGAAAGAGTAAATGTGGTCATTCGTGTGGGAAGAAACACGGAGATAACCCACCTGTCCAATCTGACGACCACCGTAACATCTCGCATACTTTCCCGGTCTGAGGATCAAACCCGGGTTGCATTGATGAGAAGCGAGTGCGCCAACCACTGTGCTAATCAGACAGCCTGCGAGTTCCAAACTTCTACCACCCCAAGATATGACAAAGCAATATTTTCAAGCTATGCTCTGGGAAATTCACAACCAAGGATATACTAGCATACATGTATACAGACAGCTATCCTTGAGGACAAAAATGTGCTCACCTCTGCATCCCCTTCTGTGGCAGACAGGCATTATGGCAACTGTGTGTATCTTAATATATGCTTCAGCTACGGCAGACATGTGACCGCGACGTGCAGGCCTTGGGGGTCAGCCGCGATGCTTCGTCACCAATGACTTCCAGTTTAAATATCGATTAGTTTGTTTTATTGTTGTATACACTTGATGGTGATTAATCAGTAATTGAATAAAATGTCTGTAAATTTTCATTCACATGAATTAGTAGTCTATACTCTAGTTACTTAGTATATAATAGCATGTTGCTATACTTGTTGCATCATATTTACATAAATATACAATAGCCCGAGGTCCCTCCCTGTCAAAGTTTAAAAGAATGCCTAAACTCAAGATGTAATCCAGGGATCGCAGGTTCGATCCCCCGTCTGACCGTAATCAAATTAACAGTCTTTCAGATGGGACGTTAAACCGAGGTCTCGTGTCGGTGCTTTACACCGTGCACGTAAAAGACCCAGAGGAGACTCTGGAATGGGTCTCTCTCTGTATCATGCACTATCCTCCAAAAATCTAAAACGACTAATCTCTTCAGGAGGCGTCGCTCATATGGGCAACCGGTAGCGACAATAAATAAACGTAAAACACACACATGTTTTTTCATTGTTGAAGTATACCTCCCCCCCCCCCCGCACGATGGCTAAGCTCTATGCTGCATTTGGTTTTCTGGTGGAAGATTGATTTCGAAACATGAATTTACGTTAGATTAATTGCTCTCAAGAAATTATTCCTGATGGAATTCATCGTCAAGAGGGACAGAAGAGGCAACGTGGAATACAAGTGTCTTGCCTAAGGGCATAATTCTAACTACTCCAGCTGGGCGAGAACTCTGGGCTATTCACACAACAGACGTATGGCGGTCAGGGATGAATGTGAAATAGTTACACACCTGGCCATTGTGGTTACTGGGAGCCATGACGGAGATTGAGGGAAGAATGACTTGGATGCGTAATATATACATTTATTACGGTAGAAAGTTACTACATGTTCCAGTTCTAATTAATAATCATATTGACCAACATTATAATTTGAAATAAAAATTTATGTGTACTTACAGATGTTTTCATCAAAATTTACCCTATTTGAACGTAAACATTTCAGATTAGTCTCAATAAAAAATAATAATACTGTAATATTTGCTGGAAGAATAAATATATAAAAAAGTTGGCAGTTTCTTACGGAGGTTGGTGCACCAAGTACTGGTTAACTGCTGGAGTCCAGGAAAGGTGTTGTAAGGTAAATTGTCTGTCGCTCAAATAGGCAACAGGTACCCAAATAAACTTCAATAAAAAAACAAATAAGCATACAAGATATCTCTACACAGTGGATGTGGTGTCGGACGAAGACTGAATGTTTTTACTTTTTATATATATTAATAGGCAATTTATCTATTGTTTTACAACCTTTGATTGAACATCCAACCCCTTGACTAGATGTAGACATGTTTTCCTGGGAAGGCTAGCTGACCAAATTCTACCCAGTAGTGCCCAAGGACACTATATTTATTAAGTGTATTAGAACCTGGGACCTCTCAGACTCTACCATTCAGGGCTCATCCTTGGTCAGAAGTGGGGCCTCCAGGGAGCGCAGTCAGGGTCCCCAAGGGTGACTACTTCACCCTCTTGAATGAACCCTGTTTAGACCACATACATCACCTCTACTATCCTTAGGGCGAAGGAGTTCTTTCTCAGTCCAGTTCCTTATTGTTTCTCAGAGTTTCAGGCTATTTGGGTGTGTGTTTTACGTTTATGTATCGTTGCTACCGGTTGCCCATATGAGCGATGCCTCCTGAAGAGATTAGTCATTTTAGATTTTTGGAGGATAGTGCAATGAGACAGTCAGAGACCCATTCCAGAGTCTCCTCTGATACTTTTACGTGCACGGTGTACAGCACCAACACAATACCTTGGCTTAAAGTCCCATCTGAAAGACTGTTAATTTTATTAGAGGGGGGTTTGATCCCTGGATTACCAGTCGAGCATGTTACCACTGGACTACAGATCCCTGGATTACCAGTCGAGCGTGTTACCACTGGACTACAGATCCCTGGATTATCAGTCGAGCGTGTTACCACTGGACTACAGATCCCTGGATTACCAGTCCAGCGTGTTACCACTGGACTACAGATCCCTGGATTACCAGTCCAGCATGTAACCACTGGACTTCAGATCCCTGGATTACCAGTCCAGCGTGCTACCACTGGACGACAGATCCCTGGATTACCAGTCCAGCGTGTTACCACTGGACTACAGATCCCTGGATTACCAATCCAGCATGTAACCACTGGACTTTAGATCCCTGGATTACCAGTCGAGCGTGTTACCACTGGACTACATATCCCTGGATTACCAGTCCAGTGTGCTACCACTGGACTACAGATCCCTGGATTACCAGTCCAGCATGTAACCACTGGACTTCAGATCCCTGGATTACCAGTCCAGCATGTAACCACTGGACTACAGATCCCTGGATTACCAGTCCAGCGTGTTACCACTGGACTACAGATCCATGGATTACCAGTCCAGCGTGTAACCACTGGACTACAGATCCCTGGATTACCAGTCCAGCATGTAACCACTGGACTTCAGATCCCTGGATTACCAGTCCAGCATGTAACCACTGGACTACAGATCCATGGATTACCAGTCCAGCGTGTTACCACTGGACTACAGATCAGTCAGGCTATTTCCTGTCCTGAAGGTTATAAACTCTAAATCTCAAACTTCTTTTCAAAATTTATCATTGGTTGAGAAGATTGCAAATCAAGCGTTTCGATTGGCGGAATCTGATATTTAAACTCAGTTCAACCAATCAGCAGCTTCAGAGCTTGAGATATGGGCAAAGTTATATAATCAGCAGACATTTGTTCTCAGTGCAAGACCATCAGCCCGAGAAACAACTGAAACGTTTAAAGCTTAAACTTTATTTATTTTACGATTGCGAAGCAGGTTTTAACAACTTATATTAATCACTCTCTTTGGCGCGGATGAAAGCGTATATGTAGTCATTTGTGTGGGAGGAAACTGGAGTACCTGTCCAATCTGGCACCATCTCACATCCTTCCGGGTCCGAGGATCGAACCCGGGTTGCATTGGTGAGAAGCGAGCGTGCTAAACACAGCGCTAATCGGACATACTGAAACGTTAGCTACTGTATAATAGCATAGCTAATGAGTCAATCTGCATTAGCAATGGAATACGGTCAGATTCATTGTGCAACATGGTTGTCCATGTTGCCAGGCGGTAGAGTTGGTTGTCCAAGTTGCCAGGCGGTAGAGTTGGTTGTCCAAGTTGCTAGGCGGTAGATTTGGTTGTCCAAGTTGCCAGGCGGTAGAGTTGGTTGTCCAAGTTGCCAGGCGGTAGAGTTGGTTGTCCAAGTTGCCAGGCGGTAGAGTTGGTTGTCCATGTTGCCAGGCGGTAGAGTTGGTTGTCCATGTTGCCAGGCGGTAGAGTTGGTTGTCCAAGTTGCCAGGCAGTAGAGTTGGTTGTCCAAGTTGCCAGACAGTAGAGTTGGTTGTCCAAGTTGCCAGACGGTAGAGTTGGTTGTCCATGTTGCCAGGTGGTAGAGTTGGTTGTCCAAGTTGCCAGACGGTAGAGTTGGTTGTCCAAGTTGCCAGGCGGTAGAGTTGGTTGTCCATGTTGCCAGGCGGTAGAGTTGGTTGTCCATGTTGCCAGGCGGTAGAGTTGGTTGTCCAAGTTGCCAGGCAGTAGAGTTGGTTGTCCATGTTGCCAGGCAGTAGAGTTGGTTGTCCATGTTGCCAGGCGGTAGAGTTGGTTGTCCAAGTTGCCAGGCAGTAGAGTTGGTTGTCCAAGTTGCCAGGCGGTAGAGTTGGTTGTCCATGTTGCCAGGCGGTAGAGTTGGTTGTCCATGTTGCCAGGCGGTAGAGTTGGTTGTCCAAGTTGCCAGGCAGTAGAGTTGGTTGTCCAAGTTGCCAGACAGTAGAGTTGGTTGTCCAAGTTGCCAGGTGGTAGAGTTGGTTGTCCAAGTTGCCAGACAGTAGAGTTGGTTGTCCATGTTGCCAGATGGTAGAGTTGGTTGTCCAAGTTGCCAGGTGGTAGAGTTGGTTGTCCAAGTTGCCAAGTGGTAGAGTTGGTTGTCCAAGTTGCCAGGTGGTAGAGTTGGTTGTCCAAGTTGCCAGGTGGTAGAGTTGGTTGTTCAAGTTGCCAGGCGGTAGAGTTGGTTGTCCAAGTTGCCAGGCGGTAGAGAGACCTACATCAGTATTTTACACTTTCTTCTCCATCACTAGACACACCGTAAATCATTAATATTTATGACAATGTACAGTTCTGAAAATCACACCATTATTTTGCCAAAATTCACTCTTGGAAGGGTGGGACTTGCTATATTGACAGGGAACAACCCCTAGAAACAGTATGCAACTAATCAAAGTATTTCAAATCCACGCTTGGGAGGGTGGGACTTGCTATATTGACAGGGAAACAACCCCTAGAAACAGTATGCAACTAATCAAAGCATTTCAAATCCACGCTTGGGAGGGTGGGACTTGCTATATTGACAGGGAAACAACCCCTAGAAACAGTATGCAACTAATCAAAGCATGATTTCACATTATTTAATTATATGCAATTGTTCACAGCTCCACCATCACCACAAAATAGTGTCTGCCTTCCACTAAAGTGGGCGAGACAAAAATAAGTCGCTCTCAAAATACATAAGTATATTCCCAACCTGTCCACAAACAATAGCATGTTTTCATAGCACAGGTCTTCCAACTTCCGACCAAGTCTTGATATATATACATGGTCATGATAATTCAAGACTAATGAATCAATTTCATTTCTTATTCCTAGTCGATTCAATACTGTGGTAGCATACAATGCAACGTTGGCTCATTAAGCTCAATATCCTTCACCCGACACGTAAACATCCACGATTACAGAGTTGGGTTTCTAAATCGCCACTCCGCTACTAGTACCAGTACATTCCAGCCATAATAACCCACGATAGTACTCAGTTCTCAGTCACAATATCCCTCGATACGTCGGAGTTCTTCCTTACTCAATGGGTTCAAATGAAAGCCTTTAATGTCGTCCTTCATTTCTATATCTCTCAATTTGTTTACTTTCGGTCTTAAAGTTTTGCGAAGATTATTTATTTCACTGTCCAGTTTGTTGAAATCTGAAAAAAGAAGGTCAACACCTTGGAAACAAGTGATGGCACAGTGGCAGTTCAAAGAATTGCAATTAGTGAGGGGGGGGGCGCATGAGTTGTCAATTGTCTAGAGGATCTGAAAACAAGTTGGGAGAGCATTGCATCAGTGCATTCTGGTGCATTTTCAGGGTGTATATCAATAATATAATATCAATAGGAAATTATCAAAAGCATAAAATAGTGTAGGGTAGTTTTAGGACTGTTTTTGGAATGCACCGTTTCCATCGGATAATCCATCGATCAGGGAAACTGCCAAAAATTGCTGAATGATGATAAACAGTAATATGATAGAGTATACAATGTATTATCAACACATATCCTGTCTCCGTGGCCTAGTGGTTAAGGCGTCCACCTACGGAGCGAGAGGTCAAAGGTTCGAACCTCGTCAGGGGTTCATTCCGATATGAACAGTTGGTGAGCCGCCAGCTAGTTAAATAATGGTTACCGATTGCCTATCAGCCAGATGTCTGGTCTTCAAGGATAGGATTCGGGAAGTACTGCTGTCTCAAAAGTCAGAAATGGCTGGCCCTTTCAATAGGGGTGGGGTGACACTATAATAAACAAACACTTTTGCTTTACCTTTATCCCATGAACTATGGTAACTGGTATATCACCAGTTACTAAACATATACCAGTACTACCAACATAAGTTATTAAGAGACCATGACATATAGAGACTATGTATTGGCAATCCCTTGTGTGGTTTCGTCATACAATGTTTACTGTATCATTTGTATGTGTTATTGATATAAAGTTATTTATATACCGTCATTTAACATTGTCTTTGTTTTCTCTGTTGGGAATTTAATGAACATGTCTCCGAAGCAGACCCACTGTTTCTTGTTTGTCTTGTCCTTAGACAGCGCTCTGAAAGCATAAACAGGACAATGTAGTTCTACAACATTAACTGATGCATGCTAGACTTAGCCGATGCTAGACTTAGCCGATGCATGCTAGACTTAGCCGATGCATGCTAAACTTAGCCGATGCATGCTAGACTTAGCAAATGCATGATAGACGTAGCCAATGCATGCTAGACTTAGCTGATGCATGCTAGACTTAGCCGATGCATGCTAGACTTAGCCGATGCATGCTAGACTTAGCCGATGCATGCTAGACTTAGCCGATGCATGCTAGACGTAGCTGATGCATGCTAGACTTAGCTGATGCTAGACGTAGCCGATGCTAGACTTAGCCGATGCGTGCTAGACTTAGCCGATGCTAGACTTAGCCGATGCATGCTAGACTTAGCTGATGCGTGCTAGACTTAGCCAATGCTAGACTTAGCTGATGCGTGCTAGACTTAGCCAATGCATGCTAGACTTAGCTGATGCGTGCTAGACTTAGCCGATGCATGCTAGACTTAGCTGATGCATGCTATACTTAGCCGATGCATGCTAGACTTAGCCGATGCATGCTAGACTTAGCCGATGCATGCTAGACGTGGCCAATGCTAGACTTAGCTGATGCGTGCTAGACTTAGCCGATGCATGCTAGACTTAGCCGATGCATGCTAGACTTAGCTGATGCGTGCTAGACTTAGCCAATGCGTGCTAGACTTAGCCGATGCGTGCTAGACTTAGCCGATGCATGCTAGACTTAGCTGATGCGTGATAGACTTAGCCAATGCATGCTAGACTTAGCTGATGCATGCTAGACTTAGCCGATGCATGCTAGACTTAGCCAATGCTAGACATAGCCGATGCATGCTAGACTTAGCCGATGCATGCTAGACTTAGCTGATGCATGCTAGACTTAGCTGATGCGTGCTAGACTTAGCTGATGCGTGCTAGACTTAGCCAATGCGTGCTAGACCTTTCTAACTGTAAACACTGAGCATGTTTAGGTCTTGCATTAATCTATCCTCGCTACCGACAGCCCATTTTTAGATGCGCCTCCTGGAGTGAGAAGTAATTTTAGGGTTTGAATCTCTGTTGAACACCGTGAGCGGTTAACATGGCACTATATGTATTATGAGTATCCTTCATATGCACTGGTGTTTTTTATATTTTTTTAATTTATTTTACAACGATTGCGAAGCAAGTTTTAACAACTTATATTAATCACTCTCGTTGGCTCGGATGAAAGCGTAAATGTGGTCATTCGTGTTGGAGGAAACCGGAGTACCCGGAGAAAACCCACCTGTCCGATCTGGCGACGACCGTTACATCTCACATACTTCCCGGTCCGAGGATCGAACCGGGGTCGCATTGGCGAGAAGCGAGCACGCTACCCACTGCGCTAATTGGACAGCCCGTTATCGAGCTAAAATGGCATAAATGTTGAAAATAGACGATGTGTTATAGATTCGAATTTGTTCAGTTTTAGATACATGTATTAAATAAATGTCTGCTTTTGCTTTTAGAATAACGAATGATTCCGAGACGCTATCATTAAAAAAAATCACTACACCATGGGCTGGTCACACTTGTTGCATGGGCTGGAAACATGTGCCCATGACATTATTTCAGATACAGGAGGGCCCCAGGTAAAATCACAAACATTCCGCAAGTCAGCTAGAACCTAGAGGTATAACTTGCTGTTTGTTTAACAGTTAAAGCAATAATTATATATATATAGTAAATTACATGTGCTGCATTTTAGTGAATCACATTAAAATGTACAGGACTCAACAAATTCTTTTCAAACTGACTTGTCCCCAATGTGAAATGATGCTATCTGGCCATGTGGATCAGCAGATGAGCAGAACAGGCACACAATAAATGGTTTGTTGCGGAGAATTGTATATTTTTTTGTTATGCTAAATACAGTCAAAACCTGTGTTAGTGGTCACTTCCATTAAGCAGCCAACATTTATTAAGCAGCCAGTGTAGAGATTCCCAATATGTTGTTTCATTGTACATCAATGTGCCCTCTATTAAGCAGCCTACTGTGCTAAGCAGCCACTTGCTCTCTGTGATTCCCTTGTCTGGCTGCTTCACAGAGTTCACTGTATTCATATTAATTACGATCAGATAATAAATTTTAAAAAATGACAGATAATTGTATGAATGTACCGGACAGCCTCCCTTGTTTTGTTTCTCCTCCGATCAAGGTCCACAATCTGTTGTCTGTCCGTCAGAATGTCCTCTGCTGCTTCCTCCATTTCACCGAGGTGCTGCATCAGCTGACCAATATTCTGCCCACCAGCCATCTCCGTCCTCAAAGTCTGTCTTCAACTAAAGGGCTAAGATATTTCACCGGCATATTACAAGGTACATTGTATAAGGTCATCCTTAAAAAATTGTGTGTTTGACATAACCCGACCGATTCATCTAAATTCCAGATACCCACATTTTTATTATGAGTGCCGCAGGTTGGACAGTTATATGTGTCTGATCAGGATCTATGTTGTTTGCTATTCAGTTATGTTATATTTCGGGCTTTACGCCTGCATCAGCACCATTTTGGGCTATATCGCCGGTAGGCAGTTTACCTAACAACACCTTTCCTGGGCAGGCTCCAGCGGTTAACCAGTACTTGGGTGCACCAACCTCCATAAGAAACTGCCAACTTTTTCATACAAATGAGACATGGTCTGAGCGGGGCTCGAACCCGTGACCATCAATGTATATGAATATCTTTTTAATCTCCTACCAGAAAACAACAAATATCTTTAGGCCCACAATGGGCCTACTTTTATGAATAATAAAATTGTGGGAATCTGGTTGTATATCACCACGTGTCAATAGTCTATACCGACCACTTTACGCTAAGTTTTCTATTTGGTGAATTTGAAAAAAAAACGATCCGAAAATGAAATTTTTGGACAAGGGTACGAACGTTAAAGTGCTAGAAAAAGATGTAAAGAACAAGTGGAGGTGAGAATGGTTGGAAGAAATCGACGAATCCGGTCAAAAGTATGAGAAATGGTTGAAAAAAACGGACATACACAGGGTTTGTTTTTGTGTTCCCTGAGGAAAGACAATCAGTTACAAGTCATTCGAGAAAAAAGCAGTCAAAATACCGAAATGGACTATTTATACAAGCTTCATCATATTGATTTCGTTCTGAATTGTGCTTTTCAAACACGCTTTCAATTTAGCCATTAGGCAACTCAAACTTGAATCATGATGTTTTACAGCAAATTACTTTAGCACTTGAGCAAACTTTCTATCAGGTTTGATCTGAAAACTCTTGTTAAAATAAGCACCAGCAGCCTCTCATAATAAAGAATGTAGTTATAATAAAATACATGTTTTCTCGGTGGGGGTGGGGTGACCGCCGCGCCCTCTTGCGACTAAAAATCCACCCTGCCCCTTTTCTGACCCACCCTGCCCTTTTTACCACTCTAGAATAAACCCTATTAGATGTACATCACGGGAGAAAGTTCCATAGATATGAACATCAATTTGTTTTTAATAAAAAATATTAAATTTGGGGGGAAAACTGTTTTGAAAAATAATCATTAAAAACGCGTCTCGGACCTTAAAATTATGCCCATATTCAGTAATACGGGAATTACATATACATGTAGTAACCTAAACACGTGATCAAAACAGTTTCATTCAGAAATACCAGATAGCAGACCACCATTTTACAAAGTTTGAATGAAACGACTATATATAGCCTTGATAGTGACGGAGTGTCATTTTTATACTTGCTTGGAATGGCGTAAAAAAAATGTGTATGTATAGTATCAAACCTAAAGTGCATCATGGTGTTCTCTTCAAAAACAAAACAAGTTTCTGTTTTTAGTTTTGAACCCTCAAACATTTGTCCAGACCCCAAGCGTCTGTGCTATATAGGACCTCTATATAATTGTTTTCCAAATCTGTTATTTGAAAAATGCCTTGATTATAGTAATATGTCACATTTTTCAAGTCTAAATATTTGGACTAAGTTAGTAAGTACGAAACGTCCAAGGTACGAAACGTCCATGGTACGGATTGACTGTAATTCAACGTGACGAGCCCCTTTATTTTACGCATATACCTTCCAAATAACTATATGCTTGAGCTCATTTTAAGGTGTTCATAGAAACCAGTCGCAATCCTTACTTTTGATCAAATACTAGAAGTAGAAGTAGAAGTAGAAAACGATCACAAAGTTTTTCCAGAGCGGTGTCGTCATAAAACTGGCTTGTTGTGATATTCTAGTCATAGACCCAAGCAGACGGTAAAAACGGCCCACAAAACAATACAGAACCAACATATGGTTATATTGACTATTCACCAAAACTTAGAACCTGTGAATATTTCGACACAGTGAAGTCCGGAGAAATGTTTTTCTTGTTTTATTTTTTTTGTAGATCTACTGTTTTTAGCACTTTTCAATTCATATAATTTATGTAGCATCTATGTAGTCTTCATTTATTACCTAAGATTTTTTCTATTTTCTGTTTATGTTGCGGTACATAGACATGTGTTCCTGTGTAGGCGTATCCAACCTATGCTTTTTACCAGTACTAGGCAATATGTGTGACGTGTCTTGCCAAGTATCGAACCAGGGAAGCCATAATTCCAAATCCGATCACGAACACCACGTAAATATAAAGAATATATATCCTTGAGCAAAAGTTGGACTTTTCAAGTCTTTCAACTGCATACCATTCAACATATAGCATGCAAATCATCAACTCTAACTCTATATTCTGCATTTATAGATCTACTGTTCACAAGAGATATGTGAGTATAATGGTGATTAAAATTATACATGTGGTTCATACATATTGTCGTGGATGGTGGACTAGGGATCAGATAGAAGTAATAGTACCCATGCATGTGCAGAGCTGTGGGATTCCCATATTAGCTCAGTGAATGTACTGGTGTTCAGTTTTTGGGCCTAATGTTCGAGTCTTCTAGGAGGCATAGGGTCGAGTCTCTCAAGACGGTGGCATATTTCATGTCTTTTAATGTCAAAGTTGACACGATGTGGTTGTTCGGGTGTCAGTGGTTTCGTATAACTACTTCTTCATATACAAGGCAATATAGAGTGAAACATTGTTGATGATGTACGTTTATTTACCATCGCCACCGGTAAACCATATGGGCGAGCGTTCTAAGATGATTATTCTCTGTGATGCTTATGATGACATCCTCAGATGGCTCCTTCCTTCTTTCTGTGCCAGGGTGACAAGTCCTGGTCTATAAGCGATCCTTTTCAGGGCCACATCCTCCACGATTAGTCGGCTCACAGCAGCAAAATGGTTCGGTTGTTCCGTCGTTGTCCACCCCGTTGACGCATCCGGGGTCGAGGTCGCATCCCTCCGTCTCCAACCGCTCGCCCGTAGTTGGAGACAGATAAAAGAGTTTGAGGCGACGAGTGCGCCATCCACGCGAAACGACTGCCGTCTTCTCCTGCCCAGTCACTCGTCGCCTCTTCAACGCCCCAGTGTTAACTGTCGTTGATCCAGGTAAGTGTAATACACTCAAAAAGAGTCGATGCGGGTCCTCGTCTGTATGCGTCAGCGGCGTGGATTGGTCACTTCGGAACAGGTGATCCAATTTCCTGCTGTGAGCTGTGCCTTGTTCCCGACGTGCACGGTGTGGAGGTACGAACAAGTCGTGAAACATTGTGGTGGATTCGTCTAATAGTATATTATCACGCCTACGCCAATTATGAGATGGGCTGTTGACAAATTAATCAAATACTGGAGAATATATTATTTTTCACACATTGATTGGTCGGCTCAAACATTTGTGATGCTGGCTTGTATGCCCGTGTTTTATCAGCTTTAGAGCTGAGCCGTGCCATATGTCCAAGCCCTTACATCATGTATAAATATCATGCTCTTCACATCAATTTCATTACAACCATGGCATCTATATTTCCATGCGTTTTTTGCTGATTATACAATACAAATACAATAAAGAATAGATACACACTGTAAATTTCATTGTCATTGTATTAATCTATGTACCTTTTTTATGTAATTTGATGTCATTGTAAATAATTTAATGCTTTGATGTACAATAAATATATTATTTTAATGACGGTCTATGATTTATTTATTCTCCCCCATTCACTTTAATTCTGGTTCTGGTTCTGGTTAGTAACGTTGCAGGGCCTTTCAGCGTAGACGCAACGGGAGAGAGAGTGTGGGAGTCTTCTAGTCCCACTTGTGGACAGCTGTTTTGAAGCTGCCGACTGCACTCGCGCATGCAACACTATCATCCAGTTTATTCCAGTCAATAATAGTCTGTGGGAAGAATGACTGTCTATATTGTTTTGTCCTACACTGCACTGGCACAAAACACCACAATTAATCTTGATTAGTGGCCTGAAACCTAGATAGATAATCACTCCTGGTATGGCAAACACACGGCTACATAGTCCCATTCATAATTGTGTCTAATTACCTAATAATATTAATATCTGGGTAAAATAAAACTGAGAAATTCCACGGAATTTTATCTAGATTAACTCGATGCAGGTCTGCGTTAGACGCCATTTTGTTAGATAGCTTGTCTCGCGTAGTTACAGCGAGCACCTGTAACTATGGGGGGCGTGCCTAAGTAGCGTTTGCAGAAAGGCCTCACTCTGTCAAGAGTATAACCCCATGTGAGAGTGTGTACATGGGTTGTGGACCACAACTGACAGTCTGTTGTGTACTGCAGTTCAGGATTTGACATCATAATACAACAAAATGATAGCGTATTTATAATGTACACAATAAGTCTAAATGATCGTGTATAATGTACACAATAAGTCTAAATGATAGTGTATAATGTACACAATAAGTCTAGATGATAGTGTATAATGTACACAATAAGTCTAGATGATAGTGTATAATGTACACAATAAGTCTAGATGATAGTGTATAATGTACACAATAAGTCTAAATGATAGTATAATGTAGGCCTACACAATTAGTCTAAAATCTAGTCTGAACACGGTTGATCACAATTCAGAACTGCTCTCGGATCACCCGGATTGTGTGGGCGTGAGCGGCCTACATTTTATTCCATCGTCGAAAAAATCAGTCTACTTCCTGAAAATCCCTGCAGTATAATTTTGGTTTAAAAGACATACCGATACAATGAATATATGAGTACTTGTTCCAAAAATCACCTACAGCGAGTTGCCAACTGCTCGTATCTCTAGGGACGTCTCCCTGCGAGCTACCGATACCCCAACTATTTACATACATGTATGCCGACATCCTGTTACATTGGCCACAATAGCCAGATAATCTGGCGTTGTAAAAACGTTGATCTATGGGTGAGTATTTCCAGAAATTAATTCCACACCAATGTTGATGAAGCATATTTTGAAACAATATTTGTTTGTTTGTTTTTGGGGCTTTAAAGTTGTATAAACACATAACCACCGACGTTTGATAATTAACTTACGAAAGAATTGGACACCCTGCAGTGGTGGCATTTGAACATACAGCAGTGAAAGCCAAACGATTTGAAGTCAACGACTGTAACCACTCAGTAAAGTACACTGCCCTCCGGAGTCTCTATTTCTCGGGAAATCATCAGCCAGCCAATAGGAACTCGTCAGCCAGCCAATAGGAACTCAGGAAATCATCAGCCAGCCAATAGGAACTCGGGAAATCATCAGCCATCCAATAGAAACTCGGGAAATCATTAGCCAGCCAATAGGAACTCGGGAAATCATCAGCCAGCCAATAGGAACTCGGGAAATCATCAGCCAGCCAATAGGAACTCGGGAAATCATCAGCCAGCCAATAGGAACTCGGGAAATCATCAGCCAGCCAATAGGAACTCGGGAAACATCAAATTCACGTTAACCCTTTCCTTCATCGAGATTTAGGTCAATATACTATTATATCTCCATACAAACGACAGCCATTTAGCTATCATGCAGTGGATAATTAGTCGCCATATCTATCCCACCTCCATAAATATTACTGGGACTACATGATATTCTGGCTGTTATTATGAACATTGGTTTGGCTACTACATTGTCAATGTATGAGGTATTGGTAATGGCATCAAGAGGTGCTTCTATGAGAGAAAGGGTTAAGTATCACAAGTCATAATTGGCAGAGTCCTCTCCACTGATATGGCACAATGACAAACAGCACTTTACTCACGCAAAAGAAAAGGCTGTCCGATTAGCGCAGTGGTTAGCACACTCACTTCTCACCAAAGCAATAATTAGACCGGGAAGTATGTGCAATGGTACAGTGGTCGCAAGATCGGGCAGGTGGATTTTCTCCTCCCCCATGAACGACCACTATTCGCTTTAATTTGCGCTAACGAGAGTGATTAATACAAGTTATTAAAGCTTGTTGTGCAATCATCTTTAATATTCTCAAGTTGGGATAAATGTGAAAGAACAACTCGTATATTAGTTTTATATAGGTGTATATTTTTCTGTAATATCATTTCTGACACCAACACTACATATAATGAACATAGATCTTCCAATATATTATGACTTTTATGAGAACAAGAGACATCTATAGGTCATTGATGCCCCCACCTTGGGCTTCTTTCGAATACAGAGGCATACATGTAAAGTGAAATGGTGCTAACTCTAGTAAACTGTTTGATAGACGACTGTTATCCGAGGCAGCAGTAAATACTTGTAAGTTATTTGCAAATCGCTATGTATGATCAAGTCATTGGGTGGAAAGTATTGCTATATTTTTAGTAACAATGACCTTGACCTTCAAGCAATATACCGGAGTTTCCTAGCAACACTTGTGTGAGGATATATCTAAATTCCTCAATAAATGGCAAAGTTATTGAGTGGAAACCATTTTATTTGTTTCAATAATGATGACCTTAATCTTGGTGCAATCTGAGTTTGTGTCCAAAATGTTGTTCAATTGTGCAGCCTATTCTAACATCCCTCCACAAGTGGCAAAAATATTAAACAGAAAATCATTTCACTATTGTCAATAACAGCAATTGTTTGTTTTTTTGGGCCGCACCGATAGTTTAGATCATAATAGCAACTATTCAGCTATTAATGGTGGAAGATGACCCCAAGTTCCCATCCGAGCAATATTTCAGGCACGGACGGACAACCAGGTAGAATCACCAACCTTCACAAAGCCAGCTGGATAGCATAACCATGTATGTCTATGATCTAACTAAAAACGGACGGATGGACGCTTAATGCCAATGTGCCATTCTTTGAAAGGTGGGTGGGGGCATAGAAATATCAATGTACGTATAACAAAAACAGAAATATCACCAAACAGAAAATGAAAGACATACGCTTACAAGAATTTCTAAATAAATATACTTTATATACATACAAGACTTAACTTTGTTAATAACACCTTTCACAAGTTTCTAACAAAACAATTCCAAACTACAAGCCTAGAGCCCCTTGTTTCTGCTATAATATATGATTGCATTTTATACAAACTTAGAACCAAACTCATACTGATCTGTGTTTGTATTTTGTTTAACCCATTCAACACCAAGTAACTGACATGGACTGGTCCATGATATTTTTAGACCAATAAATTAATAACAAAATTACATTTGGATCAGTTCATTTATTAAAATGGGTAATTTTTTTTCTAAAAATAGTTATATTACTTGAAAAAAGTGCAGATCCTGATGAGACAGTTCGTCACGAGCCGGCTCATCTGGATCTACACTTTTTTGTAAGCCAATTTAGAGGTCTGTGGTGTTGAAAGGGTTAAAGTCAATTCCAAACTACAAGAGCCCTTTGTTTCTGCTATAATATATGATTGCATTTTATACGAACTTAGAACCAAACTCATACTGATCTGTGTTTGTATTTTGTTTAAAGTCGCGCAAAGAGCTTGTCATACAGCGACTAGTATTGATGGCGGAATACCCAAAGTTACCCGCCAAGCCGTATTCCAGGCACCCGAGTAGAACCACCGACCTACCACAGGTCAGCTTCCTCACATGAAATAATACAACGCCCCCAGTGAGATTCGAGCCAACAGCAGTGAGTGGCAAACGATTTGAAGTCAACACCGTAACCACTCAGCCACTGATCAAACATCCTAACACCCAATGCAAGCCACCACAAACAAAATGACCCTACAGTACAATGTTGAGTGTTCAATGAATCATGAACATCAGTTAAAACAAAGCTGACTGTCAGTGGAAGTCGTGATAGCGCAGTGGATGCGCGTTCGCTTCAGGTGTGAAAGGTCCGGAGTTCGAGCCCCGCTGGAGCCGTTACGATTGTGCCCTTAGGCAAGGTATTTAAATTCCACATTGCCTCTTCTCTCTCCTTCATGGCGATGGATTCCATCAGGAATGAGGTAAATTTGTATAAACCAAAGCTGACTTTTCAGGCAATTTCAGTCTATTTTCGTGTTCAGTATTATTACAGCAAAGACAATATGTTGCATCAGATGCAATTATACACATTTTTCATTCACAGATTGTGTTGGCAACATTTATTGTTTTTACAGTTTAGTCGTTTGTGTTGCCTGACTATCAATTACATGTACATACTGTTGTTGCTGGACTGCCAGTATATACGTTTATTGTTTTTACAGTGTAGTCGCTTGTGTTGACCGACTATCAATTACATGTACATACTGTTGTTGCCGGACTGCCAGTATATACGTTTATTGTTTTTACAGTGCAGTCGCTTGTGTTGCCCGACTATGAATTACATGTACATACTGTTGTTGCCGGACTGCCAGTATATACGTTTATTGTTTTTACAGTGTAGTCGCTTGTGTTGCCCGACTATCAATTACATGTACATACTGTTGTTGCCGGACTGCCAGTATATACGTTTATTGTTTTTACAGTGCAGTCGCTTGTGTTGCCCGACTATGAATTACATGTACATACTGTTGTTGCCAGACTGCCAGTATATACGTTTATTGTTTTTACAGTGTAGTCGCTTGTGTTGCCCGACTATCAATTACATGTACATACTGTTGTTCCCGGACTGCCAGTATATACGTTTATTGTTTTTACAGTTTAGTCGCTTGTGTTGCCTGACTATCAATTAATTACCGATAGCCAAAATTAAACCCATCACAAAATCAAGCGGCTATAATTACAATATAAAATGCTCTCTATGATAAATTATTCTACATACTAGTACTAGTTTAAATATTACTTCAAAATTTCCATTAATTATTGTGTTGATAAATTTCATCAGATAAATAAAATTTATCTAATAAATAACATTTTCTGCCATCCTGAACATTAATTATTTAATGAAGTGATGGAGGACGGACATACACATATCTGGTATGGGCATTATAAAGATGACAGAGCTCATTGCCAGTATGTTCCTCACCAAATCCTGTCATAGTTTCAGAAAGGTCATCTATCATCTAATGGGCTTTCTTTAACTTGATCTAGTGACCTAGTATTGCGGATATACCTGGTAGATTCAGAGCAAAGATCATCCAAATGGTTTTCCTCACCAAAACCTAGTGACCTAGTTTTTAGATTGATTGGACATCAATCCTGGTAGTGCTAGCAATGGTGGACAGAAAGCCTATACAAATAGCTCAACCGGAACACAGCTTACGTAGACTTAGTGTTTCTCTAAAACTCCAGCACCGGATAATAACAAATAACTGATATATAATATAATTATATACAGTATATAAATAATAAGACAGTTTGCAAACACTGCCAGGCAGCACAATATCATAGTCATGCAGACACAAGACACAACACATTAAATAAAAACATATATTAAACAGATAAAAATGTCAACAAAATGGAATGTGCACATAAAATCTTGTACCAAAAAACAAAAACAAATTAAATTTATAAAAACTCTGGTCAGCACTTTTTTGTAATTTGCATTACATCCATTATTGCACAAACAAATATTTTCAGGTCAATTTTAGCAATACTTCATTGGCTGCATCAGCTGATTGGTTATTGGTCACATGAGGTAAGTCTAGCTATGTAAGGGAAGGGACCATATAGAGTATTGATGGGATAATATATCGAGGTTTCATGTATCGGTGCTATACACCTGGCATGTAAAAGAACCAGAGATGCTTCCGGAATTGAGGGCATCTTCTGTAGGGAGGTGTTTTTTCATGCATAGTCTACATCCGTTATGTCAAATTCCATCGGACCGAACAAAATACTTTGACAGGGTTCATTCTAGGTCAGAATATATGGGAGAAGTGAGAAAGCGTGTACGATCGCGTCCTTAAATGGTGTTATTTAATAAATTTCAACAAAATATGGTTAAAATGAACAGTATGACCATTAAATACAACATTATAATAGAAGGAGTGCTTTATAATGGGCAAGTGTATCTTACTGGCCAAAATATTGTATGAAAATTGTAAAAAACATTTTTAGGGAGAAGTGGGCCCCCAGAGGGCGCAGTCAAGGTCCCTAGGGCGACTATTTCGCCCACATCGCCCTCTAAAATGATCCCTGTTCGACATAGCTGAAGTTTCATATTTCACACGATGATGTTTCTCAGACGTAGCAAGCCGTACCTGTTTATAAATCATTTTCCAAGTTGTCATTGCCCATTATAACCACGACATGGGCTCGTTTGATAACAACAACACCGTAATATCGTTTTTAATATACCGTATACCCCCGTTTAAACGCCCCCTCCCTAATAAACGCCCCCCCCGCCAGTTTGAAGCAAAACAAAATAATTCTCACCTCAGTGCCCGCTGCTATCATAGTCTGTACTGCTAGAAACACAGTGGTCTGTGTCAATGTCAAGAGGTATGAAGAAAAGGGGGGGGGGGCGTTTAAAGGAGTCCCAGACATACTTTGCATATAATTTGTCGCAAATTGCATCGCCCCCGGGGGTATACAGTATGCAGCACAGGTTAAAGTTTGCTTATGAGGAAATATGGTAATTTGAACCAATACAAACTACATTAATTATAATTATTATGATTACCGAGCGCGTGCCCACGTTCAACCAGAAAGTGGAGCCAAATATTTTGAAAATATAAAACTACATTATATGCTATTAAGATCTAATGGCAGATTAATACAGCGTGCTCTATAAATCTATAAATACAAAACAATAGATGGGTGCAAAAGATGCATGGATGGATAGATTAAACATGTCTCAGATCATTTATGGAGCAGTACACGGCTATGGATTGGAGATGAGGAGGAGGTGGGGGGTGCAAACTGGCCATATTTTCGGAAGTGGGGAGCTGACCGAGCACCTAAGTTTAATAGAAAGCATCCACTCTCTGTTTTAGTTAGATTAGAGTTCATATATTACAATATGCACTACAAACTCCTATTTTTGGCAATGCTAGGGAGCACACCCCAGATGATGCAACTCCACCCTGGTTACACCCGTATTACACACATGCCAAACTAAAACAGGAATTTACTAAACACTAGCTCAATAACACATATAATTCTTCAAGTCTGAAAGAAAATAAAACTAATCAATAATTGTTTATTTGTGGTGTTTAAAGTCGCACCAACAGCTTAGGTCATATGGCGACTCTCCAGCTAGACTGGTGGAGGAATCCCCGGGTGCCCCTCTGAGCAGTATTTAATGCACGGGCGGGTACATGGGTAGAACCAATGACCTTCTGCAAGCCAACTTCCTCACATGAAAGGATTTGACACCCCCAGTGGGATTCGAACATACAGCGGTGAGGGGCAAGTTATTTATCTAATCATTAAAAATAGCTATGCCTTATATGGTAATGTACAAAATGACCATGTTTTAACAATATTCACACATACAGGTATATCATACGCTGACAAAGTGACCATTCGATTCTAATAAGTGACTTCCCAGCAAACACAATTTGTTGCATGAGGTTCCATAGAGTGTTCCTGCTTCACACAAGGAATCATCTAGTCACTCTGCACAGCAGAAACACAATTCAATATACCGGTACACAAATGCGTAAACTTAGGAACATAAAACATGTAATATACACCAATACGAGATCCATAAAATGTAAAACATGAAAACATATTGGAGATTAAACTGAACGGGCAATCCCCTTCCCCACCCTACTCATGGGTACTAAGTCAAAGGACTGGGGCGTTGTCTCCTATATACCCCTCTCAAACATTTGCTTGCAGGGATATAAATATGCCCCAAAATCCTTGGACCCCAAAGTAATAAATGGTTAACAATTTAACATCATATAAAATACCAATATGACAATTATAAATGATTCCTCAAAGGTAGAGTGGTGGAACCTTATAATGCTCGGCGTATTCCTATGCTCGGCATATTTGTCCATTTACATTTAGAATATTTATATAGTTCTGGGCTAATTTCGCTGACAAGAGCTGAAGCATGGTTCAATAGCATTCCGTTTCATGTATTGGTAGCCTGACGCAACTGTCACATGATTGGTCCAGCAGGCGAATATAAACAAACAAATCATTGGGGAATATTTCCACCGAAACTGATATGGTGTATTAGCAATTCAGGTAGCTATCCGAATGTTAAAAATCTACACCTAACCCGAAAAATAAGTTTCTATACCATTTCTGATTAAGACCAGTAAGTGTTTTTATTCAATGATGTACTATATCAAAATAAGATATTCAACAAGTTATGGTGGATAAATAAAAAATAACAAGTATGCCGTGCATAGAGTTCCTCATATAAACGGGTGCCGTTGCGATAGCTGAATTGAGCAGCAAGGTCACGTGATGAAGCTAAAACTGTCAATAAGAGTTTTTTGAAAGTTGTATTTCATGACTAAAGAAAATAATAATATACGGCAAGTGCAATTAGCATTTTATACTGGCCATTATATGTGGGGTTTACGGCGAGCATAGGTTCCACAACTCTATAACTTCCAATGGACCTCGTTGTCCTATGCACAGGCACAATTAAGACACACATTTTTATTTTTTTGCCCTATGGTCATATAGTAAGTAATGTTTACATTACTTAATATATGACCATAGGCCAAACAACAAATTGTGTCTTGTGCCTATGGTCCTATGCATCATCATCTCTATTAAGTGCCTCACTCTGTCTGTATGCGTGTATACTCTGCATTCGTCAAACTCCACTCTAGTATTTCACATTGGATCAAGGATTTTATCTTATGCTTTCCAATGAAATATAGAAATTTATCAGTGAAATAAATAGAGGATATTTGTTTGTTTTGAGTGAATATGGAATATATCTCACTGAGAAGTGAGAACATTTCAAATATTTTCACGAGCGCTATGCGCGAGTGAAAATATGAAAATTTTCTCACTTCGAGGTGAGATATATTCTATATTCACTCAAAACAAACAAATTTTCTTTTTATTTTATGCTAATTGGTGAAAAACAAACACAAAATCAAGAAATTAAAATAGCTGGCCGCAGTGTTTTTGTGCAGATGAATACATTGACGACTATACGTCGTGAGTCGATACACAAATCTGCCGCCATCTTGAATTTAAAGTTGAATTGAGGAAAAATACATGAAAACATTTATTGGATTTATTGTTACAATTTGCAGTGACAAAATTCGAGACATTGGCAGTTGTATTTCGCTTTTGATTTGTTTCATAACAAAAACAGTAATACAGGTAAATAGTGTCATTGAAGCCAGGTAAACAGTGAAAATTAAATGACACGTGTGACACGGTGCAAGTTGGTGATAATAAAAAAGTAGTCCGGCAAAATACAGTGAGTGATATGCAGTGAGTGATATGGATTATATCTCACTGATAGAACACTGTATTTCATCAATAAGCATAAAATAAAATGAGTTATTCCACTGCTTTCTACTTTTTATTTCTAACTTATTTGCACGTGTGGTGCCGTTGAATGTTGAAATCTTCAGTAAATGTTTTCGGATTCAAGCTGTCAGTGTTGTCATGTATGATGTGTCTTACGACGTAATTTTATGGTAGTCTAACACGACGTTCTAGCGCCATTTAACTCACGCTTGCACCATTTTCATTATAAAAACATTTCAATAAAAAGAAAATGTGTCCATGAATGATCGAATATTATTTCACTCATGAAAATGGAAAGCTATCACTTGTGATAATAATGCTTTCAATATTCATTGGGTGAAATATAATTCGATAATTCACTGAAACAATCAAATATCCTTATTATATATTATACAGTCTACATCCGTTATGTCAAAGTCGATTATGTCGAATTCTTCCGTAATCTCGAAGTTGGATCAAAGTCCCGTTTCAGACACTATCATTTTACATATAACTGGCATCGTTTATATAGAATTTCGTTAAGTCAAACGTCGACTATATCGAAGTATTTTGTTTGGTCCGCCGGAATTCACATAACGGTGTTGCTAGGTAAACTGCCTGCCGGCGATATAGCCCAAAATGGTGCTGATGCAGGCGTAAAACCCGAAATAAAACACATATATAATATAACATATCACATAACGAATGTAGACTGTCTATTATATCATTATTATATGCACATCATAAATCAAAAAGATTTACTAGTATACTAGGGATGGCAACGAATAATCGCTCGGTTGTCCGAATATCCGAATACTATTCCAGTATTTGAATATTAGAAAAAAAATATTATATTTGAAAAATGAAATAAACTGTCATAAAATCTGATACGTCTTTTGAAACCATCATAAAATCTTCTAATACAAAAGAAATCGCACCAGGATGTGTGAATAAACCATGTTGTGGTCGCATCCATGACAGGTGTTAATTGACACTCTGCCATGTAATCGGATAATTACAGTAGGTGCTAAGGTAGGTAGTGTTTAATTATGATGTTATAACCGTTTAGACGAGAACATTCCGTTGAAATATTACAGACACTAAGCAACAACAACCACCCCCATGTATCATAATTTTTTAATTAACTGCTCAATATTACCAATAAATACTATTTAAAGTACGATTTTTATGATACTGTCCTCAAAAATGCCACCAGTCACACGTTTGGAAAAGCTTCAATCGCTCTGAGAATAATAAAACTGCTAGGTGTAATCTATGCAAATTGGATTTAACATATATGGTACAACATCAATCTGAATAATCATTTGAAGACAAACACCCTTCAACGGGAAACAGTTCATGTGACAGTGGCTTCATAAAGAAAAATGCCCATGAATGTGTGTTTTACGTTTATTTATCGTCGCTACCGGTTACCCATATGAGCGACGCCTCCTGAAGAGATTAGTCATTTTAGATTTTGGAGGATAGTGCAATGATACAGACAGAGACCCATCCCAGAGTCTCCTCTGGTTCTTTTACGTGCACAGTGTAAAGCACCGACACGAGACCTCGGTTTACCGTCCCATCTGAAAGACCGTTAATTTTATTAGGGTCAGACGGGGGATCGAACCTGCGATCACTGGATTACCAGTCCAGCGTGTTACCACTGTACTACATATCCGTCTGTGCCCATGAATGTAGAGTGGCCGATAACAATAACTGAATGAGTCATCGTCATAATTGCATGGCCTTACAGAAAGAATAATTATGACGTTTACACGTAAAACAGAAAGCAGGTTAATTTGGCAATTTTTATAAGATTTTGAGTTTTTGATAGAAATATATCGAATATTCGAATACCTTCCCGACCGAATATTCGAATAGCAAAATCACTATTTGTTGGCATCCCTATATTATACAATTTAACAAAGTTAAGACTGTCCTAAGACTGTCATAATAATTAATATCATTTTAGGTACTGTGCATACCCGCCTATAATACGATCTCACCTATAAGACGATCCTGCTACTTGGTCCTGAAATCTTTGGGGTTTGGCACGTAGTCGCATATAAGACGGGTTGATCAAATGGACACCAGACCATGTATAAATTGCATGTTTGGCCGGTGCAAGTTGAAGAAATATTCAGTGTCCGCCGGGTACCAGACCAAGTATAAATTGCATGTTTGGCCGGTGCAAGTTGAAGAAATATTCAGTGTCCGCCGGGTACCAGACCAAGTATAAATTGCATGTTTGGCCGGTGCAAGTTGAAGAAATATTCAGTGTCCGCCGGGTACCAGACCAAGTATAAATTGCATGTTTGGCCGGTGCAAGTTGAAGAAATATTCAGTGTCCGCCGGGTACCAGACCAAGTATAAATTGCATGTTTGGCCGGTGCAAGTTGAAGAAATATTCAGTGTCCGCCGGGTACCAGACCAAGTATAAATTGCATGTTTGGCCGGTGCAAGTTGAAGAAATATTCAGTGTCCGCCGGGTACCAGACCAAGTATAAATTGCATGTTTGGCCGGTGCAAGTTGAAGAAATATTCAGTGTCCGCCGGGTACCAGACCAAGTATAAATTGCATGTTTGGCCGGTGCAAGTTGAAGAAATATTCAGTGTCCGCCGGGTACCAGACCAAGTATAAATTGCATGTTTGGCCGGTGCAAGTTGAAGAAATATTCAGTGTCCGCCGGGTACCAGACCAAGTATAAATTGCATGTTTGGCCGGTGCAAGTTGAAGAAATATTCAGTGTCCGCCGGGTACCAGACCAAGTATAAATTGCATGTTTGGCCGGTGCAAGTTGAAGAAATATTCAGTGTCCGCCGGGTACCAGACCAAGTATAAATTGCATGTTTGGCCGGTGCAAGTTGAAGAAATATTCAGTGTCCGCCGGGTACCAGACCAAGTATAAATTGCATGTTTGGCCGGTGCAAGTTGAAGAAATATTCAGTGTCCGCCGGGTACCAGACCAAGTATAAATTGCATGTTTGGCCGGTGCAAGTTGAAGAAATATTCAGTGTCCGCCGGGTACCAGACCAAGTATAAATTGCATGTTTGGCCGGTGCAAGTTGAAGAAATATTCAGTGTCCGCCGGGTACCAGACCAAGTATAAATTGCATGTTTGGCCGGTGCAAGTTGAAGAAATATTCAGTGTCCGCCGGGTACCAGACCAAGTATAAATTGCATGTTTGGCCGGTGCAAGTTGAAGAAATATTCAGTGTCCGCCGGGTACCAGACCAAGTATAAATTGCATGTTTGGCCGGTGCAAGTTGAAGAAATATTCAGTGTCCGCCGGGTACCAGACCAAGTATAAATTGCATGTTTGGCCGGTGCAAGTTGAAGAAATATTCAGTGTCCGCCGGGTACCAGACCAAGTATAAATTGCATGTTTGGCCGGTGCAAGTTGAAGAAATATTCAGTGTCCGCCGGGTACCAGACCAAGTATAAATTGCATGTTTGGCCGGTGCAAGTTGAAGAAATATTCAGTGTCCGCCGGGTACCAGACCAAGTATAAATTGCATGTTTGGCCGGTGCAAGTTGAAGAAATATTCAGTGTCCGCCGGGTACCAGACCAAGTATAAATTGCATGTTTGGCCGGTGCAAGTTGAAGAAATATTCAGTGTCCGCCGGGTACCAGACCAAGTATAAATTGCATGTTTGGCCGGTGCAAGTTGAAGAAATGTTCAGTGTCCGCCGGGTACCAGACCAAGTATAAATTGCATGTTTGGCCAGTGCAAGTTGAAGAAATGTTCAGTGTCCGCCGGGTACCAGACAAAAGTATAAATTGCATGTTTGGCCGATGCAAGTTGAAGAAATATTCAGTGTCCGCCGGGTACCAGACCAAGTATAAATTGCATGTTTGGCCAGTGCAAGTTGAAGAAATGTTCAGTGTCCGCCGGGTACCAGACCAAGTATAAATTGCATGTTTGGCCAGTGCAAGTTGAAGAAATATTCAGTGTCCGCCGGGTACCAGACCAAGTATAAATTGCATGTTTGGCCAGTGCAAGTTGAAGAAATGTTCAGTGTCCGCCGGGTACCAGACCAAGTATAAATTGCATGTTTGGCCAGTGCAAGTTGAAGAAATATTCAGTGTCCGCCGGGTACCAGACCAAGTATAAATTGCATGTTTGGCCAGTGCAAGTTGAAGAAATGTTCAGTGTCCGCCGGGTACCAGACCAAGTATAAATTGCATGTTTGGCCAGTGCAAGTTGAAGAAATATTCAGTGTCCGCCGGGTACCAGACCAAGTATAAATTGCATGTTTGGCCAGTGCAAGTTGAAGAAATGTTCAGTGTCCGCCGGGTACCAGACCAAGTATAAATTGCATGTTTGGCCAGTGCAAGTTGAAGAAATATTCAGTGTCAGGGTGCTTTCTTTTCTAAAACGTAATCATGGATATCATTTTAACACATTTCAAAAAAAAATAGCGGGAAGCCACTTTGAGGTCATAATCTGGTGGTAAAAAACATGTATTATAGGCGAGTATGCACAGTGATAATAATGCCTTAAGAACAACACAACAGCACCATTGGTGTATAGCATACACATCTCTGTGTTCCATAATTGCGTAAAATATATTAACTTATATATAAATACATATATAGCAAGCATTTGAAATATACATGTCAAGGTCGAACAAAATACATGTCAAGGTCGAACAAAATACATGCATGCGTGGCAATAGAACTGAAATGAATGAGTGAATAATGATCTGTTAATAAACCTGTCAATTAAGTATAAGTACTACTAGTATACATGTATTCACACATAGTCAACCGCCACCAAGGTCGAACAAAATACATGTCAAGGTCGAACAAAATACATGTCAAGGTCGAACAAAATACATGCATGCGTGGCAATAGCACTGAAATGAATGAGTGAATAATGATCTGTTAACCCATTTCATTCTGGATACCGTTCAAACAGTATTTGCAAAGAACATAGAGCCAGATCAGCTGCCACGGAACGTTCCGTCTGATAAGGCTCTATGCTGCTTGCTATTCAGATGATCTTGCTAAGACACTTGGCTATGTAGCAAACAACATAGATCCTGATCAGCACGCAGCGTCACGCTGCGGCTGATCTGGATCTATGTTGTTTGCAAAAGCCTTTAAATGTATCCAGAATGAAATGGGTTAATAAACCTGTCAATTAAGTATAAGTACTACTAGTATACATGTATTCACACATAGTCAACCGCCACCATTAGTCGAGGCGTGAATGTGGATATAGGTGAACTTGTGCAAATGGTTATACACATGTAGTAAATAGATTATGTTTGTTCGGTTTTGGGGGGGGGGGGGTTAACGTCGTACCAACAGCTTTGGTCATATGGGGGGGGGGGGTTAACGTTGTACCAACAGCTTTGGTCATATGGTGACTTTCTAGCTATCATTGGTGGAAGTGCACCTTCGAGCAGTATTTCGCGCACCGACAGACACCCGGGTAAAACCACCGACCCACATCTAGCCACCTGGATAGCCTCGTCACTTAAAAAAAAGTTCAAATGTCAAAGACACCCTCAGTGGGATTCAAACGTACAACGGTGAGGGGGAAGTGATTTGAAGTCAGCGACCGTAACCACTCGGCCATGGAGGTTCTCAAATAGATATTGTGCCTCAGCTATAAGATTGCAATTTTCAGCACCTTTTACAGGTAAAAGATGTTGACTTATGGACGAGTATTTACAGAAGTTAGTTTCATTAGCCAATGAGTTGGCTTTCATTGGAAGCCAATTAAATAAAGTTCCAAAAAAGTACACTGCCCTCCAAAAGTCTCTGCACAAACTGTTATCATTCAGTTTCATTAAATGTTTAATAACGGCATTTATTTTATACATTCATAATTAATATAATAATTCTGTTCAGTTTGTTTCTACATTAATTTATCATTCGCAACTTTTAACAACAGTTCTATGTACTCTGTGTAAAAAACATAAATTCAAGCAGAAACAAGGATGCCGGTAGCACTAGTATACTAATATCCGTACAGAATTGTGGGTGCGCATTATACACGATAGCGCACTATACATAGCTAAATACGGTATCTGTACAGAATCTCTCGGAATGTTTTAATGGTTGTATTCAATGTAGGCGTTTCCATTTGATTAACCCATTCAACACCAAGTAACTGACATGGATTGGTCCATGATATTTTTAGACCAATAAATTAATCAGAAAATTACATTTGGACCAGTTCATTTATCAAAATGGGTCATTTTGTCTAAAAATAGTAATATTACTGGCAAAAAGTGCAGATCCTGATGAGACGGCTCGTCACGAGCCGGCTCATCTGGATCATCACTTTTTGTTAGCCTGTTTAGAGGTCTATGGTGTTGAAAGAGTTAACTACTAATTTAGAATGGTAGGCTCTGCACGACACTCCATAATTTACACAACTCCATTTTTTTATTGTGCTAAAGCCAAGATCATATAAACCTTTCGCATTAATCAAACTGATTCCCACTGCCATATAGAGATCTGTAATATCATAGTTGGTGCATAGACTAGATACTAGGTACTTCGCACTTACAACCTGGTAGTTTATTTTCAATTCAAATATTTTGACTAGGAAAATAGAAACATATGGATATAGACATTTATAGATAATAGATAAAAAAAAATTTCACACTTTCATTTTCTTTGAACCCAATTTTTTTTAAACCCAATTTTTTTTTGGGGGTTTAAAGTCGCACCAACAGCTTAGGTTATTTGGCGACTCTCCACCTATTATTGGTGCCCCTTCGAGCAGTATTGTAGTCACAGACAGGCACCCGGGTAGAACCACTGACCTTTCACACGCCAGCTGGATAGCTTCCTCACATTAAATATTGCTCGACAACCAAGTGGGATTCGAATCTACAGCGGTGAGGGGCAAGTAATCTAAAACCAACAACCGTAATCACTTGGCCACGGTGGATGCGCGTTCGCTTCAGGTGCGAAAGGTCCGGAGTTTGAGCCACGCTGGAGCCGTTACGATTGTGCGCTTAGGCAAGGCATTTAAATTCCACGTTGCCTCTTCTCTCTTCCTCGTGGCGATGGATTCCATCAGGAATGAGGTCTCGAGAGTGATTAATATAAGTTGAAATAACTTGTTTCGCAATCGATCTAAAATAAATTTGTATAAACTACGAGTGATATCAAGATATACTATAGCCCTGAATTAGCTATTTAAATGCATGGTGTGGATCAGTTTTCGAGATGGGACATCAACAGAGATCCCATGTATTGGTGCTATACACCAGGCATGTTAAAGGACCAATGATACTTCCGGAATAGAGGCATATATACTCATTCTATATCCTGCACTATCCTCCAAAAATAAACTGAGTAAAATAGTTCTGGAGACGTCACCCCTGGTAGTTCTGGAGACGTCACCCCTGGTAGTTCTGGAGACGTCACCCCTGGTTTTTCGGGGCGAGAAATAAACACTTAATAAAAATATGACTAAACCCAAAATAATTGAGCATATATACATCACAGAATGATAAAAATGATTTTGGACATTGGGACTTTAATAAAACAATACAATAAAGCATGTATACGATTTCTAATGAATACATTACGCTGACAACTAACACAATTTATGACGGAATGTGTGGTATATATATTAACATGTCTAACTGCTGATCAACTGCGTTTCAACAAAATTCCTCGTCAAAACTACATGTCAATATTATTGACTGTCAAAACTACAGTCTGAATTATTGACGGTCAAAACTATAGTCTGAATTATTGACTGTCAAAACTACAGTCTGAATTATTGACTGTAAAAACTACAGTCTGAATTAATTTATTGACTGTCAAAACTAGTCTGAATTATTGACTGTCAAAACTACAGTCTGAATTATTGACTGTCAAAACTACAGTCTGAATTATTGACTGTCAAAACTAAAAGTCTGAATTATTGACTGTCAAAACTACAGTCTGAATTATTGACTGTCAAAACTAGTCTGAATTATTGACTGTCAAAACTACAGTCTGAATTATTGACTGTCAAAACTACAGTCTGACTTTTTGACTGTCAAAACTACAGTCTGAATTATTGACTGTCAAAACTACAGTCTGACTTTTTGACTGTCAAAACTACAGTCTGAATTATTGACTGTCAAAACTACAGTCTGAATTATTGACTGTCAAAACTAAAAGTCTGAATTATTGACTGTCAAAACTACAGTCTGAATTATTGACTGTCAAAACTAGTCTGAATTATTGACTAACATTGTGGTTGCCCGAAGACATGAAACAGTTTTTGATCAGACCAGAATTTTCCCCTCGAGAATGTTTACATTTCATTCTTTGTTCTGTATAAATGTCTTAACCCTTAAAATGCTGAATAAATTGGAATTTGGATGGCATAATGCCAAGTCTGATCAGGATCTATGTTATATAGCTCCACTATCTGAATAGCAAATAGCATAGAGCCCGATCAGAAGGCATAATGCCAAGTCTGATCAGGATCCATGTTATATAGCTCCACTATCTGAATAGCAAATAGCATAGAGCCTGATCAGATGGAACGTTACGATAGTGCAGCTAAAACACTTGGCGGAATAGCAAACAACATAAGTTACAGCATATTAAAGGTTAAATGTCTCCCTATGGAATGAGAGGTTACCCCCCCCCCCCCCCCACACACACACTTGGGCCCCAGATTTTGCTCACATGTCAAGAGTTTATTACAACAGGGGTATATACACTATTACATGTAATAAACAAATTTAATGAGATAAATGGAAAATGCTGAATGGTTCCAGTCTGTGATAATAGTAGTTCACTTCACTTCACTGACACACGGATTGGATACCGCAGGTAGGCTACGATTGATTTTTTATTCATTTTAAAACTGATCAGCACATTTTTTAAACATGACCTGTCTGAGATCTTTAGTATAGGAAGCTAGGGACATTTTCACAGAGATATCGCAAAAAACAAACATTTGCTAACTACTCCAATACCAAATCTAAGATCAAAATCTCGGATGACAAAATACTGAAAATAGATAATTTATGTTCAGTACAAAATATAAAATTGAGTTATCTCCCTTACACCATTACATACTGGAATTTAGTTGACAGCTAAGTATTGGGCTCTGTCATTGATTCAGCCCATAATTGTCTATTATTTAATCTAAATGATTGTATTGATTTTAGAACAAAATGTTTCATATACAAGAACAAAAAACAGAACACAGAATTGATTTAATTATGCACAAATCTTGTTTGTTCAGCTTTGGCTTATCACAATATAACTGACCTTGTCATGCCTGTCATCCAGGGCTCAAGCTAGAGGGAGATTTGGGAGCAGTCTCCATCAACTCCCTATTATTTTGAGCTCAGGGAGAACTATTTTCATATACCGGTTTTGAGGAAATTTGGTGAATCAACAAACTTCTTGGTATACCCTAATCTTCCCCTTGTATACCCTAAACATCTCCCTTGTATAACCTAAATATCTCCCTTGTATAACCTAAACATCTCCCTTGTATAACCTAAACATCTCCCTTGTATACCCTAAACATCTCCCTTGTATACCCTAAACATCTCCCTTGTATACCCTAAACATCTCCCTTGTATACCCTAAACATCTCCCTTGTATACCCTAAACATCTCCCTTGTATACCCTAAACATCTTACTTGTATGAATACCCTAAACATCTCCCTTGTATACCCTAAACATCTCCCTTGTATATCCTAAACTTCTCCCTTGCATACCCTAAACACTCCCTTGCATATCCTAAACTTCTCCCTTGCATACCCTAAACACTCCCTTGCATACCCTAAACTTCTCCCTTGCATACCCTAAACAATCCCTTGTATAACCTAAACATCTCCATTGTATACACTAAACTTCTCCCTTGTATAACCTAAACATCTCCCTTGCATACCTAAACATCTCCCTTGTATACACTAAACTTCTCCCTTGCATACCCTAAACATCTCTCTTGCATACCCTAAACATCTCCCTTGTATACACTAAACTTCTCCCTTGTATAACCTAAACATCTCCCTTGCATACCCTAAACATCTCCCTTGTATACACTAAACTTCTCCCTTGCATACCCTAAACATCTCCCTTGTATACACTAAACTTCTCCCTTGTATAACCTAAGCATCCCCCTTGCATACCCTAAACATCTCCCTTGCATACCCTAAACATCTCCCTTGTATACACTAAACTTCTCCCTTGCATACCCTAAACATCTCCCTTGTATACACTAAACTTCTCCCTTGTATAACCTAAGCATCTCCCTTGCATACCCTAAACATCTCCCTTGTATACACTAAACTTCTCCCTTGTATAACCTAAGCATCTCCCTTGCATACCCTAAACATCTCCCTTGCATACCCTAAACATCTCTCTTGCATACCCTAAACATCTCCATTGTATACACTAAACTTCTCCCTTGTATAACCTAAGCATCTCCCTTGCATACCTAAACATCTCCATTGTATACACTAAACTTCTCCCTTGCATACCCTAAACATCTCTCTTGCATACCCTAAACATCTCCATTGTATACACTAAACTTCTCCCTTGTATAACCTAAACATCTCCCTTGCATACCCTAAACATCTCCCTTGTATACACTAAACTTCTCCCTTGCATACCCTAAACTTCTCCCTTGCATACCCTAAACATCTCCCTTGTATACACTAAACTTCTCCCTTGCATACCCTAAACATCTCTCTTGCATACCCTAAACATCTCCCTTGTATACACTAAACTTCTCCCTTGTATAACCTAAACATCTCCATTGTATACACTAAACTTCTCCCTTGCATACCCTAAACATCTCTCTTGCATACCCTAAACATCTCCATTGTATACACTAAACTTCTCCCTTGTATAACCTAAACATCTCCCTTGCATACCCTAAACATCTCCCTTGTATACACTAAACTTCTCCCTTGCATACCCTAAACTTCTCCCTTGCATACCCTAAACATCTCCCTTGTATACACTAAACTTCTCCCTTGCATACCCTAAACATCTCTCTTGCATACCCTAAACATCTCCCTTGTATACACTAAACTTCTCCCTTGTATAACCTAAACATCTCCCTTGCATACCCTAAACATCTCCCTTGTATACACTAAACTTCTCCCTTGCATACCCTAAACATCTCCCTTGCATACCCTAAACATCTCCCTTGTATACACTAAACTTCTCCCTTGCATACCCTAAACATCTCCCTTGTATACACTAAACTTCTCCCTTGTATAACCTAAGCATCTCCCTTGCATACCCTAAACATCTCCCTTGTATACACTAAACTTCTCCCTTGTATAACCTAAGCATCTCCCTTGCATACCCTAAACATCTCCCTTGCATACCCTAAACATCTCTCTTGCATACCCTAAACATCTCCATTGTATACACTAAACTTCTCCCTTGTATAACCTAAGCATCTCCCTTGCATACCTAAACATCTCCATTGTATACACTAAACTTCTCCCTTGCATACCCTAAACATCTCTCTTGCATACCCTAAACATCTCCATTGTATACACTAAACTTCTCCCTTGTATAACCTAAACATCTCCCTTGCATACCCTAAACATCTCCCTTGTATACACTAAACTTCTCCCTTGCATACCCTAAACTTCTCCCTTGCATACCCTAAACATCTCCCTTGTATACACTAAACTTCTCCCTTGCATACCCTAAACTTCTCCCTTGCATACCCTAAACACTCCCTTGCATACACTAAACATCTCCCTTGTATAACCTAAACATCTCCCTTGCATACCCTAAACTTCTCCCTTGCATACCCTAAACATCTCCCTTGTATACACTAAACTTCTCCCTTGCATACCCTAAACTTCTCCCTTGCATACCCTAAACACTCCCTTACATACCCTAAACTTCTCCCTTGTATACCATAAACTTCTCCCTACTCCCCTTAAGGTCTCTCCTAAGCCCTGCTATCCCAACACAATATCGAAGATACTCGACTAGAATCTACAATTGACCATTAGTCGTCACCTCCAGGGATGTAGTCTATTTCTGCGTTGTCGTCACCTCCAGGGATGTAGTCTATCTCTGCGTTGTCGTCACCTCCAGGGATGTAGTCTATCTCTGCGTTGTCGTCACCTCCAGGGATGTAGTCTATTTCTGCATTGTCGTCACCTCCAGGGATGTAGTCTATCTCTGCGTTGTCGTCACCTCCAGGGATGTAGTCTATCTCTACGTTGTCATTACCTCCAGGACTGTTGATCGGACTAAGGTAAGGGCACTCTGCATTTAGGTGGTTACCGACACATTCCACCGTGGGCACGTGACCAGAGTCCCACATGCCCTGCCCACACTGGGAGCAGAGACCGTGCAGAGTGCACGGAACCACAGGTCGCCGTCTATATTCATGCAACAAACCTCTAGCCTGAAACACAAATTGTTGTGAAAACTTGAGGTAGCGAAATATGACAATCATTTAGTTTATACAAATTTATTTTAGCTCGATTGCGAAACAAGTTCTTATAACTTATATTAATCACTCTCGAGACCTGAGAAGAGGCAACGTGGAATTTAAATGCCTTGCCTAAGGGCACAATCATAACGGCTCCAGAGGGACTCGAACTCCAGACCTTTCGCACCTGAAGCGAACAATCATTTGAAATGTGGTTTGCTGCATCAACTTTTCAGTATAACGATGAGGATGAATCAGGTTGAATAGTGTGTTTTTACACATCTATTATTTAGGAAATAATATTTGTCTTGCCGTTGTTTACCCGCGTATAAACCAGTTCTGGTTCTGGTGCATAAGAATTAACTATGGAAGTCGTGATAGCGCATTGGATGCGCGTTCGCTTCAGGTGCGAAAGGTCCGGAGTTCGAGCCCGACTGAAGCCGTTACGATTGTGCCCTTAGGCAAGGCATTTAAATTCCACGTTGCCTCTTCTCTCTACCTCGTGGCGATGGATTCCATCAGGAATGAGGTCTCGAGAGCAATTAATATAAGTTGAAATAACTTGTTTCGCAATCGAGCTAAAATAAATTTGTATAAACTAAACTAAGAATTAATCACACAGGCCATATTTCCATTCTAACATGACCCAATAATGCAATAAACACATAAATGTGTGTGTTACTTTATCTCCTTGTCTGTTATTTGGCTGTGATGGCGTTACAAAATCCTGCCCAATCGCTGTATTCGATTCCAATGTAAACTTGTTAAAAGTTGTACATATTTATTTCCATAAATAAGTTTTTTTTTACAGAGGGATCAAGAATCAACAGCAGTAGCCGTGGTTTATTGCAGTTTTAACAACTGTAGATTTGTTCATTGTTATAGGAACAAAAAAAAAGGTCATGTTAGAATACTAGATTGAAGCCAAAAAACAAAGTGTATTCTATATTTTTACAGTGACTAATGATCACAGACAGCTTATTGTAATCAAAATTGATGGGATAATATACAAATGTACACAGCCTAATGTCAATATGGGTCTCGGTGATACTATGGTGCTTGGGGATAATATAGGGCTAGAGGATAATACAGGGCACAGGGATAATATGGGACCCTGTGATACTACAGGGCTCAGGGATAATACAGACTTGGAGATAATATTGGGCTCGGGGATAATATGGGGCTCATGGATAATACAGACTTGGAGATAATATTGGGCTCGGGATAATATGGGGCTAGAGGATAATATTGGGCTAGAGGATAATATTGGGCTTGAGGATAATATTGGGCTAGAGGATAATATGGGGTTCAGGGATACTATTGGGATAGAGGATACTATTGGGCTGGAGGATAATATTGGGCTAGAGGATAATATTGGGCTAGAGGATAATATTGGGCTTGGGGATAATATTGGGCTAGAGGATAATATTGGGCTAGAGGATAATATTGGGATAGAGGATAATATTGGGCTAGAGGATACTATTGGGCTAGAGGATAATATGGGGTTCAGGGATAATATTGGGCTAGAGGATAATATTGGGCTCAGCGATAATACTTGGCTCGGGGATAATGTTACCTTTCTTAGAACAAGTTCACCGCTCATGTGACAGGCGAGACTACTGAAGTGCAGGAGTATCTCGTCGGCGGGCAGATACTGCTCTACCACATCCTCTCCGTATATACTCACAATAGCCACACAGATAAACAAGTGAAAGTAGTCGGTCTGGTGGTGCGACCAGCACGCCTCCCAGATACGTAGCGCGGCTTTCTCGCTAAACTCCCGCTTGAAACACAACAAGATCCATCTGAAATATAGCTGTTTGTATTATATTTAGATCTACGACAATAGTAACGGTCATGGATCGACTTTCCAAAATCATCGATTGTCCAAGGAACCAAGTATTCAAAACATACAAAACACCGTCTCCGTGGCCTAGTGCTTAAGGTGCCCACCTACGGAGGTCGAAGGTTCGAATCTCATCAGGGGTTCGTTCTGATATGGGCGGTTGGTGAGCCGCCAGCTAGTTAAATAATGGTCAGAAATGGCTGGCCCTTTAAATAGGGGTGACACTATAATAAATAAACACTTTACTTTACGTTACTTTTAATACATAGTGGGATCTTATGCATAATGTACATGTATTATGTATGTCATTGTATGTTATATGTAATTTATGTCTTGCAATAAATACTGTTTAAACCAACTTGTGAACATAGCCAGAACAAGAGGTGGTCAACAAATATAGTTGCAATAGTGTTAACAAGGTATTATTTTAACTTGAACCCAGTCACCTAGCTATATGGATGGAAATTGCTGACAATGGAATATAATCATAATTAATCAATATATAACATGGAAACCATTTTAAAATGGGTCGAAACTAAGTGTTTACATGGTTTCTCATTGTATGACCAAGTGACATAGTTGATTGCCATTAACCCTTTCCACACCTCTAAATAGGCAGTTCATTGCCATTAACCCTCTCCACACTGCACACCACTAAATAGGCAGTTGGTTGCCATTAACCCTTTCCACACTGCACACCTCTAAATAGGCAGTTGATTGCCATTAACCATTTCCACACTGCACACCTCTAAATAGGCAGTTGATTGCCATTAACCCTTTCCACACTGCACACCTCTAAATAGGCAGTTGATTGCCATTAACCCTTTCCACACTGCACACCTCTAAATAGGCAGTTGATTGCCATTAACCCTTTCCACACTGCACACCTCTAAATAGGCAGTTGATTGCCATTAACCCTTTCCACACTGCACACCTCTAAATAGGCAGTTGATTGCCATTAACCCTTTCCACACTGCACACCTCTAAATAGGCAGTTGATTGCCATTAACCCTTTCCACACTGCACACCTCTAAATAGGCAGTTGATTGCCATTAACCCTTTCCACACTGCACACCTCTAAATAGGCAGTTGATTGCCATTAACCCTCTCCACACTACACACCACTAAATAGGCAGTTGATTGCCATTAACCCTTTCCACACTGCACACCTCTAAATAGGCAGTTGATTGCCATTAACCCTTTCTACACTGCACACATCTAAATAGGCAGTTGATTGCCATTAACCCTTTCCACACTGCACACCTCTAAATAGGCAGTTGATTGCCATTAACCCTTTCCACACTGCACACCTCTAAATAGGCAGTTGATTGCCATTAACCCTTTCCACACCTCTAAATAGGCAGTTGATTGCCATTAACCCTTTCCACACTGCACACCTCTAAATAGGCAGTTGATTGCCATTAACCCTTTCCACACTGCACACCTCTAAATAGGCAGTTGATTGCCATTAACCCTTTCCACATTGCACGCCTCTAAATAGGCAGTTGATTGCCGTTAACCCTTTCCACATTGCACACCTCTAAATAGACAGTTGATTGCCATTAACCCTTTCCACATTGCACACCTCTAAATAGGCAGTTGATTGCCATTAACCCTTTCCACACTGCACACCTCTAAATAGGCAGTTGATTGCCATTAACCCTTTCCACACCTCTAAATAGACAGTTGATTGCCATTAACCCTTTCCACACTGCACACCTCTAAATAGGCTAACAAAAAGTGTAGATCCAGATGAACCGACTCGTGATGAGCCATCTCATCAGGATCTGCACTTTTTGCTAGTAATTTTACTATTTTTAGACAAAATTATCCATTTTAATATAAATGAACCTGTCCAAATGTAATTAATTGGTCGAAAAGTATCATGTACCAGTCCATATCAGTTACTTGGTGTTGAAAGGGTTAATGGTCGATTCTGGAAAGGAATAAAGTTTCCATCAAATTATTAATTGTAATCAATTGTAAACAAAACACAAATAAAAAATACTGATTTTAAGGTGGTTACAGGGCAAATGTTGACGGACGGACGATACCTGATCATTCCTCACATTGCGCCCAGTCGAGCTTGAACCACAGGAGTGAGTGGCACGGCATTGTATGCTGATTGACATTACCTGTGTGTAAACAGCAGCTCCATGGCATCGTCTCCGAGATGGACCAGATGTTCATAGAATGTTGACTGCATGAGTCGTAATAGTTCCCTCAGATACAGCTACAAGTACACATAACATTACAATCAGTCATATATATAGCCGGGTATAGATATATATTAGGTATATACAAAATTAGTAGCAAACACAATTTCTACACACCCTATACAGGATGTTCATTTGACCCAAGCTTCCAGGTTTTGGCGCATGAAAATTGCTAATTTCTCAGCAGGGTAATTATCCTAATCTGCCTGTCTGTGAGGTCAAAGATCAGTTTAGAACTCATCACATTTTTTCAATGACTCTAAACAAACAAATAGCCTACCGGTATATATATATCCATAACCCATTCAACACCAAGTAATTAAAATGGACTGGTGCATGATATTTTTAGACCAATAAATTAATAAGTAAATTACATTTGGACCAGTTCATTTATCAAAATGGGTAATTTTGTCTTAAAGCAGCATTACATCGTAATAAAGGATGCTTTGGGTAAAATATAAATACTAATGTGTGTGTGTTTACAAAAATCGAAATAGTCGCTCAGAAATGATATAATTCCAATAAATTTAAACCGTCGTATACGCGAATTTGTTAATCAACACACGAAATGTAAACACGCACAGCGCGCATGCGTGAAACAACAGAGGATGTAGAAAACAACGTATATATGTTGAACATGAAATACTATCTATCTATCTTCCTCTAATGTCGAACCCCTCGCGGGGATGTAGAAATGTCCCTAAAAGACGCTAACAGAGGTATGAATCAACATATCAAGTAATTTAATTAAAAAAGACAACATGGGATAAATGGGGTCGATGCATTCTGACAAGTGCGGACGATGCGTTCCGGTTGTAAACAAGTGCGTGACCGATCGACTCGGAAAGTCCTACTTTCGGTTTCGAGTTTGTTTTATCGCAAAAAAACACTGTTTACCGAATGAACATAAGCATACAAAGTATAACGTTAGAATGTGTAGCAGCATTGCTACCCATACGTAAAAATTGAATTTTTCAAATATATTTTATTTCATACGATGTAATGCTGCTTTAAAATAGTAATATTACTGGCAAAAAGTGCAGATCCTGATGAGACGACTCATCACGAGCTGGCTCATCTGGATCTACACTTTTTGTAAGCCTATTTAGAGGTATGTAGTGTTGAAAAGGTTAACTGACATCACTATGCATGACAATATGCTCAAAAAGTGTCAGATTCAGATTCTAAATTGTCAGTAAAACAATTGTTATTTTCACTTTGAAATGGACACTTTTGATGCATATACAGTGAAACCTCAAAACCGGAACCCCTCTAAACCAGAACCCCTCTAAACCGAAAACCCTCTAAACCAGAACCATTCTAAACCAGAATCCCTCTAAACCGGAACCCCTCTAAACCAGAACCTCTCTAAACCAAAACCCCTCTAAACTGGAACCATTCTAAACCGGAATCCCAGAACCCCTCTAAACCGAAACCCCTCTAAACCGGAACCATTCTAAACCAGAATCCCGGAACCCCTCTAAACCGGAACCCCTCCAAACCGGAATCCCTCTAAACTGGAACCCCTCTAAACCGGAATCCCTCTAAACCGGAACACCTCTAAACTGGAACACCTCTAAACCAGAATCCCTCTAAACCAGCATCCCTCTAAACCAGAACCCCTCTAAATTGGAATCCCTCTAAACTGGAACCCCTCTAAATTGGAATCCCTCTAAACTGGAATCCCTCTAAACTGGAACCCCTCTAAACTGGAATCCCTCTAAACCGGAACACCTCTAAACTGGAACCCCTCTAAACTGGAACCCCTCTAAACTGGAACCCCTCTAAATTGAAATCCCTCTAAACCGGAACCCCTCTAAATTGGAACCCCTCTAAACTGGAATCCCTCTAAACTGGAACCCCTCTAAACCAGAAGCCCTCTAAACTAGAACCTTTCTAAACTGGTAGTCCTCTAAACCCGAACCCCTCTAAACCCAAACTCCTCTAAACCAGAACCCCTCTAAACTGGAATTCCATCCAAACCGAACAAATTTCTTGGTCCCAAATTTTTCCCTTCTTTGTTTGTTAAAAAACCTCTGTAAACAGAAACCCCTCTTTTCCGAATACCAAACAGATTTTTAAAAGAATATGTGCATTTTCAACTATAATTTACTCCTGTAAACTGAACAGCAACTTGTCTTCAACAAATATGAAACTGGCTATTCTTTTAAATGTACAACTATCGGCTATTTCATTTTCAGAATATTATATTGTACACTTAAAATTAACCAGTTCTTTACTAACTGTCAACTATAAACATGTCTGAGACATACTTACTAACTGTCAACTATAAACATGTCTCAGACTACTTACTAACTGTCAACTATAAACATGTCTCAGACTACTTACTAACTGTCAACTATAAACATGTCTCAGACTACTTACTAACTGTCAACTATAAACATGTCTCAGACTACTTACTAACTGTCAACTATCAACATGTCTGAGACATACTTACTAACTGTCAACTATAAACATGTCTCAGACTACTTACTAACTGTCAACTATAAACATGTCTCAGACTACTTACTAACTGTCAACTATCAACATGTCTCAGACTACTTACTAACTGTCAACTATCAACATGTCTGAGACATACTTACTAACTGTCAACTATAGACATGTCTCAGACTACTTACTAACTGTCAACTATCAACATGTCTCAGACTACTTACTAACTGTCAACTATAAACATGTCTCAGACTACTTACTAACTGTCAACTATCAACATGTCTCAGACTACTTACTAACTGTCAACTATCAACATGTCTCAGACTACTTACTAACTGTCAACTATCAACATGTCTCAGACTACTTACTAACTGTCAACTATCAACATGTCTCAGACTACTTCTAGGTATTTCAGAGTTGATTTGTTAACGTGGGAGAAATCTACCCAACTATGAAAAGCGCTCTAAATCGAAAACCCCTCCAAACGGAACTTTACCTCTGGTCCAGGGGGCGCTCGGTTTAGAGGGCACGCTCGGTTTAGAGGGGGCGCTCGGTTTAGAGGGGGCGCTCGGTTTAGAGGGGGCGCTCGGTTTAGAGGGGTTTCACTGTATATAATTTAAGTATTTCTATTATGCTTCCTTCATTTAAAAACGTGTTTTTAAAGATATTGACTTTTATTTCCAAAATAACTGAACATTGAAATATTGCGTCAATATCATTTACGTACATGTTTTCATGAAGAGACACAGTATTCATAACGCCATAACAACATAATTACACAGAGTATTGTACATGTATAGATATAGATAGATATATATATATACTCAGAACACTACCCACTAACTGAAAATATTGGAAAGGGTAGTTTTTGGTGAATAACACGGCCTGCTTGGTTAATTCGTACGCGTCAGAACTCCAAACCATGTTTTAATCGACTATAAATAACGCAAACACAAACTATTTCAATTCTAACATGACGAAAATATCAAAAAAATGCAAAAGTAGTTGGAGTTATAAGTGCATAAAATTAATGGCGTCACACAACTTCAAAAATGATGGTAAAATTACATCAGATGTGTGACGTCACTCACTACACAATGTATTAATGCAGATTTAAACACGGTAAATCCCGTCTCTGCGTATACAGACAAAATGCCGAGCCATGTTATAATTTGTGGTTCGACACTTGCTATGTTACACAAATGTTTATATGCGTCTTATAAATAGTTAACTCTTTGCTCCTCAGAGTAAATGTATATAATTATGTAAACAATTCTTTTCTTTTCATAGTTATACAATAAAATATCAGAATTGAAAATATGAAATTTTGACTCTAAGTGTCTGCCATATTAGAGAGGATACTTGTAATGTATGGTGGCTTGTTATGGTCAACAGTTAAAAGACCCATTAGCACGGAACATAATATAAAAGTACCTAAAGAAAGATGAAGCCACACACTGGTGTGTACACAGGCATAAGCACACATACTTAATAAACCCCTTACTACACAACAAAAGAGGCCTATTACTCATTTTATCTCGATACAACTTAATAATCAATATCTATGGGATAATCAATATCTATGGGATAATCAATATCTAGGATAATCAATATCTATGGGATAATCAATATCTAGGGATAATCAATATCTATGGGATAATCAATATCTATGGGATAATCAATATCTAGGATAATCAATATCTAGGATAATCAATATCTAGGATAATCAATATCTATGGGATAATCAATATCTATGGGATAATCAATATCTAGGATAATCAATATCTATGGGATAATCAATATCTAGGATAATCAATATCTATGGGATAATCAATATCTATGGGATAATCAATATCTATGGGATAATCAATATCTATGGGATAATCAATATCTAGGATAATCAATATCTAGGATAATCAATATCTAGGATAATCAATATCTATGGGATAATCAATATCTATGGGATAATCAATATCTAGGATAATCAATATCTAGGATAATCAATATCTATGGGATAATCAATATCTATGGGATAATCAATATCTATGGGATAATCAATATCTATGGGATAATCAATATCTATGATAATCAATATCTATGGGATAATCAATATCTATGGGATAATCAATATCTATGGGATAATCAATATCTAGGATAATCAATATCTATGGGATAATCAATATCTAGGATAATCAATATCTATGGGATAATCAATATCTATGGGATAATCAATATCTATGGGATAATCAATATCTATGGGATAATCAATATCTAGGATAATCAATATCTAGGATAATCAATATCTAGGATAATCAATATCTATGGGATAATCAATATCTATGGGATAATCAATATCTAGGATAATCAATATCTATGGGATAATCAATATCTAGGATAATCAATATCTATGGGATAATCAATATCTATGGGATAATCAATATCTATGGGATAATCAATATCTATGGGATAATCAATATCTAGGATAATCAATATCTAGGATAATCAATATCTAGGATAATCAATATCTATGGGATAATCAATATCTATGGGATAATCAATATCTAGGATAATCAATATCTAGGATAATCAATATCTATGGGATAATCAATATCTATGGGATAATCAATATCTATGGGATAATCAATATCTATGGGATAATCAATATCTAGGATAATCAATATCTATGGGATAATCAATATCTATGGGATAATCAATATCTAGGATAATCAATATCTAGGATAATCAATATCTATGGGATAATCAATATCTAGGATAATCAATATCTAGGATAATCAATATCTATGGGATAATCAATATCTATGGGATAATCAATATCTATGGGATAATCAATATCTATGATAATCAATATCTATGGGATAATCAATATCTATGGGATAATCAATATCTAGGATAATCAATATCTAGGATAATCAATATCTAGGATAATCAATATCTATGGGATAATCAATATCTATGGGATAATCAATATCTAGGATAATCAATATCTATGGGATAATCAATATCTAGGATAATCAATATCTATGGGATAATCAATATCTATGGGATAATCAATATCTAGGATAATCAATATCTAGGATAATCAATATCTAGGATAATCAATATCTATGGGATAATCAATATCTATGGGAATGGATAACAGCATGGAATGGTAGCTATATGTGGGTAACGATAAAGGGGTTACATGGCGTTTATGTGGAGAAAAAAGTTAAACATAGAACAGCACATAAAAATGAATCCCAATCCGTCAATACAATCCTAAACCGAAAGTAGAAATTATGCTTAGGTCAGACACCACCAATAGTATTACCCCAATTATACAAAAGTACGCTGCATAGCAAAGCTTTGTATTGAGAGTTATCGAATGTTGATAAATGCTTTGGCAGATGAAGCATAAACAGTGAGAAGACAAATCTACATAAATAGTTCATACTTTCTTCTCAATGCTGTCGACACACTGTAAATTATAGATAAGCATGCATATGAACATACAGTCTACATCGGTTATGTCGAAATCTGTCGGACCGAACAAAATACTACGACATAGCCGAAGTTTGACATAACGGATGTTGACCATATTTCCAAAAAGGATGTTTTTCGTACTAGTAGATCACAGCATTACCCATCGGAAATTTGTCACATAAATCATTTTCCATGTTGGTCATTGTTATAACCATGACATGGGCACACTTGATAAAATAACACTGTAATATCGTATTTAATATTTTACTAAAATGCAGCACGATGATGATTGAGCTTATTTACCCTCGCCGCCGGCGAACCATGAGAGAAAATGCAGCACATACATGTACATTAACCCTTTCAACCCCACAGGCCTCTAAATAGGCTTATGAAAAAGTGAAGATCCAGATGAGCCGGCTCGTGATGAGCCGTCTCATCAGGATCTGCACTTTTTTGCCAGTAATAATTATTAATTTTAGACAAAATTACCCATCTTGATAAATGAACTGGTCCGAATGTAATTTTCTTATTCATTTATTGGTCTAAGAATATCATGGACCAGTCCATGTCAGTTACTTGGGGTTGAATGGGTTAATAACAATTATATACGAAAATGTGATACAAAAATTGCTGCTGTAATAATGGTGCATTAATAAACAAATACTCGATTAAATAATCTGCTGTATTCTTTTGAGTGTGTGTGTTTTACGTTTATTTATCGTCGCTACGGTTACCCATATGAGCGACGCCTCCTGAAGAGATTAGTCATTTTAGATTTTTGGAGGATAGTGCAATGATACAGACAGACACCCATTCCATAGTCTCCTCTGGTTCTTTTACATGCACTGTGTAAAGCACCAACACAAGACCTCGATTAAAAGTCCCATCTGAAAGACTGTTAATTTTATTAGGGTCAGACGGGGGATCGAACCTGCGATTCTTGGATTACCAGTCCAGCATCTTACCACTGGACTACAGATCCGATGTATTCTTTTGAATTTAAACATGTCTCTTTTATACTCTGTCCGATTCGATCATGTCCACTTTTCTGAAGAATTTGGATTGCCTAAATATGTTAATTGAATCAAAACAATGTGATTAATTATAATATTACGATGAGCGATTTATCCAATGATTGGTTAAGCATGTACTTGCTGAACTACCACAGTAAACACCTTCAACAATCTTTTTGATTGATTGCACAGGCACGGTGGTCCGTCTTTGATCAGGTCAATTTGAAAGTCACACTTTGGCAAAAAAGGGGCACTTTGACATAACGAGTGTGAAATAAATATAAAAATAAATTTGATATATTTGACTTAATGAAATTCGATATAAACGGAGACAGTTATATGTAAAATGAGTGTCTGAAATGGGACTTTGACCCGACTTCGAGATAACCGGAGAATTCGATATAACCGACTTTGAGATAATGGTGCATCAATATATAAATACTCGATTAAATAATCTGCTGTATTCTTTTGAGTGTGTGTGTGTGTGTTTTACGTTTATTTATCGTCGCTACCGGTTACCCAAATAAATTTGCATTAAAAAAACAATTTAGCGTGACATTAGACAGTACCCTGAATACACAAAACTATTTCTTAGAGGATACAATGTCATGACCTCTAGATTTTTAAAATTTCCTTTGGCAGTTGAAAGACTTGAGATATATGGTAAGTACAGTATATTTAATTTAGGATGGGATATGGTATGGGTGATTTCATATAATCGGCATTGATTAGCTTTATTTACAGTCACCTATGCTGAGGAATATGGGCGACTGTATCAATTAAGATGATTATTCCGTGCAATAGCACCATCGATTATCGTGAATGTTGCTGGTGTGTGTTTTTACGTTTATTTATCGTCGCCACTATCGGTTGCCCATCTGAGCGACGTCTCCTGAATAGATTAGTCATTTAAGATTTTGGAGGATACAGACAGAGCACCAACACGTGACCTTGGTTTAAAGTCTGAATTAATAGTATTAGGGTCAGACGGGGGGATCGAACCTGCGATCCCTGGATACGCGGTCCAACGGATTAACCACTGGATTACTGAACCCGCTATATATTCATATATACATACCTCCCTCACCTATACAGGAAGAGGTCAAGAGATACTCACCAGTTGTTTATCCATGTCGCAGTCTTTAGGCGAGCTAACAAAGATGGTTCTCTGCATGAGTCCGGTAAAGCACCAAAAAGCATCAACTTCCTTCTGTACCTCAGCCAGCACAGGTGCCAGAAGATCTGACATTCCCTGAGTGTAACCAAAGCTCGGATTCTCTATAGCATAATGCAGTAGAATATTCCTGGAATTCACAATAAAACATTTTTTTTTAGAAAAATAACTTGTTTCACATTCAAGCTAAACTAAATTTGTAAAAACTGATAACTAACATTAGCACTTCCATGTAGATATAGCCCACTCTTGAAGAATAGAAAACTTAATTAGCACCACAATGTTTAGGTTATTTCCCTCCCCTTGAAGCATACACAATTTTATGTTGGCACCTCTATGCTGGGACTATTTACCAGGGTTCATTCTAGGTCAGAATTTTTGGGAGAAGTGAGAAAGCGCGTGATCGCTTCCTTAAATGGTGTTCTTTAATATACTTCTCCAAAATAGGGTTAAAATGCACAGTACAACCATTAAATACAACATTTGAATAGAAGGAGTGCTTTATAATGGGCCAGTGTATTTTAATAGACAAAGTTTTGTTTGAAAATTATAACAACCAAAAAAGGGAGAAGTGGGGCCCCCAGAGGGCGAAATCAGGGTCCCTAGGGCGACTATTTCGCCCACATCGCCCTCTAGAATGATCCCTGTTTACCCCCTCGAAGTAGGGGCGACTTATTTTAACTCCTCAATGTTTGGGTTACTTTCCCCCCTTGAAATATTTAAGCACCTCTACGTTGAGATTATTTCCCCTTGAAATATAGGTGACTTATTTAATTAACTCTATATTGCGGTAGAAATTACTGAATTTAGCATTTCTATGTTGGGTTATTTCCCCTTTAATGTATGGAGACATACATTAGCACCACTATTTTGGGTTATTTCCCCTGAAGTAGAGATGAAACAATTTGGCATTTCTATGTTGGGTTATTTCCCCTTTAATGTATGGAGACATACATTAGCACCACTATTTTGGGTTATTTCCCCTGAAGTAGAGATGAAACAATTTGGCATTTCTATGTTGTGTTATTTCCCCTTTAATGTATGGAGACATATAATTATTAGCACCACTATTTTGGGTTATTTCCCCTGAAGTAGAGATGAAACAATTTGGCATTTCTATGTTGGGTTATTTCCCCTTTAATGTATGGAGACATACATTAGCACTACTATTTTGGGTTATTTCCCCTGAAGTAGAGATGAAACAATTTGGCATCTCTATGTTGGGTTATTTCCCCTTTAATGTATGGAGACATACATTAGCACCCTTATTTTGGGGTATTTCCCCCTTGAAGTAGGAATAACGTACCGTATCACTTCTATGTTGGGTTATACACCATTAATGTAGGGATAACTTACTTTAGCACCTCTATGTTTGGGTTATTTTCTCCCTTGAAGTAGGGATGACTTCTGTCCGTCCTGACTGCGTCTTTTTCCACCGTACACTGAACATTACGCCAGAATACTTCCCGGACATCATCTGTCATAGATTCCCTGAAACATGTAGCAGCTAAACCAATCAACAAACAGATTTGCATTGTTGTTGTTGTTTAATTGTTTGATTTGACCGATGTCTTTCTATGCTTCAGTGGAAAGCATAAAAAAACGTGTTTTGTGAATCTGTCTAATTGTACAGACAGATCTGTAGTCCAGTGGTTAACACATTGGATTGGTAATCCAGGGACCGCAGGTTCGATCCCCCGTCTGACCCTAATAAAATTAACAGTCTTTCAGATGGGACTTTAAACCGAGGTCTCGTGTCGGTGCTTTATACAGTGCACGTAAAAGAACCAGAGGAGACTCTGGAATAGGTCTAGGTCTCTGTCTGTATCATGCACTATCCTCCAAAAATCTAAAGTGACTAATCTCTTCAGGAGGCGTCGCACATATGGGCAACCGGTAGTGACGATAAATAAATGTAAAACACACACAGAATGTGTATTATTTTGGAGTAACATCCTTGTGTTATAGGATATTTGGTTGCCACAGTCACACAAGTAGGACTGGGTATTGCCAGCCAAACCGTACCGCAATATATTGAAATATGGTAAGTCATACAACAATACATACCGCGATACATACCATGTACCTGATTAGTTTATACAAATTTATTTTAGCTCGATTGTGAAACAAGTTCTTACAACTTATATTAATCACTTTCGAGACTTCATTACTGATGTAATCCATCGCCACAAGGGAGAGAGAAGAGGCAACGTGGAATTTAAAAATGCCTTGCCTAAGGACACAATCATATCGTCTCCAGCAGGGCTCGAACTCCGGACCGTTCGCACCTGAAGCGAACGCGCATCCACTGCGCTATCACAACTTCCTGCGCTAGCATGACTTCCTGGGGCGATTTATTTTGTATTGGACTGTTTTATGACGGTTTCAAAGGAAAACAACGTATCTGGCAGTTTATTTCATATTTGGAAATTATATAATATTTTTTCCGAATATTCGAATACTGGAATAGTATTCAGATATTCGGACATCCGAGCGAATATTCGAATATTTGTTGCCATCCCTACATTATATTAATCAACCCAATAAACTTTACAAAGGTCATTCACAGCTGCCTGGGTGAACTAAGCAAAGCGGATAAGGTTACCAGAGAATGTATGTCTGTCTGGAATGACACATCTTATATCCAGTCCTTCACCATTCTTCTGAAGGCTATACAGCTTACAGCAGAATATGGCCTTAAATCAGCTATAATAGACTGACAAATAGTCCGACTGATTCAAACTGACCTTTCAGTGTTTGATTTATTAACTGAGGATGCAGTAAGCTGTATAGGTTGACCATGGCTCGTTGACTGTGACAAACTATGACTAGCAGATTGTTTGGAGATTTCATGAAAATCCATCGGTAACTTTTTGACAAAAGAATTTTTATAGTTTATACAAATTTATTTTAGCTCGATTGCGAAACAAGTTCTTTCAACTTATATTAATCACTCTTGAGACCTCATTCCTGATGGAATTCATCGCCACGAGGGAGAGAGAAGAGGCAACGTGGAATTTCAATGCCTTGCCTAAGGGCACAATCGTAACGGCTCCAGCGGGGCTCGAACTCTGGACCTTTCGCACCTGAAGCGAACGCGCATCCACTGCGCTATCACGACTTCCACGCTTCCAGGTTAGCCAGTTACCCAACAAAAGAATAACTTCCTTAGAGGATGTAACACACCTTTTCTTTCTGATGTTCTGGTATTCTATATACTTGTCATTCCTGATTTGTTCTCGGTCTTCAAACGTTGAGTCAAATGGGTAATAGTGAAGCAAGAATGGCCACACTTCGTGTCGCAGACATGACTCTAGGCCACCAAAAAATATTGCCTGAAAAAAAAACACAGTACAAACAATCCCGTACTTGAATTGCACACTTCCAGGTTAGCCAGTTACCCAACAACAGAAGAGGCCAATCACTCATATCTGTTTCATGCACAGGGATTCGGCACGTTTGGGGGTACTAGTATATATATATAAGTACAGGGATTCTACTCTGTGGGATGTCAGATTTGCGTATCGATCAGTAAAATGGCTCTATCTGAAACAATTTTTAACAAATCTGTCCAAATATAATGCCTATCCCGAGTCTTTATATTGTTCTTCAAATAAAACACAACTTTAAGCTGCATGCATGTATACTTTGCAAACAATTGCCACAGACATTGGCCATAGCAGGTCACATTTCCATACTAGGACACGGGTTCTGTCAGCAACAACAAAAAATCTTCGACGGGAGAGTTTTAACAGTGAATAACATTATCAATAAAATGTGTTTCCACTAATGTGTAGGTTTATTCGGCAAAAATGTACGTCAAAAAGAGATTTCTTAGAATTTTTCAATTTGTTTTGAAAATTTCTCAGGCGCAGTTCGCGTTGAAACGAGCGTTCTGATTGGATTATTAGATTGTAACTAGATGTTTTTTTTTATTATGAAGAATAATCATAATCCAATCAGAACGCTCGTTTCAACACGAACTGCGCCGCAGGTCTCTAGGGCAACTATTTCGCCCAAATCGCCCTCTAGAATGAGCTCTGCTATGGGCACAGATAACAGCGTGGAACAGCAGCTATATGTGGGAAGCAAAGATGTAGTATGATGTTTCTGTGGATCAACGGGTTAAAAAGATAAATGTCCTGAATACAAACCTTTCTGATCTGGTAATCATCTTCAATTACACCGTCGTCCATCATGTGTGTACGCCAGATATCCTCGGTGACCATGCTGTACACGCCCTCCTCGGGATCGCACTGGTCCTCCGTGATGGATGGCTTCACGATCATAAACTGTTTGTAATGTTTCTCCGTCTCATTTAACTGTAACATACAAAACATTCAGGTGACATTACATCGGGTAGCACAGGCAGTATTCAAGAAGAGCACACTGCCAAAGGGTGTTAATGCTTGGCTGAACTGTCTACCTTTATGTTATGTTATATTTCGGGTTTTACGCCTGCATCAGCACCATTTCGGGCTATATCGCTGGCAGGCAGTTTACCTAACAACATCTTTCCTGGGTAGGCTCCAGCGGTTAACCAGTACTTGGGTGCACAAACCTCCGTAAGAAACTGCCAACTTTTTCATATAAATGAGACACGGCCTGAGCGGGGCTCGAACCCGTGACCATCAGTGATGATAGGTTACAGTGGTATACAAGTCAGCGACCTCAACCACGGAGGCAGAATCTGTCTACCTTTAAAACATTTATATGTCAATAAGGCATTGTGGAGCACTAGTGTCTAGGAGTATTGTGTGAGATTATCTACTAAATATGTCATGAGTTGAATACATTGACCTTGATAAGGGTCAAGGTTAAATGTATATATCATTGTGAAGCACTAGTGTCTAGGAGTATTGTGTGAGATTATCTACTAAATATGTCATGAGTTGAAGACGTTGACCTTGATAAGGGTCAAGGTTAAATGTATATATCATTGTGGAGCACTAGTGTAGGAGCATCGTGTGAGATTATCTACTAAATATGTCAGGAGTTGAAGACGTTGACCTTGATAAGGGTCAAGGTTAAATGCATATATCATTGTGGAACACTAGTGTCTAGGAGAATATTCAGCATAATATGTCAGGAGTTGAAGACGTTGACCTTGATAAGGGTCAAGGTTAAATGTATATATCATTGTGGAGCACTAGTGTCTAGGAGTATTGTGTGAGATTATCTACTAAATATGTCATGAGTTGAAGACGTTGACCTTGATAAGGGTCAAGGTTAAATGTATGTATCATTGTGGAGCACTAGTGTAGGAGCATCGTGTGAGATTATCTACTTAATATGTCTGGAAGTCATAACCAAGTGTTTCTTAACAACTTATTGACCTTTTTATTGAGGGTGGGGGGAGGGGATTTAAAGTCACACGACACGCTTAGATTATATGGTGACTCTCGAGCTATTACTGGTGGAGGAAGACCTCGGGTAGCCCTCTTAGCAGTAATTCAGGTACCCGGGTAGAACCACCAACCTTCCGCAAGCCAGCTGGATACCCTCCTCGCATGCAAGAATTGGCCACCTCCAGTGGGGTTCTAACCTACAGCAGTGAAGCAAGGCAAGTGATTGAGAAAAATGTCATGGTCAATTTCATTGTATAATATAATTTATATTATAATTATCAATGTTGAGTACTGGTGACATTTAGCATTGTGTGTGATTCTCAGGTAAATATGCCAAGAGATGAAGTGTGTGTTTTACGTTTATTTATCATCACTACCAGTTGCCCATATGAGCGACGCCTCCTGAAGAGATTAGTCATTTTAGATTTTTGGAAGATAGTGCAATGATACAAACAGAGATCCATTCCAGAGTCTCCTCTGGTTCTTTTACATGCACAGTGTAAAACACCGACACGAGACCTCAGTTTAAAGTCCCATCGGAAAGACTGTTAATTTTATTAGGGTCAGTCGGGGGATCGAACCTGCGATCCCTGGATTACAAGTCCAGTGTGTTACCACTGGACTACAGATCCTTCTGTCCAAGAGATGAAGATGTTATGGCCAAGTGTTTATCAGAGAGTTTTGACCTTGAAAAGGGTCAACTAGTACGGTATCGTTCAAGGTCAAAATTGCTATGTAGATGTGGATAGCTGGTGAGTAGGTATAAACCATACTATATGCGAATATGACATAAATACACCACTAGAAGAATAATTATGGCCGATATTAACCCTTTCAACACCACAGACCTCTAAATTGGCTTACAAAAAAGTGTAGATCCAGATGAGCCGGCTCGTGACGAGCCGTCTCATCAGGATCTACACTTTTTTCAAGTAATATAACTATTTTTAGAAAAAAAATTACCCATTTTGATAATTGAACTGATCCTAATGTAATTTGTTATTAATTTATTGGTCTAAAAATATCATGGACCAGTCCATGTCAGTTACTTGGTGTTGAATGGGTTAAGAGTTAGAAAAGAAGGCAAATACATGACCGACTACCAATAACTACTGTGCCATAACATCAAATCGTTAAAGTCTGGGATTTACATATTATTTTCTATATTCTCATCCTCGCCAGACCCTTCTATTTCACCTCGTCCGACCCCTCATTTTCACCACACCTGACCCTTTGTTTTCATCCAGCCCCTCAGTTATAATAAGCAATATAGAATAGATAATAAAATGTCAACGCGTCTCCGTTTTGATCAATATTTCATATTAAGTTTCGATCATAAAAGATGGCCTAAATTGCAAAGATTTATAATTTGTGCATACTTGTATATATTGCAGTGGTCTCAAGTTTGATCCCGCATGAGACTTCAAACAAGAATTCTGAATTTTGACATACTGACAGTGACCCCAGTAACAAATTATATTTCACTTAACTCTTTCACCGCCAATGTCGCATAAAAGCGACTTTGTAAAAAAGTAGAGAACCCGATCGAACAGAACAGAACATGCCGTCTGATCAGGCTATTTGCTGATTGCTCTTCAGACAGTGGAGCTGAAGCACCTGTCCGAATAGCAAACAACATAGATCCTGATCAGACACGGCGCTACGCCGATCTGGATCTATGTTGTTTGCACATGCTCTGAATTTAATTGGCGCTGAAAGAGTTAAGATATCAATATGGTTCATATCTCCATATGAGGGGCGGGATGGGGGGGGTTGCAGTGTTTACCTTGTCTTGATTAGTAGCAAACAGACTCCAATCCTGGAAGATTTCTGCCAGTTTATCGAGTCCTCCATGGTGAAAGTGGAGTATCTTATATTGACTTTCTCTGCTAGCTATCACTATCTGACCAATCGTATTCTCAGGATCACTGTAGAACACTCGCAGCGACCTCATCTGACCTGAAGCAAAGTTTTACAATGTGAATACTAGAAACACTAGTAGCGACCTCATCTGACCTGAAGCAAAGTTTTACAATGTGAATACTAGAAACACTAGTAGCGACCTCATCTGACCTGAAGCGAAGTTTTACAATGTGAATACTAGAAACACTTGCAGCGACCTCATCTGACCTGAAGCAAAGTTTTACAATGTGAATACTAGAAACACTTGCAGCAACCTCATCTTACCTGAAGCAAAGTTTTAAAATGTGAATACTAGAAACAATCACAGCGACCTCATCTGACCTGAAGCGAAGTTTTACAATGTGAATACTAGAAACACTTGCAGCGACCTCATCTGACCTGAAGCGAAGTTTTACAATGTGAATACTAGAAACACTTGCAGCGACCTCATCTGACCTGAAGCGAAGTTTTACAATGTGAATACTAGAAACACTTGCAGCGACCTCATCTGACCTGAAGCGAAGTTTTACAATGTGAATACTAGAAACACTAGCAGCGACCTCATCTGACCTGAAGCGAAGTTTTACAATGTGAATACTAGAAATAATCTCTGCAATAAAACATCAGAACAATAGCATGACTTACAATGTGCTACACACTGAGATATTCTAATGAGCGTTCGCTTCAGGTATGAAAGGCCCGGAGATCGAGCCCCGCTGGAGCTGTTACAATTGTGTCCTTAATCAAGGCATTTAAATTCCAATTGCCTCTTCTCTCTCCCTCATGGTGATGGATTCCATCAGGAATGAGGTCTCGAGAGTGATTAATATAAGTTGTAAGAACTTGTTTCGCAGTGGAGCTAAAATAAATTTGTATAAATTAAAGTATAAACTTTATTTACATTACACTGATTGTGAAACAAGCTTTAACAACTTTTATTAATCACTCTAGTTGACACGGATGAAAGCATATATGTGGCAATTTGTGTGGGAGGAAACCAGAATACCGGGAGAACAGCCACCTGTTTCATCACCGACCACCGTACAATCTCACATACCGGTACTTCCCGGTCTGAGGATCAAACCCGGGATGCATTGGTGTGAAACTAGTGGGTGATAAATCAACATTTTCACTATTCAATAACCATTTATTGAAAAGATTATTTAATATCTGGCTATAATTTAATAGTATAATTCTTATTTGGAGTGAATACGAAAATAGACAATTGAATTGAATATGGCTGATACTTCCACCCTACACATTGTCTCGATATAGTTAACATTTGTGTCAAGTTATTTTAAAATTCCACATTCGGACGGACGGAAACAATTCCCTATATGACAAAATTCAGTTTTCTGAACATTTACAGGTCTCAGGTTCACTGGTAAGTTCTGAATGCTTAACTAGTAACTACTAAAGAACTCACACGGTAAGGGGCACAGGTCCCATTACAGTTTCTTAAGAAGAGAACAAACACATGACATTTTTAGAATAATGTGTGCTTTCCAATTGTGCAAGAAATTTATGCAAAAAGTGAAAAACCATCTTAGTCTTTACAGCAACAAGACCCTTGAAATGCCGGACTTTCCCCCAACATCGAATATTTTTCAAATTCGCAGACACATGGGAAGTTCCCGTTGAGGGTTCCTGCTGTCGGTCGCCAAAAAAACAAATATTGGCGCTAAATTTTATGAATTGGCGTAAATTTTGGCGCAACTTTTTTTTTTTTTTTTTTTTCGGCACATGTTTTGTCAAATATATGGATTCATATATTTATTTGTGAACTATATGGCTCTTAGTTGGCTCCAAATTTTTTAAATTGGCTCCAGTATTTTTCAATTGGTGCAGACAAACATTCAGACAGAGGGAACCCTGGTTAGATTACATGTAGATACTTCAGATGCTTTCATAATTATATATTTACTCACCAAGGTCCACGGAGAACACTCCACATACTTGCTCCTTGGCAGATTTCTTGTTTTCTTTCTTTGACCCAACAGAATTTTCTGGAAACTGCAGATTGTTTGAGAAGGACTCAGGAGTGGAGGGCATATCAAGATAAATAACCGGCTCCAACTGAACAGATGAGGGTGATGATGAATATGGGCTGGGTGGCTCTGAATCAGGCCCCGATGTTGTTGTTGATGAATTCGAGGAATAGCTCTGACGTGTTATTGAAATATCAGGAGTCATTATGGTATTGCTTCCATCAAAACTTGTTCCATCAAAACTTGGTGAGACTGATGTACTGTTTATTGCACATAGATCAAGACTCTGTGGATGAGGGGGCACAGATTGATTCAACCATGATGCATTATTTCCAATTCCATTACTGGCACCTGTATATGGAGTATCGGAATTAGTTGTACCATTTTGTTTCAACTCATCCACTTTAAGCACTTCATCATCAACATCAAACTGAATATTCCGACCCATATTTTCGTTATTATTTCCTGATTGCTGTGAACACAAGGTTGGTGGATTACGTCTATTATTGCAGCTGCTATGTTCCATCGCCTCATTTCTATTACTCAGATCTGTATTCACACTATCCTCCTCTGCCAGGACGTCATCATCTAACTCCTCAGTAGTAACACACAAACTATCGCCATCCATTTCAATACTCACAGACTTGCTCGAACTTGTTCTTTTGGCTCTCACAGTTTTCAATTCACTTTGCCGTACGCTAGGCTCCTCCAAATTCTCTGAATTAGCATTTGCAGTGCCGTCTTCGAGGGCCAGTTTCGTTAGATTATTCAGATCTGAATTAATTTTACTAACCTTTTCAACATACAGATCATTGACATGCTGTCCCACCTTCTTATGTTTGTTCAAGTTACTGATACATTTTTCATTGTTCTGTACACACTCATCCACTCTGGATGCAATCCCCGAATCGACTACACTCCCATTATCTTCATCGTTAAGTTTTCTTGCGACTTCATCATCTGGTGTTTCAAGGAAATCGGTAATCCTATCAATGCTTGATTTATATTTGCTCGCATTTTGAGCAGATTTTTCACCTGGGTCACTGCTGACAGATACACAGGAGTCCATTGGTGAGAGGTCTGTTGTACAAGTAGTGGGCGTTGTCACATAATTATCAGGTTTAGCAAACTCTTGCCGAGGTTTTCGTCTTGGACTAGATTTAGGTGTGGCTCCCTGGGATCGATTAGGACTGTTTTCAATACTTCTGGTGTTCTTGTGGAGAGTAGAATTCGGGATCCAGGTCAGTATCAGGGTTGGACCGGCAACCTGTAAGACAAAATAGCTATACGTGTACAGTACAAATAATATCAGGGTTGGATCGGCAACCTGTAAGATAAAACAGCTGTACGTGTACAAGTACATACAGTATCAGGGTTGGACTGGCAACCTGTAAGATAAAATAGCTATACGTGTACAGTACATACAGTATCAGGGTTGGACCGGCAACCTGTAAGGTAAAACAGCTGTACGTGTACAGTACATACAGTATCAGGGTTGGACCGGCAACCTGTAAGGTAAAACAGCTGTACGTGTACAGTACATACAGTATCAGGGTTGGACCGGCAACCTGTAAGACAAAACAGCTGTACGTGTACAGTACATACAGTATCAGGGTTGGACCGGCAACCTGTAAGATAAAACAGCTATACGTGTACAAGTACATACAGTATCAGGGTTGGACCGGCAACCTGTAAGATAAAACAGCTGTACGTGTACAGTACATACAGTATCAGGGTTGGACCGGCAACCTGTAAGATAAAACAGCTATACATGTACAGTACATACAGTATCAGGGTTGGACCAGCAACCTGTAAGGTAAAACAGCTATACATGTACAGTACATACAGTATCAGGGTTGGACCGGCAACCTGTAAGATAAAACAGCTATACATGTACAGTACATACAGTATCAGGGTTGGACTGGCAACCTGTAAGATAAAACAGCTATACATGTACAGTACATACAGTATCAGGGTTGGACCGGCAACCTGTAAGACAAAACAGCTATACATGTACAAGTACATACATGTACATAATTATGTAAATGGTATTATTTAATAAATTTCAACACATTAATTAGTGTTAAAATAGAGAGTATGACCATTAAATAGAACATTTAAATACACGGAATACAATGGCCAGTGTATCTTATTGGAGAAATTTTGAATGAAAATTGTAAAACAATAAATATATAATTTTAAATATACAATGTATAATAAATATATATATATTTTTTTATGGGAGAAGGCAGGGTGTTTAAGGCGCCGACTATTTTGCCCATATCACCCTCTAGAATGAGCCCTGGATTGGTCAATCAGAAATGATAGATAAACTATGAACTGAAAAAAAGCCTGTTTCCCAAACCCAGTTTAACATCTTTTATATAGATGACATCAACGAGTATTTGTCATTGTTTTGAAAGACTGCTTATCATTTGTACATATTTCGCCATCGTTTACATCAGTTCTTCAGCAAAAACATTTTCTAAAAAATGTATTGAAGTTGCTAAAATGCCAACAATAGCTCAATCTGACCTCTATGTTATACATGTATGTCCAAACAGCTGTACAAGCAACTGTTGACTGAAGTCTTCACTATAGTTTATATGAATTTATTTTAGCTCAATTGTTTCTTACAACTGTCTGACTGATATTAATCACTCTCGAAACCTCATTCCTGATGGAATCTATCGCCATGAGGGAGAGAGAAGAGGCAATTTGGAATTTAAATGCCTTGCCTAAGGGCACAATCGCAACGGTTCCAGCGGGGTTTTGAACTCTGGGTCTTTCGCACCTGAAATGAACACGCTACCATGACTTCCACTGAAGTAATGTAGGTGTGATGAAATACAGATAGAGAAGTGGAAGATACCGGGCTTTCCCCAGCCACTACAAGCACGAAAATATACTGTATTACTTGAAATTTAAAATGTCCAAAATACAGAGTTTGAATATCTGAGTCAAGAATTAAGAAATCATAAATTCTGTATTAATACTGTAGAGATCAACAAACACATTGTGAACCAGCTTAGAACGTGAGATTTCCGTCTTACATGATAAATTCTGTATTAATACTGTAGAGATCAACAAACACATTGTGAACCAGCTTAGAATGTGAGATTGCCTTCTTACATGATAAATTCTGTATTAATACTGTAGAGATCAACAAACACATTGTGAATCAGCTTAGAATGTGAGATTGCCTTCTTACATGATAAATTCTGTATTAATACTGTAGAGATCAACAAACACATTGTGAACCAGCTTAGAATGTGAGATTGCCTTCTTACATGATAAATTCTGTATTAATACTGTAGAGATCAACAAACACATTGTGAACCAGCTTAGAATGTGAGATTGCCTTCTTACATGATAAATTCTGTATTAATACTGTAGAGATCAACAAACACATTGTGAACCAGCTTAGAATGTGAGATTGCCTTCTTACATGATAAATTCTGTATTAATACTGTAGAGATCAACAAACACATTGTGAACCAGCTTAGAATGTGAGATTGCCTTCTTACATGATAAATTCTGTATTAATACTGTAGAGATCAACAAACACATTGTGAACCAGCTTAGAATGTGAGATTGCCTTCTTACATGATAAATTCTGTATTAATACTGTAGAGATCAACAAACACATTGTGAACCAGCTTAGAACGTGAGATTGCCTTCTTACATGATAAATTCTGTATTAATACTGTAGAGATCAACAAACACATTGTGAACCAGCTTAGAATGTGAGATTGCCTTCTTACATGATAAATTCTGTATTAATACTGTAGAGATCAACAAACACATTGTGAACCAGCTTAGAATGTGAGATTTCCGTCTTACATGATAAATTCTGTATTAATACTGTAGAGATCAACAAACACATTGTGAACCAGCTTAGAATGTGAGATTGCCTTCTTACATGATAAATTCTGTATTAATACTGTAGAGATCAACAAACACATTGTGAACCAGCTTAGAATGTGAGATTTCCGTCTTACATGATAAATTCTGTATTAATACTGTAGAGATCAACAAATACATTATGAATAGCTGTATGAAAATCTTAAATCACACCTGATGCTTCCTTTCTAATTTTGCGAAAGACCAGAAAGAATTATTTGGCATTGTTTACATTGAATAAACAATAAATATCAATAAAATATGAAACACGATTAAAATTAACTGAACTACATGTATGTCACAAGTTGGTCTGAAAAAAGTCAGACATATGCAAAGAAGGAATCTACCGTTGTTAAATCTGCAATAAAACATGGCTTAGCACACAATGTCAAATGTGATGTCATTGTTGTAGTCTTGTGACGTCATTGTTGTAGTCTTGTGATGTCATTGTTGTAGTCTTGTGACATCATTGTTGTAGTCTTGTGACATCATTGTTGTAGTCTTGTGACGTCATTGTTGTAGTCTTGTGATGTCATTGATGTAGTCTTGTGACGTCATTGTTGTAGTCTGGTGATGTCATTGTTGTAGTCTTGTGACGTCATTGTTGTAGTCTTGTGATGTCATTGTTGTAGTCTTGTGACATCATTGTTGTAGTCTTGTGATGTCATTGATGTAGTCTTGTGATGTCATTGATGTAGTCTTGTGATGTCATTGTTGTAGTCTTGTGATGTCATTGTTGTAGTCTTGTGATGTCATTGTTGTAGTCTTGTGTGATGTCATTGTTGTAGTCTTGTGACATCATTGTTGTAGTCTTGTGATGTCATTGTTGTAGTCTTGTGACATCATTGTTGTAGTCTTGTGATGTCATTGTTGTAGTCTTGAGATGTCATTGTTGTAGTCTTGTGATGTCATTGTTGTAGTCTTGTGATGTCATTGTTGTAGTCTTGTGGTGTCATTGGTGTAGTCTTGTGATGTCATTTACAGCTTTCTATAACTAAAACTATTTTTGTGCTTTTTAGATATTTTGGTCATGTTAGAATCAAAATAATATTTGTATTTGCGTTATTTATAGTCGAATAAAACATGGATTGTTGTTCTGATCGCTGGAATAGACCACTATGGCCTGCGTGGTTAATTCCTACATGTCAGAACTCTAAATCAAACAAACAACGGAAATACAAAAATCATTTCTTAAATATAAACCGAAAAAATACAAGGTCACCGTCTTGTAGGTTTTGACTCACTGTATCATTACTGTAACTCACTGTATCATTACTGTAACTTACTGTATCATTACTGTAACTCACTGTATCATTACTGTAACTTACTGTATCATTACTGTAACTCACTGTATCATTACTGTAACTTACTGTATCATTACTGTAACTCACTGTATCATTACTGTAACTCACTGTATCATTACTGTAACTTACTGTATAATTACTGTAACTTACTGTATCATTACTGTATCATTACTGTAACTTACTGTATCATTACTGTAACTTACTGTATCATTACTGTAACTTACTGTAACTTACTGTATCATTACTGTATGTAACTTACTGCATCATTACTGTAACTCACTGTATCATTACTGTAACTTACTGTATCATTACTGTAACTTACTGTATCATTACTGTAACTTACTGTATCATTACTGTAACTCACTGTATCATTACTGTCACTTACTGTATCATTACTGTCACTTACTGTATCATTACTGTAACTTACTGTATCATTACTGTAACTTACTGTAACTTACTCTATCATTACTGTAACTTACTGTATCAACAACACACAACAACACACAACAACACACAACAACACACACAACACACAACAACACACAACAACACACAACAACACACAACAACACACAACAACACACACAACACACAACAACACACAACACACACAACAACACACAACAACACACACAACACACACAACACACAACAACACACAACAACACACAACACACACAACACTTACTGTATCATTACTGTAACTTACTGTATCATTACTGTAACTTACTGTATCATTACTGTAACTTACTGTATCATTACTGTAACTTACTGTATCATTACTGTATCATTACTGTAACTTACTGTATCATTACTGTAACTTACTGTATCATTACTGTAACTTACTGTAACTTACTGTACATTACTGTATGTAACTTACTGACATTACTGTAACTCACTGTATCATTACTGTAACTTACTGTATCATTACTGTAACTTACTGTATCATTACTGTAACTTACTGTATCATTACTGTAACTTACTGTATCATTGCTGTAACTTACTGTATCATTACTGTAACTTACTGTATCATTACTGTAACTTACTGTATCATTACTGTAACTTACTGTATCATTACTGTAACTTACTGTATCATTACTGTAACTTACTGTATCATTGCTGTAACTTACTGTATCATTACTGTAACTTACTGTATCATTACTGTAACTTACTGTATCATTACTGTAACTTACTGTATCATTACTGTAACTTACTGTATCATTACTGTAACTTACTGTATCATTGCTGTAACTTACTGTATCATTACTGTAACTTACTGTATCATTACTGTAACTTACTGTATCATTACTGTAACTTACTGTATCATTACTGTAACTTACTGTATCATTACTGTAACTTACTGTATCATTGCTGTAACTTACTGTATCATTACTGTAACTTACTGTATCATTACTGTATCATTACTGTATCATTACTGTAACTTACTGTATCATTACTGTAACTTACTGTATCATTACTGTAACATTACTGTAACTTACTGTATCATTACTGTAACTTACTGTATCATTACTGTAACTTACTGTATCATTACTGTAGCATTATTGTAACTTACTGTATCATTACTGTAGCATTACTGTATCATTACTGTAGCATTACTGTATCATTACTGTAACTTACTGTATCATTACTGTAACTTACTGTATCATTACTGTAACTTACTGTATCATTACTGTAACTTACTGTATCATTACTGTAACTCACTGTATCATTACTGTAACTTACTGTAGCATTACTGTAACTTACTGTATCATTACTGTAACTTACTGTATCATTACTGTAACTTACTGTAGCATTACTGTAACTTACTGTATAATTACTGTAACTTACTGTAGCATTACTGTATCATTACTGTAACTTACTGTAGCATTACTGTAACTCACTGTATCATTACTGTAACTTACTGTAGCATTACTGTATCATTACTGTAACTTACTGTAGCATTACTGTAACTTACTGTATCATTACTGTAACTTACTGTAGCATTACTGTAGCATTACTGTAGCATTACTGTAACTTACTGTAGCATTACTGTAACTCACTGTATCATTACTGTAACTTACTGTATCATTACTGTAACTTACTGTAGCATTACTGTAACTTACTGTATCATTACTGTAACTTACTGTATCATTACTGTAGCATTACTGTAACTTACTGTAGCATTACTGTAACTCACTGTATCATTACTGTAACTTACTGTATGTAACTTACTGTAACTTACTGTATCATTACTGTATCATTACTGTATGTAACTTACTGCATCATTACTGTAACTTACTGTATCATTACTGTAACTTACTGTATCAGTACTGTAACTTACTGTATCATTACTGTAACTTACTGTATCATTACTGTAGCATTACTGTAACTCACTGTATCATTACTGTAACTTACTGTATATAACTTACTGTAACTTACTGTATCATTACTGTATGTAACTTACTGCATCATTACTGTAACTTACTGTATCATTACTGTAACTTACTGTATCATTACTGTAGCATTACTGTAACTCACTGTATCATTACTGTAACTTACTGTATGTAACTTACTGCATCATTACTGTAACTTACTGTATCATTACTGTAACTTACTGTATCATTACTGTAACTCACTGTATCATTACTGTAACTTACTGTATCATTACTGTAACTTACTGTAACTTACTGTATCATTACTGTATCATTACTGTAACTTACTGTATCATTACTGTAACTCACTGTATCATTACTATAACTTACTGTAGCATTACTGTAACTTACTGTATCATTACTGTAACTTACTGTAGCATTACTGTAACTTACTGTATCATTACTGTAACTTACTGTATCATTACTGTAACTTACTGTATCATTACTGTATCATTACTGTAACTTACTGTATCATTACTGTAACTTACTGTAACTTACTGTATCATTACTGTAACTCACTGTATCATTACTGTAACTCACTGTATCATTACTGTAACTTACTGTATCATTACTGTAACTTACTGTATCATTATTGTAACTTACTGTATCATTACTGTAACTTACTGTATCATTACTGTAACTCACTGTATCATTACTGTAACTCACTGTATCATTACTGTAACTCACTGTATCATTACTGTAACTTACTGTATCATTACTGTAACTTACTGTATCATTACTGTAACTTACTGTAACTTACTGTATCATTACTGTAACTTACTGTATCATTACTGTATCATTACTGTAACTCACTGTATCATTACTGTAACTCACTGTATCATTACTGTAACTTACTGTATCATTACTGTAACTTACTGTATCATTACTGTATCATTACTGTATCATTACTGTAACTTACTGTATCATTACTGTAACTTACTGTATCATTACTGTAACTTACTGTATCATTAGTTGATCTGAGTGTGAGGTACCCCTGATGATGTTCTTCCTTGTCTGTAGTAAGTGTGGCTGGGGGGTGAACACACACATTGTTCTTGCAGTAGATAATTTCTCCGTCCAATGGAGGCGGCTTCAGATTGGTTGGTGAGGAAAACCCGAAAAGGTTCGAAGCTTTCTTGAATATGCTGCTGAACGCCATGACTGCAATACAAGACCTGTCTACCGTCTATAGACTGTGCATCTGTGTTCCTTTATCTTCCTTCCAAAAAGAAATTGAATAAAACAGTGTTACTGCAGAAAGATTACTGATTTCTATGATTTTAGCTTATGAGGCGTACAAAAACATACAGCAAATGTTATCATACAGTCAAACCTGTGTTAGTGGTCACCTCTATTAAGCAGCCAACCTTTATTAAGCAGCCAGTTTCCAGATTCCCAATATGTTGTTTTATTATACATTTGACCTCTATTAAGCAGCCACCTGTGCTAAGCAGCCACATTCTGTGATTCCCTTGGCTAGCTGCTTAAGACAGGTTTGTATACCAATTTTTCATTTAAGTTATCTAACCGAAGGCTACCATCACCATGGTCCTGGCGGAGCTCAGACTTGTAGTGAGGAGGCCATAGAATCGGTCAATCCAATACACTATGGAGGCTTCACTTACACAAATTGCTTAGCACTGGTTAACCGCTAATGTCTATGTTTTGGTACAGACTTAATCTCCATTGTGGGGACTATGTGTAAGTGGCTCGGCTAGCTCAATCGGTCGAGCGTTCTCCCTGTAAGTGATCCTGGGTTCGAACCCCGGGTTGGCAGCACATTTTTCTAATCCTGCGACGTTTGGCGCCAAACAAGGCACATACATTGAATCATGTTTATCTTGTTCTCTATCCCTGGAAATTCGCGAAACAATTCCAATTTGGTGGGGAATTATGTTGCGGTACAGGCTTAAGTCACCATTAGGGAGATTCAGTTAGCACAGTTGGTAGACCATTCACCCTGTAGTCTAGGCGGTAAGCGAAAGCTGCTGGATCAAGCCCAAGTTGGTTGCATATATTTGTATGGGTTTTTCTAGAGCGGACTGGCAGGGCACCCCACCCTGCCCTTTTAGCCCAGCCCTTATCAACCTGCCTTTTTAGCCCAGCCCTTATTATGCCCTTTAGCCTCGCCTGTTCACTTTTTTAAACAATTTTTTAAATATTTTATATAACAGGTGATTGCCTTCAGACGGGCAGACCTATATAACTTACAACTCATCTGCCCGTTTCACCAATATGGACGGCCTTACTGCCTCTTTGATCAATCACTGTAAGTTAGCAAAACCTCAAAATACCCCGTTAATAATGAATAATATAGATATTAAGAACGTTTAAAACATATTGTCTAACCGTTGTGCATGTCATTTAGCTGTTTGAAATCGACAGGTGAGATTCTACCATTTTTTCTGCGCAGCCTTCACAAAGGAAATCCAAATGAATTATTTTTTAGTACATTTCATGCGTATGAACAATTGGATATTAAAAGAAATCTTATTTGGTTCACCGTAAATCTTGTAAACATTTTCGTCTAATGATTTTAATTTTGTTTTTTGCAATAATCAAATATTCAAAAGGGACGATTTGGAATGGCGAAACTCTGCCATGAAATTTAAATGTTGATTTCTTGTATAATATTGTGTCAAGAGACGTTATAGACTGCAGAATTCAAACAACGGTATGTGTGTTCATCTTGTTAACAATTTTAATTTTTAAAAAAACGACTTTTTAGAATATAAAATATGCTACGCGTAATTGAGGCTTAGACTTTGAAAAATGCCTGGATAGTAAAATGTCACATTTTTCAAGTCTAAATATTTGGACTAGGTCATTGGTAGCGCGTTGGACTCATAATCCTGGTGTGGCTAGTTCGTTTCTCACAACATTTAACATCATACTAAAATGACTTGCATATCAAAGTCTCGCAGATGACGCTCTAAATCAACGTCTTCTGAGAAAAATATTGCAGGTGCTACCCTTTCCAGAGTGGACGTCAAATAACCAACGGAGGCTGGCTCTGGATATGGTATATTTGCAATATTCTAACACATATAAACTGACCCATATTAGTGAAGGATGCTAATGTTGGCAAGCCATATCGACAATAAATAACATGAGAAACAATCAATGGAAAAGATTTGGGGTCGAAAGTGATGGGAACGAATCAAATCTGTCAAAACATCCAGACAGATGTCTGTCATTGCATTAGTTAACACTTTTCGAAAAATGGATCGCTTCTGCTACTGAAAACAAGACTCACAATTAGAAAGTGTGATAACTGCTTAAGCAAATACGAAGAGCTGAAAACAAATATATTTACTTTTCATTGTGAAAATGTTGATGTTGATTTCCGTAAATATCTCGGACAAATAATAAAGAGCGTATAACACTGATGTAATCCGATCATTTATTGATTTTGTAACAAAGGTATTCATTGGATGTATTTCTCCGGTACGCCTGAAATACGAAATGGAATATTGTATGTGAAATGTATGTATGTTCCATTAATGTCAAACCCCTTGCGGGTTCCTGGTCAAGCTTAGCCGACCTAAGTAGTTAACCAGTACTAAGCAATGTGTGTGAGGTGCCTTGCTCAATGACACTACATACGTGGCCTGACCGAGTATCGAACCCGGGACCGATCGATTCCAAATCCTACTCTCTACAACTGGACCACGGATGCCACACTGAAATGGACGAAATGTAATCGGCATGTGCGAAATGGAATATTAAATCCTATATAAATGCAAAATAAGAGCACGAAATGACTTATATGGTATTATATATATCGAATATTAAATATATTTAATGAAAATCACAATGGTTACAATTAACATATATTAACATATAGCTCATATTGTAATTTCTCAATAAAACTACCACTACGAAATATAAATGATATGGTATTACATATTTAATATTAATTGTATTTAATGAAAATCACAAAGGTTGCAATTAAATATATTAACATATACAATATTTATGGCTCATATTATAATTCTCAATGAAACGACCACTACGAAATGTAAATCTCGTGTGCGAAATGGTGTGTGTGTTTTACGTTTATTTATCGTCGCTACCGGTTGCCCATATGAGCGACGCCTCCTGAAGATATTAGTCACTTTAGATTTTGGAGGATAGTGCAATGATACAGACAGAGACCCATTCCAGAGTCTCCTTTGGTTCTTTTACGTGCACGGTGTAAAGCACCGACAAGAGACCTTGGTTTAACGTCCCATCTGAAAGACTGTTAATTTTATTAGGGTCAGACGGGGGATCGAACCTACGATCCCTGGATTACCAGTCCAACGTGTTACCACTGGATTACAGATCCGTCTGCGAAATGGAATTTAAAATCTTATATTTATAAACTGTACGCCTGAAACACGAAATGGGATATTGTGTGCGAAATGGATGAAATGTAATTGGCGTGTGCGAAATAGAATATTAAATCCTTTATAAATGCAAAACAAGAGCACGAAATCTAGAAAGTTTTATAATACTTTCACATGTAAAACAATAAACAACCGTTCAAAACAGTACTCAAATAGAATAAACTAAATGACAGTGACGTGTGTGCAGAGACAGTAGGTGGATTTAGGACAGCTCTGAACCAGCACTCATAGATTCTCTCTCCCTCTCCCTTTCCTCTCTCGCACCTTATTACGTAACTGGCCCTGCAGCGTATTCATCCAGCTCCAGATCCAGATCCAGACACCAATTACAGTTTGTCCATTTCGCACACAATATTCCATTTCGTATTTCAGGCAAACCCTGTATTTCTCCCAGAATGATCTGTAATGTTATTTCCTGATAGCAACAAAACATCATGGCGGATCAAGAAGACAGGTGCTTTATATTTTTATGTTTTATCTTTGTAATGAGACATAATCTGACTGTTCACATCCTTGATAGCTTCAACTTAGAGAACATTTATTCGTGCATACTATATGTCATACATGTATATAATTAAGTGAGCATGTCGCGGTTTTAACGCACGACAACCTGATCCTCAATTACCTGTATTTACCTGTACCTGTAGGCGAACACTCTACCATGTCGATATAACAGCTGATGATTGAACTTATTTACCCTCATCTCCGGCGAACCATATGGGCGAGCGATATAACAGCTAGCTCTATAGCGATGCAGTACATTCTGCCTCCGTAGTGGAGTGGTTACGGTCTCTGACTTGTATACCACTGTAGCCTGTCATCACTGGTGTTCGAACCCCCGCTCAGAATTATCCTGGGTTTATCGGTAACTGGTGACATAAGCAATAACCTGTGTATTTGTGTTCCAAAAGTCACGTGACTTGTCCAGCAGACAAATATAAACAAGCAAATCATTGGGAGAATATTTCCACCGAAACTGTTACGGTCGTAACGGTGTATGAGCAATTCGGGTAGCTATCCGAATTTAACAAATCTACACCTAACCCGAAAAATAGTTTCTATACCATTTCTGATTAAGACCAATAAATGTTTTTACTCAATGATGTACTATATCAAAATAATATGTTCAACACTTTATGGTGGATAAATAAAAAATAACAAGTACGCCATGCATAGGTGCCCTGAAATCTTGAGTTCCCCATATAAACGGGTGCCGACCGACACCATTGCAATAGCTATATTGAGCAGCAAGGTCACCTGATGAAGCTAAAACTGTCGACAAGAGTGTTTTGAAAGTTGTTTTCACGACTTAAGAAAATAATAATATACGGCATGTGCAATTAACATTTTATACTGGTAATTATATATGTGGGATTTACGCCGAGCATAGGTTCCATCACTCTATTTATTTTATTGTATGCAATATTAGTTAGTAAGAAATAAATCATAACTGAATCAAAAACAAAGTGAAAGCAACAGCACATGCCTCCATCTTTTATTTACACGGTGATACCAATGACCGGTGACAATGTAAATTTCACCTTACACAAGTTTTTACCAGTAGTAATACATGCCATATAAGGCAATCATGTGATGTCACATGAGTAGCAGGCACCATACAAATGTCAAATGCAGCTGATAGAATTCATTGAAATTCACTTAAATATTGACTACATGAACGAAAACTTACGAGTGTAAGAGGAAAAAACAATTTGTGAATAAATTAAATTATGGATGAGTGAAGGGAACCAGAATGGATGAGTGAAGGGAACCAGGATGGATGAGTGAAGGGAACCAGGATGGATAAGTGAAGGGAACCAGGATGAATGAGTGAAGGGAACCAGGGTGGATGAGTGATGGGTGACAGCCTTATGGAATTATTTACACAATACATTAGTCAATTGTCATGGTAAACCCACTTTTTATGAAGATCATGTCTTTTACACAGACCGGCATCCAGTGCCTCCAAAAAGGATGAAGCTGGACAGAATGCTGAACCTGGTGAATTGACAGAAACACCGAAGGAACCATCAGCATCGGGTAGACCAGCATCAGCAGCCAGGTCTACAGGTTTGTACATACTATTCCTTGATATTTGCCGGTGTACAATGGTAATGTCAAAATGGTGGAAGTCGTGATAGCGCAGTAGTAGCGCATTGTCTTCAGGTGCAAAAGGACCAAGGTTCAAGCCCTGCTGGAGCCGTTACTATTGTGCCCTTAGGCAAGACATTTCATGTTGCATCATCTCTCTCACTCGTGACGATGGATTCCATCAGGAATGAGGTAGGTCTCTAGAGTGATTAATATAAGTTGTAAGAACAAGTGAACATAACATTTGTACAAACATTAAGCATTAATCTAGCATTAATGTTTACATGGTGCACGTTTGTCTATTCAGTCTTGTACAAATGTATCTTGGCAGACTCTTATACACCAAAGAGAAATCCAATAAGCAGCATATTTAAAATGTTTACAAAAATTCGCAGACATTTAATAACATTCCTGTACTATTTCACTAAAACGAAGAGTGATTACAATGTACGTAATGCATAAGAAAGTTCTTATTACATACTATTTCACCAATTAACTTATTACGTACTATTTCACCAATTAACTTATTACGTACTATTTCACCAATTAACTTATTACATTCTATTTCACCAATTAACTTATTACATTCTATTTCACCAATTAACTTATTACATACTATTTCACCAATTAACTTATTACATTCTATTTCACCAATTAACTTATTACATTCTATTTCACCAATTAACTTATTACATACTATTTCACCAATTAACTTATTACATACTATTTCACCAATTAACTTATTACATACTATTTCACCAATTAACTTATTACATACTATTTCACCAATTAACTTATTAGATTCTATTTCACCAATTAACTAACAGGATTTTGATAAATCACATTTATCATACCGCAACATCCGGTTAAGGAACAACAGTAAAAACAAAGGAATAAAGCTAAAAGGACCTATTTACATTTCGGGATAAATCAGACTTTATCTGCCAAGGGGGGTAATAGAAGAGATAATGGAAGTCGTGATAGCGCAGTGGATGCGCATTTGCTTCAGGTGTGAAAGGTTCAGAGTTCGAGCCCCGCTGGAGCCATTACGATTATGCCCTTAGGCAAGGCATTTAAATTCCACATTGCCTCTTATCTCTCCTTCATGGCGATGGATTCCATCGGGAATGAGGTCTTTAGAGTGACTAATATAAGTTGAAAGAACTTGTTTCGCAATTGAGCTAAAACAAATTTGTATAAACTAATAGAAAATTAGAGATGTCTTGCATTGTTCTTCGAAATCATCAATATTTCATAGTACAGTAAACATGCTGAAAGCGAACACATGCAGGACCAGAAATACAGTACATTATATTCATTGTTCACTTGTTTAGTACTTGTATTATAACCATACAAAATATATACAGTAAAACCTGTCTTAATGGTCACCTCTATTAAGCAGCCAACCTGTGTTAAGCACCTGGTTGAACATTCCCAATGTGGAAATTTGTTCAATAATTAACCTCTATTGAGCAAACAGTCTTTGACTTCAAATAACTTGGAACCACTGTAGGTGGAATCCCACGAGTGTTGTCGGAATTCTTTTGTCCAGCTGGTTTGCGGTAGGTATGTTGTTCTTCACAGGGGCACATCCATGATTGAAATACTGCTCGAAGTGGTATCCGGTGTCTTCCTCCACCAATTTGTTTATACAAATTTATTTTAGCTCGATTGCGAAATAAGTTATTTCAACTTATATTAATCACTCTCGAGACCTCATTCCTGATGGAATCCATCGCCACGAGGGAGAGAGAAGAGGCAACGTGGAATTTAAATGCCTTGCCTAAGGGCACAATCGTAATGGCTCCAGCGGGGCTCGAACTCCGGACCTTCCTCCACCAATAACACCTGTATGTCGCCATATGACCTACATCTAAGCTGTTGGTGCGAAATTATTTATACCCCAAAACAAGCAAACAAAAACAAACACTTGATGTTGAATTTTTAGTTTGTTATAAGCAATCAGTGTAACAGTTACTGTCTTATTGTAATTGAAGCACATTTATAACCTTTGCATTTTACAGGATCCAGGCCAACTTCAGCTAAGGTTGGTTCTCGACCTGTTTCTGCCAAGTCTGCGGGCTCTAATCGACCCCCATCTGCACCCAGAAGTGGACGTGGTTCAGCCGCTGACAACAAGCCATCCTCCCCCGAGGCTGTAGAACAACTCGCTGTGGACAGGGAACAGTCTGGGGAGGCATTAGACAGACCGGCATCAATCATTTCCAAGAAGAGTTCGAGACCCGCTAGTGCTGGTAGACCGCAGTCGGGTTCCAGGGAGCAGACGCAGGATGCTGCTGGGGGTAAGGATTAAACACAATTTATTTCTTCGTGATAAATTTATATAGAGCACTAGATACTTGCACACCATTGTAAGTGAGTGACAGAATATACCATTCAACGGATGTACAGCGGGGTACATCCTAGAGAATGTTTATGGCGAAATAGTTGCCCGGGGACTGTGACTTCGCCACTTTTGCCTAAACAAAATTTTAAAAGGTATTTTTATTGTTTACAATTTTCATACAAAATCACTAGCCATTGTAAAGCACTGCTATTCGAATGTTTTTTTTTATACAAATTTATTTAGCTCGATTGCGAAACAAGTTATTTCAACTTATATAAATCACTCTCGAGACCTCATTCCTGATGGAATCCATCGCCGCGAGGGAGAGAGAAGAGGCAATGTGGAATTTAAACGCCTTGCCTAAGGGCACAATCAAAATGGCTCCAGTGGGGCTCGAACTCCGGACTTTTCGCACCTGAAGCGAACGCGCAGTGGATGCGCGCTATTTGAATGTTTAATGGTCACATTGTGTATTTTAACCTTATTTTGTTGAAAACAGTCCGACCTAGAATGATGCCTGGTATACAATGTGTCATCAGTTTTGTAAACTTGCTGCATGTTACCACTTGACCACTGATACACGTATATTCTATAGTTTATGATACAAAGTCATACACAGACGGATACATAGTCCAGTGATTTACACCGTGCACATAAAAGAACCAGAGGAGATTCTGGAATGGGTGTCTGTCTGTATCATTGCACTATCCTCCAAAAATCTAAAATGACTAATTTCTTCTGGAGGCGTCGCTCATATGGGTAACCGGTAGCGATGATAAATAAACGTATAAAAAACAAAGTCATATGTTAAATGTAACTGTTGTAGGGAATGATCAACATCTCTGATTACCTCCCTTGACAGATAAATTCTGATTTATCCCGAAATGTATATTGGCCCTTTTAATTTGAATCTTTTGTTTTTGCTGTTGTTCCCTAGCCAGCTTTTGCGGTATGATAAATGTTATTTTATCAAAATCATGTTAATTAATTACGTTATTTATATTGTAATAATAAGATGAGAAACTAAATTAAAATTGATAGCATGTGGTGCAAAGGAAACAACGATGAAAACAGTGGAATCCAATTAAAAAGAACTATCCTCATTAACCTTTTCAACACCACAGACCTCTAAATAGGCTTACAAAAAGTGTAGATCCAGATGAGCCGGCTCGTGACGAGCCGTCTCATCAGGATCTGCACTTTTTGCCAGTGATATGACTATTTTTAGACATAATTACCCATTTTGATAAATGAACTTGTCCAAATGTGATTTTCTGATTCATTTATTGGTTTATGAATATCATGGACCAGTCCATGTGAGTTACTTGGTGTTGAATGGGTTAAAGAGTATTCAGGGGGAGGTAACTGACCAATGTCTTTCATTGACAATTGCAATGTTCTAATTTCAACATACCTTTACTATGACTGTTATCATTACACTATAGGTCCAGCACCTGGTGGGTACGACGGGGACGGTGGTGATGGTGGTGATAACCTACCCGAGTATGATTTCGGCCTCAGCCAGAACTATGGTCAGCTGGTCGCGGCCGATGGCGGAGGCGGGAGCTCCGGGGATGATGATGATGATGAAGAAGGAGAGGAGGAAGAAGAGTCAGATGAAGGCAGCGATGCCGAGAGCAACGTCATGGTTGTCCTTGAACCCCAGCATGTATGTCCTCCTGTGCTTTCTCTATATTGTTACTATAATAAATTTCTACTTTCTTATGAAATGACCACAAAGAAATTAAGAAAAATAATTTCATAACATTTCATGAAGAATTTAATTTTGTGTTATATTCCATCAAATTGTACCTAAATTGTTATCCATTTAAAAAATAATAATAACTTGTTTTGAACATTTTAACTACTTCAATTGTTTTAATTAATGAACCCTTTTCTCTACATAAATGCATAGCAACACGTTTATCATTTCCCACATTTAATCGTCATTCCATGCCGTTATCTATTTGCATGTATATTGATTATTAAGTATGTAGTACAGTGTGCCTATTACTGGATTGTGAATGGAGCTAAAATAAGTATTTGACCTCTTCTGTTGAGGAGTAAAGGTTTAACCAACTTCATTGTAAACTATAAACAGTGAACTATATATATATATATAATGTGTGGTCCTCTCTACATGGGATGTTAAACCGAGGTCTCGTGTCTGTGCTTTACATCGTGCACGTAAAAGAACCAGATGAGATTCTGCAATGGGTCTCTGTCTGTATCATGCACTATCCTCCAAAATCTAAAATAACTAATCTCTTCAGGAGGCGTCGCTCATATGGGCAACCGGTAGCGACGATAAATAAACGTAAACACACGCACTCTACATCCTAATTTTCTGCTTAAAAAGCCTTTTACAAGGAAAACAAAATCATCTTGCTAATTCATTTTCTATCATAACAATCTTATAGAAAATGAATTAGCCGGATGATTTCCTTGTAAAAGGCTTATTAAGCCGAAAATTCGGATGTAGAGACAATTTCATTGTGTTTCTTATTATTTTAACACTAATCAAATTTGATTTATTGTTGAAAATTATTATTATTATAATTATGCTCTGGCAAGAATTTTTGGTCGGGTGGGTATCAAAATGAAAATGAACTGAATATTAAATAATGTCTGTAGTGGAATAGATTGTATATCTCGTCGCTGATTATAGTCAGTAGATGATAATTAAAAAGTTTTTATTTTCCAGCCCCTGATGAGTGATAATTAAAAAGTTTTTATTTTCCAGCCCCTGATGAGTGATAATTAAAAAGTTAAAAAGTTTTTATTTTCCAGCCCCTGATGAGTGATAATTAAAATGTTTTTATTTTCCAGCCCCTGATGAGAAGATTCCAAACTGCGTTGAAGAATCAGCTTTCCAAACAGAATGAGAAGGTCACTCTGGAGCTGAGAGAACTGGTAAGAGATATTATTGAAACTTTCGTATTGGCAGGGTTCAGTTCAGATTATTTGGAGCTAATTGATTTTTTCGGCTGATGTTATGGTCGTTTTTTGGGCCATATTAAAAAAATCACTCTGCAAGCTGTCATCGCTCTTTGTTGTGAACTGTCAAGGGTTTGACCTCCGACCGGAGCATATTGTAATACCTGTACTTCTAGCATTTCCCCCTCTTTTAAGTCTCTTGGCCGAGATGTTACGGTTGTTGATTTCAAATAACTTGGCCCTCCTCGTTGTAGGTTCGACTCCCACTGTGAGTGTTAAATTCATTCAAGTGTGGAAGCTATCCAGCTGGCTTGCAGAACCATGTTGATGGTTCTTCTGTGCATGAAATACTGTTCATAGGGGCACCCTGGGTCTCCCTCCATCAATATTTGCCATTATGACTATCTACGTTTTGTTTTTAGTGGAAGTCGTGATAGCGCAGTGGATGCGCGTTCGCTTCAGGTGCGAAAGGTCCGGAGTTCGAGTCCCACTGGAGCCGTTACGATTGTGCCCTTAGGCAAGACATTTAAATTCCATGTTGCCTCTTCTCTCTCCCTCGTGGCGATGGATTCCATCAGGAATGAGGTCTCGAGAGTGATTCATATAAGTTGAAATAACTTGTTTCGCAATTGAGCTAAAATAAATTTGTTGATTTAACCCCACCCTCCCTCCCCCCCAAATATTATAAGCCCTAATTAGACTACAAACCAATATCTCATGTACTATGTTTTAGACAACAGGCACGCTAACGAAGCAGAGGGCTTAAACAACAGGAGAGTGCCCAAGTCACTCTATCTGCAGCCCTATCCATAATTGGACCAATAGAATTCAGCAACGTAAATTGTTAGTAAATGTAAAAGAAACGGAACAATCTCATTCTATCAATCTAGGATGAGTCCCTGAAAACGAGCAAGAAAGAGAGAGAGGACCTTGGCGTGGATCTGTACGGCTTACAGCAGGAACTGGCCCGTTACCAGATGATGCTGGAGAAACGGCACGACGAGTTCTCGGAGGTGACGCAGGTTAGGACGCAGGAGGAGCAGCAGCTAGAGGATGTTAGACAAACGTACAAGCATCTGCAGTATAATGCCAATGTGGAAAAGAAAAAGTGTATGTAGAGTAGCTTATTAATAACAGGTCCCTCCATGTCCGAGAGGTTATGGTCGTTTATTAATACACTGGTTGTATAGGTTGGTTTATAGTTGGTGTGCCTTGTCTCCATGAAATTTAAAAAAAAGAAATTCTCCTGTTTGTCACATTTTGGATATGATATTTGCCAATTCTGCTAGTCCATTATAGTGGGGGCATACTGTACACCAATAAAAAACTAAATTAAGCACAAACCTTTTTAAATTTTTTTTATATTCCAAGTTCTTGGAGAGACCCGCATTAGCGATCTGGCTTTATCATGAATTCACCAGCAAGTAACATGATAGAATGATCCCCCAGTTTAGTATTATAACGTTTATTTCGAAATTATTATTTGTAAATTACCTCCCTTTAATACTAGTAAATTACAAAATATTCAATAATAAATTTGCATAAGAATTATGCATTTATTTTTTCATTTTGTAAGCAAAACGAATAAGAAGAATTAAATTTTTTAAATACTAAATATATTATTTTCTGTGTTTTAGATAAATATATAATAATTGGTTGGCAAATCAGTTTGAGAATGCATCATGTTTCTATACATGTTATTTATACCTTATTTTATATTTTCAGCGACGGAGCTGCAGGGTGAGGTGGAGAACCTAGCACTGAGGCTGTTTTACATGCAGAATGCGAAGGATGATGTCCGATCTGACATCGCGATCATGAGACGTGCGGCAGAGAAAGCCGAGACCGAGGTTGCCAAGGCGGAAATAGACAAACAGAAGCAGGATTTGTTTGTAGACCGGCTCGTGGAGCGGGTAGACAAGCTGAAGGAGGAAATAGCCATGTATGAAGCACAGCTTACTGCTCAACTCGAGGAAACGAAAGCTGCCAAGGAACAACTGATGGAGGCATATATGGAAATAGAGGTAAAATTAAAAACGTCAGTATTTGGCAGTGTGTTTGCTAATGGGTTACCGCGGGATTTTCCCCAATTACATTTAAGAGCTAAAATATGCAGCCCTTGAATTTTAAAATGACCAAAATACAGCGCTCAAATTTATCAAAACTCAATAAGCCAATTGCTAATGGGTTACCGCGGGATTTTCCCCAATAACATTTAAGAGCTAAAATATGCAGCCCTTGAATTTTAAAATGACCCAAATACAGTGCTTCAATTTTTCGAAACTCAATAAGCCAATACATAAGCAATCATAAAATATGTATTACTACATTACTTTTTTATGTGAATGCAATGTGAATTGGCTGTCCGATTATAGCGCAGTGGTTAGCACGCTCGCTTCTCACCAATGCAACCCATTTTCGATCCTCGGACCGGGAAGTATTTGAGATGGTACTGTGGTTGCCAGATCGGACAGGTGGGTTTTCTCCGGGTGCTCCAGTTTCCTCCCACACGATTGACCACATATACGCTTTCATCCGCGCCAATGAAAGTGATTAATATAAGTTGTTGAGACTTGCTTCGCAATCGTTGTAAAATAAATAAAGTTTAAAGTTATGTGAATCCATCTGAATTAAAGTGAAATAAGTGTTTGTACACATACTCTGACAATGGAAATTGGCGTTCACGAAGCAAACAATAAGCAATTGATTTAAGCAGGTATAGAATGACTTTTATACATCCTGATGTTTCCTATAAGTTTGGCACATACAAATCTACTTTGTTAAATTACATGGGGTTTCTCATCTAGATAATACGGTGATTGACAGCTAATTATGCTGGATCAAAGAGGCAGTAGGGTAGAAGCAAAAGTGCGGACACATTCTAGTTTATAACGGTCTTCCCGCCTGAAGGCACTCGTCCATAGAGGCTTGTAAATAAAACAAAATAATGGCGAACATAAAGAGCAAATTGATGGGACTAAAAATGGGCAGAACAGGGTGCCCTGTCATTCTGCTCTAGAAAATAACCCTAATTTAGTTGAGGTGGTTGTTTTTATAGAGGCTAAGCGTTCGGAAAATTGCCATATTGGAGTTCTGGTTAATGGCTGTTTAATACCAGCGGACTGCTTAGTAGCGTTGAACACTGCTACAGGTCTGGCTGTAGATATAATTGTTTCAGGCAGTCAGTCTGGAGAAGGGTGAACACTGCTACAGGTCTGGCTGTAGATATAATTGTTTCCTGCAATCAGTCTGGAGAAGGTTGAACACTGCTACAGGTGTGACTGTATATATAATTGTTTCCTGCAGTCAGTCTGGTGAAGGTTGAACACTGCTACAGGTGTGACTGTAGATATAATTGTTTCCTGCAGTCAGTCTGGTGAAGGTTGAACACTGCTACAGGTGTGACTGTAGATATAATTGTTTCCTGCAATCAGTCTGGAGAAGGTTGAACACTGCTACAGGTGTGACTGTAGATATAATTGTTTCCTGCAGTCAGTCTGGAGAACGTTGAACTCTGCTACGAGTCTGACTGTAGATATAATTGTTTCCTGTAGTCAGTCTGGAGAAGGTTGAACACTGCTACAGGTGTGACTGTAGATATAATTGTTTCCTGCAATCAGTCTGGAGAAGGTTGAACACTGCTACAGGTGTGACTGTAGATATAATTGTTTCCTGTAGTCAGTCTGGTGAAGGTTGAACACAGCTACAGGTGTGACTGTAGATATAATTGTTTCCTGTAGTCAGTCTGGTGAAGGTTGAACACTGCTACGGGTCTGACTGTATATATAATTGTTTCAGTCAATCAGTCTGGAGAAGAAGCAGCTGTACCAGCAGTGGAACAGTAGTTTGATTGGTATGAGGAGGAGAGACGAGGCTCACGCTGCCATGCTCGAGGCTCTCAGGTACACATACTCTGCTGTATCCAGTATATACAGGTCTGCCAGCCCGAAGGTGAGGGTCACTCTCTCAAAGGTCACTCACCCTATGAGGCATGACCCCCGCCGTGTACTGTCACATCTAAAAGATTATATTTAAATTCGAATTTGGTATATTTTGATGAAAGCAGCTGTGAATTTTAATTTCAAATTACAATGTTGGTAAATAAAACCAGTTACAGTGTGCTGCCAGCTGTTATTGGTGGAAGAAGATCCTGTGTGCCCCTCTGTGCAGATGGGGGGGGGGGCGTTCCTCCACTTATAAAAGCTGACAAGTCATAATATATATCATATTGACAGAGTGAATATACTTCCAATAGAAAGAAAGGCTGTCCGATTAGCGCTGTGGTTAGCGCGCTCGCTTCTCACCAATGCAACCCGGGTTCTATCCTCGGACCGGGAAGTATGTGAGATGGTATGATGGTTGCCAGATCGGACAGGTGGGTTTTCTTCGGGTACTCCGGTTTCCTCCCACACGAATGACCACATATACGCTTTCATTCGCGCCAACGAGAGTGATTAATAGAAGTTGTTAGAAAGTTTAAACTTTAGAAAGAAAGAAAACAGTATATATAGTAACAATTATGTATCTCCGCCCCCACAATGTGTTGGGAGACTTATTGTGTTGGTCCTGTCCTTCACTCTATGTCTGAATCATCCAGAGTTCTTCCTGGGCTTGGTTTTGCTTTACCACTGATAACTGGAAATTCGCTATAAGTAGAAACTTTATATTTGTTTTACAGCGATTATGAAACAAACATTGTGGAAGTCATGATAGTGCAGTGGATTCGCGTTCGCTTCAGGTGTGAAAGGTCCGGAGTTCGAGCCCCGCTAGAGCCGTTACGATTGTGTCCCTAGGCAAGGCATTTAATTTCCATGTTGCCTCTTCTCTCTCCCTCGTGACGATGGATTCCATCAGGAATGAGGTCTTGATTAATATAAGTTGTAAGAACTTGTTTCGCAATCGAGCTAAAATATATTTATATAAACAAAACAAACTTATACTAATAACTCTCATTGGCGCGGATGAAAGAATATTTGTGATAATTTGTGTGTGAGTAAACCGGAGTACCCAGAGATAACTAACCTGTCAGATCTGGTGACCACCGTACCATCTCGCATACTTCCATGTCCGAAGATCAAACCCGGGTTGCATTGTTGAGAAGCGAGCATGCTAACCACTGCACTAATCGAACAGCCGTATGACGCTATATGACGTTGTTGTTGGTGCAACTGAACTCTGTTCAAACACAAGCAAGCATATTCTTAACTTTACATGCAGTCAACAACAGCAGAAGGTTCTGTCGTTGGAGACGGAGATCGAAGGATACAAGAAATCCATTCAAAAGGAGCAGGAGGAGAATGAGAAACTGACGCTCATCTTGAACAAGACCGAGCGCGACATCGAGACCGTAAAGAAGCAGTTGACGCTGTGTCAGACTAAGCATGACGCGTTGAAGTCGGAGTATGCCACCTACACAAGAATACTGCACGAGACAGAACAGAGTTTATATAGAGCAATGACTGTGAGTAAAATGACATGAGCACCAAATGCTCGTCTGTTTTTACACATGCGGGGATAATAAATGTGTGGATTGTATCACAGGAGTTTAGAAATGTTATCCGTAAGGCACCAAAAGACTTGTACCTTTATCCTAGACCCCCTTCTACAGTCAAACCTGTCTTAAGCCGCCAGTCAAGGGAGTCAGAGAAAGTGGCTGCTTAGCACAGGTGGCTGCTTAATAGAGGTCAAATGTATAATAAAACAACTGATTGGGAATCTGGAAACTGGCTGCTTAATACAGGTTGGCTGCTTAATGGAGGTGACCACTAACACAGATTTGACTGTATATATAATACAGGTTGGCTGCTTAATGGAGGTGACCACTAACACAGATTTGACTGTATATATAAACATTAATACCTGTTGGAATGACCCACTTACCACAGGAGCTTGAAATTGTATCCATAAGACACTAATAGTCTTGTACCTTTATCCTAGAAACACCCTTTTATATAAAAGAATAGTTATGACCTACTTACCACAGGAGCTTGAAATTGTAGCTATGCCATCCAATGGAGTGATGAAAATTGGCTGCTTAGCAGAGGTGGCTGCTCAATAGAGGTTAATTGTTTAACACATTTCCACATTGGGACTGTTGTAACTGGCTGCTTAATACAGATTGGCTGCTTAATAGAGGTGACCGCTAACACGGGTTTGACTGTATACAGATTGAGAAGAGAGTACCTAAGCAATGTGGTTTATAACAATGACATGTAACTTTGTTGCAATTTATCTGCACGATAAGATGATGATATGTAACTTTGTTGCAATTTATCTGCAGGATAAGATGATGACATGTAACTTTGTTGCAATTTATCTGCACGATAAGATGATGATATGTAACTTTGTTGCAATTTATCTGCACGATAAGATGATGACATGTAACTTTGTTGCAATTTATCTGCAGGATAAGACGCTGCGGGAGAATGAGTTGAACGCGCTGCGTAAACAGATCGAGAGAGAGTATCTAGAAAAGGTGAAGCTGGAAGATGACATCATGGAGAAGATGCGCAGTCAGCTGACCATGGACAAAGCCTCGCAGTACACCAAGAAACTTACCACGAAGAAACGAGACCTCACCAAGCAGCTCGTAAGAAATATAACTCGTTTAAATCATATTTGTCGAAGCTGAAAAATAAAACCTGATTGATTAAGAGACATGTGTGTGTTTTACGTTTATTTATCGTCGCTACCGGTTGCCCATATGAGCGACGCTTCTTGAAGAGATTAGTCATTTTAGATTTTTGGAGGATAGTGCAATGATACAGACAGAGACCCATTCTAGAGTCTCATCTGGTTCTTTTACATGCACGGTGTAAAGCACCGACACAAGACCTCGGTTTAAAGTCCCATCTGAAAGACTTTTAATTTTATTAGGGTCAAACGTGGGATCGAACCTGTTGGTGGTTCAACCCAGGTGCCTGTCTGTGCCTGATATACTGCTCATATGAGCAACCGGAATCTTCCTCCACCAGCTGGAGAGTCCTCGTACGACCGTAGCTATTGGTGAGGTTTTAAACACAAAAACAAAGTTATTAATGATTTTGTAAATAAATATACATAAAGGGAAGTAATTTGCAAATAGTAATTTCACAAAGCAAGTTCATTTCTGGGCAGATCTTCAATAATCTGAAGATTGAAGATTGGAAAATATGATAGATAATCAAGATTTTTAATTACCCGCTTATTAGAATATCCTTTTAGAATATGTCTGTGTGCAGCATAATCTTTGTAGATGCATTATTGGTAGAGTGTTTAGATTTGTTTTAGTATGGCGGACGCGTCGCTGTAGCGATGCAGGTTTAAAACCTATCTAATGTAATTAGTTTAAATTGTAACCTGTATGCCATTTCCTTTACAGGAAACACAAATAGCCGAAGTTGAAAACGACATATCCCAGAATACCTTGCAAGTGTCCAATGTGCGAGCTCGTATTGAACGTCTCATGAAGATCATCGCCGAGGTGGACAAGGAGATCGCACGACAGAATGAGATCATCAGTAAGAGTGAGACGGAAATCATTCACCGGAACGCGGTCATCGAACGCAAGCAGAACCTCATTGATCAGTTTAACAAGAAGCTTGAAGCCATGATCACCAAAGCCGGGGTAATTGTTATACTAAACTGTGTCAAATTCTGATCACTAATGTTTCTCTAACTTTTAATCTCTAAATAATATCTGAAGAAGAATTCTGAGCACCAGAACTTTTATAGACTTTTTCTATGTCAAATTATAATCATCAGATCTTGTGTAACTTTTATAGACTTTTTCTATGTCAAATTATAATCATCAGATCTTGTGTAACTTTTATAGACTTTTTCTATGTCAAATTATAATCATCAGATCTTGTGTAACTTTTATAGACTTTCTATGTCAAATTATAATCATCAGATCTTGTGTAACTTTTATAGACTTTTTCTATGTCAAATTATAATCATCAGATCTTGTGTAACTTTTATAGACTTTTTCTATGTCAAATTATAATCATCATAGCTGGGGTAACTTTTAAATACAGGCAAGCAGCCAGCCAAGGAAATCACAGAAAATGGCTACTTAGCAAAGGTGGCTGCTTAATAAAAGGTCAAATATATAATAAAATAACATATTGGAAACTTCAATCTGGCTGCTTAATACAAGTTGGCTGCTTAATAGAGGTGACCACTAACACAGGTTTGACTGTAGACTTATTTGTGAAGATGGAAATTATGATCACCCAAGCTTGGGTAACTCTACGTGTAGAGCCTTTCTTATTACTGCTATTCCTTTTCTGCAATAAATATCTGCAATAAAATGACCCAGAAGGAACAGCTCAAGTACAACAATTAGTAGTCGTATCAGAGCTCCGTGGTCGAGTGATTATGGTTGCTGACTTGTATACCACTGTAACCTATCATCACTGATGGTCACAGGTTCGAGCCCCGCTCAGATTGTGAAAAAGTTGGCAGTTTCTTACGGAGGTTGGTGCACCAAATACTGGTTAACCGCTGGAGCCTGCCCAGGAAAGGTGTTGTTCGGTAAACTGCCTGTCGCTGAAATGGGAAACCGGTAGCGATGTTAAATAAACTTAAATAACAAAAACATATCTGAGAGGTTGTGAGTTTGAGCCGAGCCAGATCGACGGTGGTGGTGTCCTTAGGCAAGACGCATAAATCCGCATTGCCTAATCTCTTTCTCCCTCATGCCGCTGGATTCCATTGGGAACGAGGTCTCGAGAGTGGTTAAACTAATGTTGTAAAAACTTATTTCACAATCGAACAAAAATAACTTTGTATTTACTCTTTATTTTCATCTTTTATTTTGTTAGAAAGAAATGATCAAGATTTGTGTAAGACAGTATGTTGTATCATCGTTTCATTGTAAGGCAACTTGTTGTATGAACACAAAATATATTTCCATTGTAAAGCAGTATGTTGTATCATTTGATGTTTCGTGCAATGCTACTACAATGCAGCGTGGTCTCCTGCACTCATTTGTCATATTTTATATGTTACCCGTATGCTACCTTCACATAACGAATATGTTACCCTCTCCAGTGCAGCTGACCTCACATTTCCATGTCAGAGGTGGAAGTTATGCGAACATATCTCAATTTCTTGATACACTGTGCATGATGGTTCCATATAACTTGGCAGTGTATGAAGTCTGTGTATCTGAGAACATGGTAGTGGACATATATGTGAACTCTTGCGATTTTGGCGCGAGTCTCTCGAATTCAACCCAAATTCCCACATCCCTTGACAAATATTACTGATTTCCGAAATAAATCCTGTAAATAGTCCCTTTTCAAGACATCACTTCAACTCTTGTTTCCCTTTAGTTTTCACGAGTCCATTTTGAAGTTCTTGACAAGAACGAAACCAATTTCATGTAGTTAAATAAATTTCTCGCCATTTTAGCATTTAACTCTGATCGTAGTGTATAATAAGTTCTTTACATACACAGAGAACACTATCCTCGGTACAGTTTTGTTATCAATTTGACTGTTACATAGAAATTAAACATGTTACCAAGTAATGGGCCTGCAGTTATAGCCGACCTACGTACAATGTAGTTATAATTTATGACTGCCCATAATTTATCCTCACCATATTTGAGTCCTGTTAGCATCAGAATCTATCAATGGAGTAACTATTTATTTGGCGTGTGGAAGGCTGGTGGTTCTACCTGGCAGTTCACCTGAAAATATCTAGTACGGGAGTTGCTAATGGGTCTTCTTACACCACATAGAGCTAAGCTTAGCTATGTTACCATATCCTGCTGGCTTGCAGTAGGCCGGTGGTTCTACCCGGGAGCCCATCCGTCCCTGCAGTACTGCTCGGAGGTGAACTCGAGGTCTTCCTCCACCAATAATAGCTGGAGAGTTGCTGAGCTGTTGGTGTGACTTTAAACCCCAAAAACAAACATACAGTCAAACCTGTCTTAAGCAACCGGCCAAGGGAATCACAGAAAGTGGCTGCTTAGCACAGGTGGTTGCTTAATAGAGGTCATATGTATAATAAAACAGCATATTGTGAATCTGGAAATTGGCTGCTTAATGGAGGTGACCACTAAACCAGGTTTTACTGTATTACCTTAGATGTTGATGTGATTCTAACCCCCTCCTCCCCCACAAAATAAAACTCTACCCCCCTTCTCCCCCACAAAATAAAATTCTAACCCCCTCCTCCCCCACAAAATAAAACTACCCCCTCTCCTCCCTCACAAAATAAAATACCCCTTCTCCCCCCACAAAATAAAACTCTATCCCCCCACCCTCCTCACCCACAAACAAACAAATATTGTTATTTTGTGGTGTCTATGGCCCAGTTGTAGAGCATCGGATTTGGAATAGAGGGAGTCCCAGGTTCGGGTATATATGTTGTATCAGTTATCAAGGCACCTCACACACGTTGCTTAGTACTTGTTAACCGCATAGGTCGGCTAAGCCTGTCCAGGAAAACGTGTCTAGGTCCCCACAAAGGGTTTAGCATACATGGAAAAGAAAAACAAACAAACATTGGATCTGTTAGTTCTCTGAATTGTGTAAAACATGAAATAAACATATACCGTCCTATAGTTGCAGACGACATGTACCTATATTTTGACCTGTGAATATATTGTATTAAGCTGTATTTTACCACCCACACAGGGTGTTGAACTGGGGCCATTGGAGATTAACATCAACTCCCTACAGAAGTCGATAGATGCACGGGTACAGGAGATCGTGGAGCTGCAGCAGTTGTGGTTGAGGCAGCAGACAGAGCTCGTACATCTGACCAAGGACAAGGATGAACAGTCCGTCGATGTCAGGAAACTCAAGAAGCAGCTCACAATACTCACACAAAAGAAAGCTCGAACTGAAGGTACATGTTCTACCATTCGAAGGTACACGTTCTACCATTCGAAGGTACACGTTCTACCATTCGAAGGTACACGTTCTATCATTCGAAGGTACATGTTCTATCATTCGAAGGTACACGTTCTACCATTCGAAGGTACACGTTCTACCATTCGAAGGTACACGTTCTACCATTAGAAGGTACACGTTCTACCATTCGAAGGTACACGTTCTACCATTCGAAGGTACATGTTCTACCATTCGAAGGTACACGTTCTACCATTCGAAGGTACACGTTCTACCATTCGCGGAGAAGTAGGGAAGAATTAGGGGGAAGTGGGGAATATTTATGGGGGAAGTGGGGAATATTTATGGAGAAGTGGGGAATATTTATGGAGAGGTGGGGAATATTTATGGAGAAGTGGGAATATTTATGGAGAAGTGGGGAATATTTATGGGAGAAGTGGGAATATTATGGAGAAGTGGGGAATATTATGGGGAATATTTATGGAGAAGTGGGGAATTTTTATGAGAAGTGGGGATATTATGGAGAAGGGGGAATATTATGGAGAAGTGGGGAATATTTATGAGAAGTGGGAATATTTATGGAGAAGTGGGGATATTTATGGAAAATGGGAATATTTATGGAGAAGTGGGAATATTAGTGGGAAGATTTAGAGAGAAGTGGGAAGATTTAGGGGGAAGTGGGAAGATTTAGGGGGAAATGGGAAGATTTAGAGAGAAGTGGGAAGATTTAGGGGGAAGTGGGAAGATTTAGGGGGAAATGGGAAGATTTAGAGAGAAGTGGGTAGATTTAGGGGGAAATGGGAAGATTTAGAGAGAAGTGGGTAGATTTAGGGGGAAATGGGAAGAACTGACTTTTCCACCAGCTGCAAATAGTAAAACTGTATTTTATTTAGTCAATGTTTACAAGATATAGGAACTACTGTATATGTAGAAACGCTATTACAAAAGTAAAGTAGCATTGGATTGATGTATTTTTTAAAAGAAATTGTTTTGAAAAGTTTACCACCTTTCCTTATTGATCTTTACCGCTCGGAGGGGCACCACAGGGGCACCACAGGGTCTTCCTCCACCAATAATAGCTGGAAACTCGCTATATGACCTCAGCTGTTCGTATGATGTTAACCCATTCAACACCAAGTAACTGACATGGATTGGTCCATGATATTTTTAGACCAATAAATTAATAACAAAATTACATTTGGATCAGTTCATTTATCAAAATGGGTAATTTTTTTCTTTAAAAATAGTTATATTACTTGAAAAAAGTGCAGATCCTGATGAGACGGCTCATCATGAGCCGGCTCATCTGGATCTACACTTTTTTGTAAGCCAATTTAGAGGTCTGTGGTGTTGAGAGGGTTAATCCCCAAAAAGACAAACAAACAAACGTTATTCAAAGTTTATTGCCACACAATCATTACTGGATATCTTCCCTCTGAACGTAGAGGTAATTGTGGGGAAATTGTGGGGTAATTGTGAGGAAATTGTGGGGTAATTGTGGGGTAATTGTGGGGAAATTGTGGGGTAATTGTGTTGTGGGGTAATTGTGGGGTAATTGTATTGTGGGGAAATTGTGGGGTAATTGTGGGGAAATTCAAACATTTATTTGATAATTTTTCTCATAGCTTTCGAACCATGCACAACGTAGGCCTCCACGATTTCTTCTTTTTTTATCGAAATATATAAACCATACAGGATGATTATATCGTATCTTGAGAAATTTTGGCTTGTGAAAATGATATTTTACGGTGCGCGGTATACACCAGAACCAAGTTTTTCACCGATTTTCGTGCCAAAAAATGGGTGCGCGTTATACATGATAGCGCGCTATACATCGGTAAATACGGTAGATGGCTTGTACATAAAATGTTGTAAAATTGATAAATAATGTTCTGTTTCCTATGAAGTCATTCAATGAGACTATACCCTGAGGTCTCATTTACTTTACTTTACGCGGGCACAACTGAAGAACCCAGAGCGAGTTAATGGACAAGAGCAGGGTATCACATCCGGGCCTCTCAATATTCCGTCTCTTGGTTAGGGTTTATTCTAGAGTGGAAAAAAGGGCAGGGTTGGTCAGAAAAGGGGCAGGGTGCATTTTGAGCCACGATGAGATGCGGGAGGGGGTATTTTGGAGTTAGCCCCTAGAAAATGTTGGTAAATTACGGTGATTGATCAATGACGCAGTAAGGCAGTATATATTGGTGAAAAGGCAGATGAGTTCTAAGTTATATACCGGGTATGTCTGCCCGCCCGCCCGAAGGCACCGGTTGAGGCTTACCTCACTTCTCCCTAGATCTTCCCCACTTCTCCCTAATTCTTCCCCTTCTCCCTAAATCTTCCCCTTTCTCCATAAATCTTCCCCATGTCTCCCTAGTTCTTCCCCACTTCTCCCTAAATCTTCCCCACTTCTCCCTAATTCTTCCCCTTCTCTCTAAATCTTCCCATTTCTCCATAAATCTTCCCCATGTCTCCCTAGTTCTTCCCCACTTCTCCCTAAATCTTCCCCACTTCTCCCTAATTCTTCCCCTTCTCCCTAAATCTTCCCATTTCTCCATAAATCTTCCCCATGTCTCCCTAGTTCTTCCCCTTCTCCCTAAATCTTCCCACTTCTCCCTAAATCTACCCCACTTCTCCCTAATATATATATATAAAGTTATCTATTGTAACTAAAAAAAAATTTAAACGGCAAAAGGGGCTAATGGGCAAAAGGGCAGGGTACATCATTCCGCTCTAGAAAATACCTTATTGGTGTTGTAACCGTAACAGTTTTGAACGGCCATAAAGACTAAACTCCGAAACAAAATATTGTAATATTTATTAAGCTCCAGAGCAAAATCTGTCAAATCAAACACTGGGACCATTCTGTATCCTGCTTTACTCTTGTGCAGCCTCAATCGTGCCCACCTTGTAACTGAGAGGTTGTGAGTTCGAGCCCCGTCGGAACCGCGGTGGTGGTGTCCTTAGGCAAGACACTTAAATCCACATTGGCTCTTCTCTCACCCTCATGGCGATGGATTTCCATCAGGATTGAGGGCTTGTGTTGAAAAGACTTGTTTGGTATTGGAGCTAAAATATATTTGTATAAAGTCGACCATAATAATGTTGATGGGCAATAAAATCCAAAACCAACAATATTATGTTTGTTGTGTAGGCGAGATTGACAGTCAGAGAGTGGAGACGTACGATATTGAACGTAGCATTAGTAACATGCAGAACGATATGATCAAGCTGAACACGCTGCTACACAAAGAGAAGGGCACTCAGGTGATGCTGCATCAAGATAACATCCTCAAGGAGAACGACTTCATTTCCAGCCTCAAGGTAAATACAACCATTTCTGCTTCACCTCATATACCATCAACAAGATAACATCCTCAAGGAGAACGACTTCATTTCCAGCCTCAAGGTAAATACAACCATTTTTACTTCACCTCATATACCATATCACAGCATACAAGTCTGGCTGGATGCACCAACATTTCTCCTTCACCTCATATACCATATCACAGCATACAAGTCTGGCTGGATGCACCAACATTTCTCCTTCACCTCATATACCATATCACAGCATACAAGTCTGGCTGGATGCACCAACATTTCTGCTTCACCTCATATACCATATCACAGCATACAAGTCTGGCTGGATGCACCAACATTTCTGCTTCACCTCATATACCATATCACAGCATACAAGTCTGGCTGGATGCACCAACATTTCTCCTTCACCTCATATACCATATCACAGCATACAAGTCTGGCTGGATGCACCAACATTTCTGCTTCACCTCATATACCATATCACAGCATACAAGTCTGGCTGGATGCACCAACATTTCTATACAAGTCTGGCTGGATGCACCAACATTTCTATACAAGTCTGGCTGGATGCACCAACATTTCTGCTTCACCTCATATACCATATCACAGCATACAAGTCTGGCTGGATGCACCAACATTTCTCCTTCACCTCATATACCATATCACAGCATACAAGTCTGGCTGGATGCACCAACATTTCTCCTTCACCTCATATACCATATCACAGCATACAAGTCTGGCTGGATGCACCAACATTTCTGCTTCACCTCATATACCATATCACAGCATACAAGTCTGGCTGGATGCACCAACATTTCTCCTTCACCTCATATACCATATCACAGCATACAAGTCTGGCTGGATGCACCAACATTTCTCCTTCACCTCATATACCATATCACAGCATACAAGTCTGGCTGGATGCACTAACATTTCTACTTCACCTCATATACCATATCACAGCATACAAGTCTGGCTGGATGCACCAACATTTCTCCTTCACCTCATATACCATATCACAGCATACAAGTCTGGCTGGATGCACCAACATTTCTGCTTCACCTCATATACCATATCACAGCATACAAGTCTGGCTGGATGCACCAACATTTCTCCTTCACCTCATATACCATATCACAGCATACAAGTCTGGCTGGATGCACCAACATTTCTCCTTCACCTCATATACCATATCACAGCATACAAGTCTGGCTGGATGCACCAACATTTCTGCTTCACCTCATATACCATATCACAGCATACAAGTCTGGCTGGATGCACCAACATTTCTCCTTCACCTCATATACCATATCACAGCATACAAGTCTGGCTGGATGCACCAACATTTCTCCTTCACCTCATATACCATATCACAGCATACAAGTCTGGCTGGATGCACTAACATTTCTACTTCATCTCATATACCATATCACAGCATACAAGTCTGGCTGGATGCACCAACATTTCTCCTTCACCTCATATACCATATCACAGCATACAAGTCTGGCTGGATGCACCAACATTTCTATACAAGTCTGGCTGGATGCACCAACATTTCTGCTTCACCTCATATACCATATCACAGCATACAAGTCTGGCTGGATGCACCAACATTTCTCCTTCACCTCATATACCATATCACAGCATACAAATCTGGCTGGATGCACCAACATTTCTCCTTCACCTCATATACCATATCACAGCATACAAGTCTGGCTGGATGCACCAACATTTCTCCTTCACCTCATATACCATATCACAGCATACAAGTCTGGCTGGATGCACTAACATTTCTACTTCACCTCATATACCATATCACAGCATACAAGTCTGGCTGGATGCACCAACATTTCTGCTTCACCTCATATACCATATCACAGCATACAAGTCTGGCTGGATGCACCAACATTTCTATACAAGTCTGGCTGGATGCACCAACATTTCTGCTTCACCTCATATACCATATCATAGCATACAAGTCTGGCTGGATGCACCAACATTTCTCCTTCACCTCATATACCATATCACAGCATACAAGTCTGGCTGGATGCACCAACATTTCTCCTTCACCTCATATACCATATCACAGCATACAAGTCTGGCTGGATGCACTAACATTTCTACTTCACCTCATATACCATATCACAGCATACAAGTCTGGCTGGATGCACCAACATTTCTGCTTCACCTCATATACCATATCACAGCATACAAATCTGGCTGGATGCACTAACATTTCTACTTCACCTCATATACCATATCACAGCATACAAGTCTGGCTGGATGCACCAACATTTCTCCTTCACCTCATATACCATATCACAGCATACAAGTCTGGCTGGATGCACCAACATTTCTGCTTCACCTCATATACCATATCACAGCATACAAGTCTGGCTGGATGCACCAACATTTCTCCTTCACCTCATATACCATATCACAGCATACAAGTTTGGCTGGATGCACTAACATTTCTACTTCTCCTCATATACCATATCACAGCATACAAGTCTGGCTGGATGTACCAACATTTCTGCTTCACCTCATATACCATATCACAGCATACAAGTCTGGCTGGATGCACCACCATTTCTGCTTCACCTCATATACCATATCACAGCATACAAGTCTGGCTGGATGCACCAACATTTCGTTTATGGGCTAAAATATTCATCCAGAAATGGTTTAAGGGCTAAAATAGAAAATAGACCACAAATTAGCCCCCTAACCCTAATGACTTAGGGGCTATGAACAGTCTTCAACGGAAAAGTAACCCATACTGTTTGCCCAGGCCAGACACATCTAGCCCATGAGAATGACGACTAATGATAAAATGTATAAATAATGTATATTATAGGATCATGAGCACAAGTCAATCGAGCTACAGACAAGTCTGGAGGCCTTGAAGGAGGAGAAGGAACGTCTGCTGAACAGCCTCGTTGAAGCCGAGTAAGTTACACCTAACACAACTAAAACAGTTTATCGTCATATCTGACTAAATTCTGAAATTTGATAATGTGTGATGACGTACTATATCCATGATGTCACGTCCATGATGTCACGTCCATGATGTCACGTCCATGGTGTCATGTCCATGTCCATGATGTCACATCCATGATGTCACGTCTATGATGTCACGTCCATGGTGTCACGTCCATGATGTCACGTCCATGATGTCACGTCCATGATGTCACATCCATGATGTCACGTCCATGATGTCACGTCTATGATGTCACGTCCATGATGTAACGTCCATGATGTCACGTCCATGATGTCATGTCCATTATGTCATGTCCATGGTGTCACGTCCATGATGTCACGTCCATGATGTCACGTCTATGATGTCACATCCATGATGTCACGTCCATGATGTCACATCCATGATGTCACGTCTATGATATCACGTCCATGATGTCACGTCCATGATGTCACATCCATGATGTCATGTCCATGATGTCATGTCCATGATGTCATGTCCATGATGTAACGTCCATGATGTCACATCCATGATGTCATGTCCATGATGTCATGTCCATGGTGTCATGTCCATGATGTCACGTCCATGGTGTCATGTCCATGGTGTCATGTCCATGATGTCACGTCCATGATGTCACGTCTATGATGTCACGTCCATGATGTCACGTCCATGATGTCACGTCCATGATGTCAAGTCTATGATGTCAAGTCTATGATGTCACGTCCATGATGTCACATCCATGATGTCATGTCCATGATGTCATGTCCATGATGTCATGTCCATGATGTAACGTCCATGATGTCATGTCCATGATGTCACGTCCATGGTGTCATGTCCATGATGTCACGTCTATGATGTCACGTCCATGGTGTCATGTCTATGATGTCACAAAAGGTCTACATCTGCAGATTACAGTTATTCTGATTAACTGATCCAGCTGGCTTGCAGTAGGTAGGTTGTTCTACCCCGAGTGCCCACCAGAGCCTGAACTACTGTAAGGGGCACCAATAATAGCTGGAGAGTCGCTGTATGACACAAGCTGTTGGTGCCACTTTAAACCCCAAAAACATACAAACAAATTGATTAACAGAAGCGATCAGCCACTCATTACATCTCTCTCTCTCTCTCTCTCTCTCTCTCTCTCTCGCTCTCGCTCTCGCTCTCGCTCTCTCTCTCTCTCTCTCTCTCTCTCTCCAGTGTGTCCCTTAAGAATGAGTGCATACAAAGATTGTCAACAGTTAAAAGTGAACAATGGGCAATTAAGGAGTAGTTGTTAAGCGAGAGAGCGAGAGAGGAGAGCGAGAGAGAGAGAGAGAGAGAGAGAGAGAGAGAGAGAGAGAGAGAGAGAGAGAGATATAGATAATCGAACTGAGGTAATATGTATACTATTAAAAACCAAAAAAAATGTCGAAATATGTATCAACTAAATGTATATGCAATAAAGAAATAAACGAGGTTACCCGGATAGGGGCCTCAAAATGAAAAAAAACAAAACAAATTGATTAACTGATGCATAAACATGTCTAATATACAGTCAAACCTGTCGTAAGCAGCCGGTCAAAGGAAGTATTGATAGTGGGTGTTTGACACAGGTGACTTCTTAATATAGGTCAAATATATAATAGGATGCCAGTTTGGTAATCTAGAGGTTGGATGCTTAATACAGGTGACAACTAGCACAGGTGTGACTATTATAAATCATTGTAACAATGCTTGCTGTATATGCTTTGTAGGCTTGTGGCTAACTGTGTGAGATTTATCTTGAAGTGTTGGTGCGACTTTAAGCCGCAAATTAAACATTATCCTGAATGTGAACCATAATGACACATGTAGTCCTACAAATCTGATTGCAGACGTCAGATTATGTTATGGGAGAAGAAGACTCAATTGGCTCGTGAAACTCGTGCAGCTGTGGACTCGGAGGTAGGACAGGGTGAGGTTCACGCTATGAAGGCCGAGATCCACCGTATGCAGGTGCGCTACGGTCAGCTTATGAAACAGCAGGAAAAGATGATACAGGAGATGGAGAAAGCAGTGTCAAGGTAAACAATATTCCAGCATAAAATAAAAAGATTATTTGTTTCATTGCATGATCAAACATTATTTCGCTGAATGAACGTATAGAGTAATTTGATCATAAGTGATGCTAGGTACAAGTGATGCTAGGTACAAGTGATGCTAGGCATAAGTGATGCTAGGCACAAGTGATGCTATGCTAGGTACAAGTGATGCTAGGCACAAGTGATGCTAGGCATAAGTGATGCTAGGCACAAGTGATGCTATGCTAGGTACAAGTGATGCTAGGCATAAGTGATGCTAGGTACAAGTGATGCTAGGTACAAGTGATGCTAGGCACAAGTGATGCTAGGCACAAGTGATGCTAGGCACAAGTGATGCTAGGCACAAGTGATGCTAGGCACAAGTGATGCTAGGTACAAGTGATGCTAGGCACAAGTGATGCTAGGTACAAGTGATGCTAGGCATAAGTGATGCTAGGTACAAGTGATGCTAGGCATAAGTGATGCTAGGCACAAGTGATGCTATGCTAGGTACAAGTGATGCTAGGCACAAGTGATGCTAGGCACAAGTGATGCTAGGCATAAGTGATGCTAGGCACAAGTGATGCTAGGCACAAGTGATGCTAGGTACAAGTGATGCTAGGCACAAGTGATGCTAGGTACAAGTGATGCTAGGCACAAGTGATGCTAGGTACAAGTGATGCTAGGCACAAGTGATGCTAGGCACAAGTGATGCTAGGCATAAGTGATGCTAGGCATAAGTGATGATGCTAGGCATAAGTGATGCTAGGCACAAGTGATGCTAGGCATAAGTGATGCTAGGTACAAGTGATGCTAGGCACAAGTGATGCTAGGCACAAGTGATGCTAGGCACAAGTGATGATGATCAGATTCCAATGTTTATGAAAGAAATATAAATGATGTGAATGACAGATTGTTCCAAAACCATTGCAGGTGATATGATAATATAAACCTTAACGACTGAGAACCAAAGGCACAACACAATGAGAATAGGTTTGATATTTTCAGAATATTTGTAAATAAATAGATGAAATTGGTTTGGTTAACCCTTTCCATCATAGAAGCGCCTCTTGACGCCATTACCAATACGACATACATTGACAATATAATGTAGCCAAACCAATGCTCATAATAAAGGCCAGAATCTCATGTAGTCCCAGTAATATTTATGGAGGTGGGATAGATATGGCCACTACTTATCCACTGTATGATAGTTAAATGGCTGTCGTTTGTCTTTCAGTTGGTACTTTAAACCGAGGTCTTGTGTCAGTGCTTTACACCATGCACGTAAAAAAACCAGAGTAGACTCTGGAATGGGTCTCTGTCTGTATCGTTACACTATCCTCTAAAAATCTAAAATGACTAATCTCTTCAGGAGGCGTCGCTCATATGGGCAACCGGTAGCGACGATAAATAAACGTAAAACACACACAATTTGTCAATTTTGATGAATATTTGTATCGAGCAAGTATCGGAAGTAGATCAAAAATTGGTACAAGATTTCAGATTCGAAATTCAAGATGATCATTGGTATATTTTTCGACATTTCTTCCTGAAGTGCACGATGATCAACTCGGATAAGCCTGGTGTGGAATACTGGTGCGACCGTTAGATGAAAAATATCTAAAATCATTGCGATCCGAAAAAATATCTAAAATCATTGCGATCCGAAATTCAAGATGGTACCCCCATTTTAAAATGTTGTTTTGACTCTTGTTATCTTTGAGATATATGTGAGATGGTACTGTGGTCGCCAGATCGGACAGGTGGGTTTTCTCCGGGTACTTCGGTTTCCTCCCACATGAATGACCACATATTCGCTTTCATCCGTGCAAAAGGGAGAGTGATTAATATAAGTTGTTAGAACTTGCTTCGCAAATAAATAAAGTTTTAAACCTCTCGTCCATGTTCACCATGTACACTTTCGTTTGGTACTAAATTTTAATATTGTCCAGTGTTACAAAGCTGACACTGTAAGTAGAACCATTCTTACAAAACCACTAATTGTGTGTGTTTTCAGGCGTGATACGATCGTGTCTCGTGGCGACGCCTCGCAGAAGATCAATAAGAAGGTGCTAACAAAGGGAACGTTTGAACGTCAAATGAACGAGACGAGAAAGAAGATCAAGCAGACCATTCATGTAAGTTTGTAAATTCATGTAAGTTTGTAAATTCATGTAAGTTTGTAAATTCATGTAAGTTTGTAAATTCATGTAAGTTTGTAAATTCATGTAAGTTTGTAAATTCATGTAAGTTTGTAAATTCATGTAAGTTTGAATGTATTGTAAATTCATGTAAGTTTGTAAATTCATGTAAATTTGTAAATTCATGTAAGTTTGTAAATTCTTTGTAAATTCATGTAAGTTTGTAAATTTGTAAATTCATGTAAGTTTGTAAATTCATGTAAGTTTGTAAATTCTTTGTAAATTCATGTAAGTTTGTAAATTCATGTAAGTTTGTAAATTCATAAATTCATGTAAGTTTGTAAATTCATGTAAGTTTGTAAATTCATGTAAGTTTGTAAATTCTTTATTCCGTTTTTAACCCATTAAACACAAAGTAACTGACGTGGACTGGTGCATGATATTAACCCATTCAACACCAAGTAACTGACATGGACTGTTGCATGATATTAACCCATTCAATACCAAGTAACTGACATGGACTGGTGCATGATATTAACCCATTCAACACCAAGTAACTGACATGGACTGGTGCATGATATTAACCCATTCAACACCAAGTAACTGACATGGACTGGTGCATGATATTAACCCATTAAACACCAAGTAACTGACATGGACTGGTGCATGATATTAACCCATTCAACACCAAGTAACTGACATGTACTGGTGCATGATATTTTTAGACCAATATATTAATAAGAAAATTACATTTGGACCAGTACATTTATCAAAATGGCTATTTTTGTCTAAAAATAGTAATATTACCGGCAAAAAGTGCAGATCCTGATGAGACCGCTCATAATGAGCCTGCTCATCTGGATCTACACTTTTTGCAAGCCTATTAAGATATGTATATTTCATTATTCCGTGTAGTAAATGAAATTAACACAGAAGGTTTATGTATGTTTCATTATTCCGTGTAGGAAATGAAATTAACACAGAACGTTTATGTATGTTTCATTATTCCATGTAGGAAATGAAATTAACACAGAACGTTTATGAATGTTTCATTATTCCGTGTAGTAAATGAAATTAACACAGAACGTTTATGTATGTTTCATTATTCCATGTAGGAAATGAAATTAACACAGAACGTTTATGTATGTTTCATTATTCTGTGTAGGAAATGATCACAGAAGTTCTATGTATTGTATATACATGTAGTTCATTATTACAGGAAGCCAATTCTTGTGATGGTGAGATACAACAGTTGCGTGACCACCAGACACAGTTGAGTTCCCAGCTAGAGCAGGGGCAGCTAAATGTGCAGGCCCTACAGAGCAACTCGGATACCATTGATGGCGATATCGACAGACTGATAGAGGTCAAGCAAAAGGTAATGTACAGTCGATCAAACTCTTACTGGGGTCGGTATTATTTAAAGTGAGGAAGCTATCCAAGTGATGTGCGAACGGTCGTGTGGTATTACCTGGGTGTGGAACAATACAAGGTCACTATATAACTTTAGCTATGGGGCCTCCGTGGCAGACTGGTTATGGTCACTGACTAACAAAACAAATAAACTGTTGACATTTTAAGGAAAATTTGGCGACCACTATCTTGTATGCTCCGGTCTCGGACCTGGGTTGCTATGCCCAAATCGGATAGCTGTCTGGTTATCTTTATAGTTGCAAGTGTTTTCGGGCAAATGAAACATGGTTTGTTATGTATTAAATAAAATATGCCTCTTTAAATAGTAATTAAATGTGTTTATGTAATATAAAGTCATATGACATGTTTATTAAACCATGGTTTCCAGCACATTAATATGACATGCTACGTAATTATAGAAGATTGTAGATAACAGTACATTTGAGAGATGAGACAAATATAACTATAGAATTGCAATTTGTTTCATGCCATTAAAGTTGACAATTACTTGTATTTTCACAAATTTATGACTACACCTTAATAGATATATAACAAGGAAATAGTGTTGTGTCTGTCAGGGGGACAATACTGGGGGCAGCTAGAACATTAGCTGTAACTTCAGGGCATGGAGAGATCAAATTTACAATTAATCAAATTTGAAATTCTGTCTTCCATATCACCCCACTGTTTATGCCTTATGGGAGAGTTTCTAAATGTTGCTACGATTGAAGAGACAGATAATTTGAGCAACGGGAATTTAATTTTTTATAAGCATTTATTTCTTAACCCTTTCCTTTATAGAGATTTAGGTTAATATACTATTATATCTCCATACAAACGACAGCCATTTAGCTATCATGTAGTGGATAAGTAGTCGCCATATCTATCCCACCTCCATAGATATTACTGGAACTACATAGAGATTTAGGTTAATATACTACTATATCTCCATACAAACGACAGCCATTTAGCTATCATGCAGTGGATAAGTAGTCACCATATCTATCCCACTTCCATAGATATTACAGGAACTACATAGAGATTTAGGTTAATATATTATTATATCTCCATACAAACGACAGCCATTTAGCTATCATGCAGTGGATAAGTAGTCACCATATCTATCCCACCTCCATAGATATTACTGGAACTACACAATATTCTGGCCTTTATTATGAACATTGGTTTGGCTACTAGATTGTCAATGTATGTCATATTGATAATGGCGTCAAGAGGTGCTTCTATGAGGGAATGGGTTAATGTTACTGCTCGATTAATGAGCAACAGGTAACGAAGAGGATTGAGGATTTTGCAAGATATAGAATATGCCCTAATTGCAGAGACATCCCATGTTCTGTTACACGCCCGGTGTATAGCATGCCCGGTGTATAGCATGCCCGGTGTATAGCATGCCCAGTGTATAGCATGCCCGGTGTATAGCATGCCCAGTGTATAGCATGCCCGGTGGCCCAGTGTATAGCATGCCCGGTGTATAGCATGCCCAGTGTATAGCATGCCCGGTGTATAGCATGCCCAGTGTATAGCATGCCCGTGTATAGCATGCCCGGTGTGTAGCATGCCCAGTGTATAGCATGCCCGGTGGCCCAGTGTATAGCATGCCCAGTGTATAGCATGCCCAGTGTATAGCATGCCTGGTGGCCCAGTGTATAGCATGCCCGGTGTATAGCATGCCCAGTGTATAGCATGCCTGGTGGCCCAGTGTATAGCATGCCCAGTGTATAGCATGCCCCATGTATAGCCTGCCCGGTGTATAGCATGCCCAGTGTATAGCATGCCCCATGTATAGCATGCCCGGTGTATAGCATGCCCAGTGTATAGCATGCCTGGTGGCCCAGTGTATAGCATGCCCAGTGTATAGCATGCCCCATGTATAGCCTGCCCGGTGTATAGTATGCCCAGTGTATAGCATGCCCGGTGTATAGCATGCCCAGTTTATAGCATGCCCGGTGTATAGCATGCCCGGTGTATAGCATGCCCAGTGTATAGCATGCCCGGTGTATAGCATGCCCAGTGTATAGCACGCCCGGTGTATAGCATGCCCGGTGTATAGCATGCCCGGTGTATAGCATGCCCAGTGTATAGCATGCCCCATGTATAGCCTGCCCGGTGTATAGTATGCCCAGTGTATAGTATGCCTGGTGGCCCAGTGTATAGCATGCCCAGTGTATAGCATGCCCCATGTATAGCCTGCCCGGTGTATAGTATGCCCAGTGTATAGCATGCCTGGTGGCCCGGTGTATAGCATGCCTGGTGGCCCGGTGTATAGCATGCCCGGTGTATAGCACGCCCGGTGTATAGCATGCCCCGTGTATAGCATGCCCGGTGTATAGCATGCCCCGTGTATAGCATGCCCCGTGTATAGCATGCCCGGTGTATAGCATGCCCCGTGTATAGCATGCCCCGTGTATAGCATGCCCCGTGTATAGCATGCCCGGTGTATAGCATGCCCAGTGTATAGCATGCCCCATGTATAGCATGCCCAGTGTATAGCATGCCCAGTGTATAGCATGCCCAGTGTATAGCATGCCCCGTGTATAGCATGCCCTGTGTATAGCATGCCCGGTGTATAGCATGCCCGGTGTATAGCATGCCCGGTGTATAGCATGCCCGGTGTATAGCATGCCCGGTGTATAGCATGCCCCATGTATAGCATGCCCAGTGTATAGCATGCCAAGTGTATAGCATGCCCGGTGTATAGCATGCCCGGTGTATAGCATGCCCGGTGTATAGCATGCCCCATGTATAGCATGCCCAGTGTATAGCATGCCCAGTGTATAGCATGCCCGGTGTATAGCATGCCTGGTGTATAGCATGCCCGGTGTATAGCATGCCCGGTGTATAGCATGCCCAGTGTATAGCATGCCCGGTGTATAGCATGCCCGGTGTATAGCATGCACTATATTGTCGATGGGGGATCGAACTCGAAAAATGTATAGATGTGTAAATATGGTTGTTATTCCTAATCAAGTGTGTGTTTTGTGTTGTACCCCATAACCTATATATTTTCACTAAATTTGACTTTTCCATGACAACCACAATTGTGTAACATTGTCATGGAAATTGTCATTATACTAACCTTGACCTATGCACAATAAAATAAAATTAACATAAAATCAGAAAAAAGGACATTTCTATAGGATAAATATCACTCTTATGGAACGTGGCTAACCATTATCCCAAATTCTACTTTCGCTTTTGAGAATTTGTAGATCGCCAAAACAAATTACTGTAATATAATTATTTAAATTAAGTAGAATGTGTGCAATGCTATTCTCTCTGCATGCTGGGTAAAACAAAGGCTATTATTAGGTTAACCCTTTCAACACCACAGACCTCTAAATAGGCTTGCAAAAAGTGTAGATCCAGATGAGCCGGCTCATGACGAGCCGTCTCATCAGGATCTGCACTTTTTGCCAGTGATATGACTAGTTTTAGACATAATTACCCATTTTGATAAATGAACTTGTCCAAATGTGATTTTCTGATTCATTTATTGGTTTATGAATATCATGGACCAGTCCATGTGAGTTACTTGGTGTTGAATGGGTTAAATATATAATTGTAGCAGACCACAATTCAGTAGTGTGTTTTTCTTATTTGTAACTGAAAATTCTGGAAATGTGTCGTGAAACTCCATGACATATTTGACTGTAATTTTCCAAAATGTGAATACGTCCTTTTAGTTACAATCCTTTGTTTTTACTGTTGTTCCTTAACCAGATGTTGCGGTATGATAAATGTGATTATATCGAAATCGTGTTAATTAACTGAAAACATTCTTTTACAAATAAGTACCCATTGCATATACTGTATGAGTTCTGTCGAGATATAGTAATTTAAAACTCTTAAGAAGCGATAGTGGAATAAAATTGCTAGCATGTTGTGCAAAGGAAACAACGCTAAAAAACAGAGGAAAACACTTAATAGGACCTATCTACTTTTGTACTATATACATTACATTTTGTTATTTAACCCATTTCATTCTGGATACCGTTCAAACAGTATTTGCAAAGAACATAGCGCCAGATCAGCCGCCATGAAACGTGCCGTCTGATCGGGCTCTATGCTGTTTGCTATTCAGATGATCTTGCTAAGACACTTGGCTATGTAGCAAACAACATAGATTCTGATCAGCATGCAGTGTCACGCTGCGACTGATCTTGATCTATGTTGTTTGCAAAAGCCTTTAAATGTATCCAGAATGAAATGGGTTATACATGTACATGAACATTTTGGTTTATGCTTCTTTAAAGTGACATTACATCGCAAAAAGCAAATAAAATGCATTTTTCACGTATAAATGCATTGCTACTACAAATTCTTCCATACATATTCATTGAATCAATAAACAGTGTGTTTGTGGTCTACAAACTTTCAAAATTGAAAGTAGGATTTCATATAATGGTCATCCATGCTCCTGAACTGACGTTTTAGAGATAATTTAACTAAGATTAGACTACAAATAAATATACACAGGCAAATGTGAGATATAACAGTAAATGTGTACCATAAATTTCGTTATTCGGGATACACAGGTTGTATTACGCTTGGATGTCGACCCTGTTTACATTATTTTGTTATGTCAACAAATCGCGTATACGACGCTTGTTTATTAGTTGAAATACTCAGTTTTTGAGGCAAATATTTGGAAAAAAAATATACCATATAGTAGGAAAATACATTACATGCATTAACGTATGTCACAGTTTTTTAGTGGATGTAAGTGATGCATTCATGGTATCGTCAAATGTAAATTAAACAAACAATAGCATAAACAACTACATGTATAGCTAATTGTTAGTTTAACTGTTGTTTATAGCTGCCCCTTATTTTTAGAAAGGGTCACCTGGCCCTGTCATTTCTTTACTTTGTCATTTTATTTTCCCGAGGGTTTGGGTCAATAATAGATGAATTACCTGTCATGTTTGATGACATGAAACATTTTATGCCGTTTATAAACGTTGCTGGAGGCTACACATGTAATCGCTGTTAGTGAATAATTGGTTCATAAGTGTGTTGAGATGAGCCCTAGTCCATCATCTCCCACCCGGATTTGCTACTGTTCAAATAATGCTGGCAACGTTTGGTTAGCAAATGTGTGTGATCTCTGGTCCCCCCCCCCAACTTGATTTGTTACTGTTCAAATAATGTTGGCCAAATGTTGTTGGGAAAAGTGTATGTGGGCTCTCACCCCCCCCCCCCTCCCTCCCCTGATTGGCTACGTTTTGGTGGGAAAAGTGTATGATACCTGGGCTCTCACCCCCCTCCCTCCCCTGATTGGCTACGTTTTGGTAAACTATTCCATCAATTAGAATGTACCCATGTCAAGGATTAAACTTTAAAAAGAGGTGCTAACTTTTGTTTTTTCAAACTGCACTGCAATGTAGTACATAAATATATTGAAAGTGTATACAGTCAAACCTGTCTTAAGCAGCCAGCCAAAGGAATCACAGAAAGTGGCTGCCATGAGAATCACAGAAAGTGCACCAACCTCTGTAAGAAACTGCCAACTTTTCATATAAATGAGACACGGCCTGAGCGCGGCTCGAACCCGTGACCATCAGTGATGATAGGTTACAGTGGTATACAAGTCAGCGACCGTAACCACTCGACCACGGAGGCGGACAATAGTTGTATAGTAGAATTCTTTTGTGGTATATTTCTTTTGGTTTGAAAGCATTTCATCTGTTGGTAAAGTTGTCATACCGGTATGTCATTATCCCCTAAACGTGTGGGTCCCCACTGCTTCACAGGTAGGGAATCAACAGAAATATAACATATCATAAGCTAATGTGTTATGTCCAGTCACTTCATGGAGTCACCTGCTTTTAAGTACCTACCATTGACACACATCAACATACTTTTGGCAATAAGTGTGTAAATCTTATAGGCTGGCTCAGTGACCACCTGCTTTCTCATACCAGAAAGGGATATTCGATTATCCCGCCAAATTTCTTATCTTCCTCCATTTACCATAGTAATGCATTTGTGCCAAGTGGTGGGGTTAGCCAGCCATTTTCTTTATCTTCATTTGGTACCTGTGGCCCCTAGATTGTTTATGTGATACATGACAGTCAAGTTAAGCTTTACAAATATATGCATATTTACTCTTCTGCTTTCTTTCGTTGATAAATCGTCCGCCTCCATGGTCGAGTGGTTAAGGTCGCTGACTTGTATACCACTGTAACCTATCATCACTGATGGTCACTGGTTCGGGCCCCACTAAGGCCGTGTCTCATTTATATGAAAAAGTTGGAAGTTTCTTACGGAGGTTGGTGCACCCAAGTACTGGTTAACCGCTGGAGCCTGCCCAGGAAAGGTGTTGTTAGGTAAACTGCCCGCCGGCGATATAGCCCAAAATGGTGCTGATGCAGGCGTAAAACCCGAAATATAACATAATAACATTCGTTGATAAATGTAGATGGTCGTGCATCTATTTTTCTGTATAATGAAGAACAACTCATTTTGGGGGCCTTGACTGTCTCTGTGACCGAATGGTTATTATGCACCCATGGGGCCTTGACTGTCTCTGTGACCGAATGGTTATTATGCACCCATGGGGCCTTGACTGTCTCTGTGACCGAATGGTTATTATGCACCCATGGGGTCTGACTGTCTCTGTGACCGAATGGTTATTATGCACCCATGGGGTCTGACTGTCTCTGTGACCGAATGGCATGGCTATGCACCCACATTTCCCTTCAACACTGGGTTTGAGCCCTCTATTGAATCCATTCAAGCGAGAAAGTTATCCAGTTAATGGTTGATGGTTCTACCCGGGAGCTCATTCATGTCGGAAATAGTAACAGTGCTCAGAGGGCTGGGGTCTTCCTCCATCACTCCATCCCCCCGCTAGCGTGCAAAGAGTTAAGGAGTCTATTTTATCTTGAGTTCCAAGTAAGAACTTGTTGTCAAACCTGTCTTAAGCAGCCAGCAAAGGGAATCACAGAAAGTGGCTGCTTAGCACAGGTGGCTGCTTAATAGAGGTCACATGAATAGTAAAACAGCATATTTGGAATCTGGAAACTGGCTGCTTAATACAGGTTGGCTGCTTAATACAGGTTGGCTGCTTAATACAGGTGACCACTGTTTTACTGTATACAATTTTTGTGTAATTATGAGCATTTTAAACTAATGAGTTGGACCATTTTTTATCGAAAAAATTTATTACGGATTACCGTAGATTTCACACCACACACACGCATACAGTTGCACCCTCGTTAATAAATGTCTGTATTACGGATTTTAATGAGTAATATAACGACATTGAAGTGGAATTGTAGTAATAAATATTGTTTCTACACTGAAATCTTTTTTTAAAAAAAACAAACAGTAGAATGCAAGTTGCATTTTGTGCCAGAAGCAAATTCAGGATTAGGGTTTAATTTGGCCCCTATCAAATGGATTTTTCTTGCTCATTGAAGTTTGGGGCCCCTACTGTTACTGCCTGCTGGCTGAAGTGTGTAAACATTGGCGGAATTAAGCCCCTCTCATTCCTATTGATCTAGATCCATTGTTACCTTCAGATATATATGAATGCAGACTTAATGCAGGCTTAATGCTATATTAAATAACTGCTAGTTCTTTGTCCACCTATCTGTTATATGTCACATTTTTATCAATATTTCCCTTTGAAGGTAACGGTGTAGTTAAGTACGATTCGGCAATCATGCTTCTCTCAAGTGTGCGTTTTGCATTTATTCATTCGAATGGATTGCCCACAGGTGAAATGGTCAATTTAGGTTGTGTAGGATAGTGCATTCAGACAGACAAGAACCCCATTCCAGAGCCTTCTCTGGTTGTGTAAAACCACAGGCACCAGACACAAAAAAAATGTAATGTAAACATTACTTACTATATGACCATAGGCCAAAAAAAACCCCACTGACACGAGACCCTGATTTTAATGACTAGTTTGAATGGTATATGATCAAACTCTACGATCTGTGGATTGCACATTCACTGTGTTTCCTACTGGGCCACCGATCTAGCCTGGGTGCCAGTCTGTCGATTTTTCACTTTTTAACTTATGGCAAAATGACAGCCTGAGGAAACTTGATTTCTGATCGTAGCGCCATCTACTTACACCCTCATTTATAGGGTGTAGATTTGAAGAACGACAACTCTTCTCTACTAGATAATATTGCTAAATATAGAAACGGAATTCTATCGGAAATTGGCGAAAAGGCACGATTATACACGATCATTTCCGAATATACACGAATGCTCCTGTAGACTCATTTACATTGCAAACATAAAATTTCCCGTTTCTGTATTATATCGACGAGATGGCGGATTTTAAATATTACGTTTAGATGGTAATGAGTTGATTTGGCGTTATTGACGACTTAAATATTTATTAAATATGTCAAATCAGACGCACATTGTACTTTTTAAAACTATTTATCGCTCCTTTGACCCGTAAACAATGGCGGGCAATTATAAGTTTTATCAACATTGCAGTGCCTCGCTTTGATTCAAGTACGTCATTAATTAAGTCAAGTGCTAATAGGCTTATTAATAGGATTAATGTGAGTCAATAATTACACGGACAATCCCCCAGGCGTGATCAGAAACTCAATACGGCCCAATTAATAGTCTCAGTGTTAAAATATATTTATTTGACTGACCAGGCAATGTTCCCAGGCTACAACCGATCCACTAAGTACCTGCTGGATTCATATCCAAATTCTATCCAGGATTTTATAAAAACAAAATTAAATTAAGAAATAATATTTGTCTTTCAGTTTGGAGTTCTGACGCATCAGAATTAACCACTTATGCCTATGGTTAATTCCGGCGCTCAGAACGTCAAACCATGTTTTGCTTTACTGTAAAATATGCAAATATGACCAAAATCTCTCAAAAGTGCCAAAAATACTGTAATAGTATTCAGATATTCTGACATTCGAGCGAATATTCGAATATTCGAATATTTGGTTATTCGTTGCCATCCCTAGTTATTACTAGTTTTGTTAAGATGATGTATAATGTACAAGTCTTTTGAAATACAATTTCTGTTCTATTCTGTTCTGCTATAAAGAAAGAACAATACTTCCCAAGATAATCATAATTCTCTTATCTTGGGACCTTTTATACCGAGGTCTCGTGTCGGTGCTTTACACCATGCACATAAAAGAACCAGAGGAGACTCTGTCTGTATCATTGCACTATCCTCCAAAAATCTAAAATGACTAATATCTTCAGGAGGCGTCTCTCATATGGGTAACCGGTAGCGACGATAAATAAACGTAAAACACACACACACACACTACTCTCTTTTCTTTAGATAGCAGCATGTTTGTCCAAATGTATTATTGGCATGTTTACAATGTTAACATGTGAAATATTAATATAGTGTCCATGCAAGCACAGTATTGACAAGTTTAACATTGTAAACAAAGAATCGAAACTGATTATGACAAGTTTAACATTGTAAACAAAGAATCGAAACAGATTATGACAAGTTTATCGCTTTAACAACATCACTGATTGCTTTTATTGTTGTTATTATTGACTGCAAACTACTTGGTTAAATAAATCAATAATTAAATATGCATAAAAAAGTGTGTTTCAACAAACTACCAGCAAAGATAGATGTGTAATTAGGTTCTGACATGTTTATTTCTACCAATAATTGTACTGCTATAAATCAATACCGTTTTCAGGAAGTGTCAAAAACAACAAGATATTTTGGGCCCCAACATTATCCCAATATTGATACTTCACAATTTAATGTGTGAATTTACAAATTAATTGTCGTTTAGAACAAGTTTTGTCCAGCATTATCGCCACGGTTGATTTGCTTGTAGAAACTTGATCAGTGTCAAGCCGAAATTGCAAATATTAATGCTAGTTCAGTCGCTGTTGATTATAACATTCTTTCAGATGGGACTTTAAACAGAGGTCTCGTGTCGGTGCTGTAGGCCGTGCCGAGGAGACTCTGGAATGGGTCTCTGTCTGTATCATTGCACTATCCTCCAAAAATCTAAAATGACTAATATCTTCAGGAGGTGTCTCTCATATGGGCAACTGGTAGCGACGATAAATAAACGTAAAACACACACTCTTTTCTTTAGATAGCAGCATGTTTGTCCAAATGGATTATTGGCATGTTTACAATATTAACATGTGAAATATTAATATACCGGTAATGTCCATGCAAGCACAGTATTGACAAGTTTAACATTGTAAACATTAAGAATCGAAGCTGATTATGACAAGTTTAACATTGTAAACAAAGAATAGAACAGATTATGACAAGTTTATCGCTTTAACAACATCACTGATTGCTTTTATTGTTGTTATTATTGACTGCAAACTACTTGGTTAAATAAATCAATAATTATAAATGCATAAAAAAGTGTGTTTCAACAAACTACCAGCAAAGATAGATGTGTAATTAGGTTCTGACATGTTTATTTCTACCAATAATTGTACTGCTATAAATCAATACTGTTTTCAGGAACTGTCAAAAACAACAAGATATTTTGAGCCCCAACATTATCCCAATATTGTTGCTTCACAATTTAATGTGTGAATTTACAAATTAATTGTCGTTTAGAACAAGTTTTGTCCAGCATTATCGCCACGGTTGATTTGCTAGTAGAAACTTGATCAGTGTCAAGCCGAAATCGCAAATATTAATGCTAGTTCAGTCGCTGTTGATTATAACATTCTTTCAGCTGGGACTTTAAACAGAGGTCTCGTGTCGGTGCTGTAGGCCGTGCCGAGGAGACTCTGGAATGGGTCTCTGTCTGTATCATTGCACTATCCTCCAAAAATCTAATATGACTAATCTCTTCAGGAGGCGTCGCTCATATGGGCAACCGGTAGCGACGATAAATAAACGTAAAACACACAAAGTTGATTATATGCTATTATATTGTGATAACTTTCGTTCTGCAACATAGCAATTTTTTACACATTTTCATTTACACTGTTGAGAAAATTGGGCCCCTGAGGGATGAAATTTTCGCTCTGAAATTGCTGTCATTTCTTGTATTTGATGGTGATAGTACATGTGTCATTTTTTTATCATTATTACAATCTTGTTTTATCTTTTACATTGACAAATTACCTCAACACCCGTTTCACATCTGATTGAAGAAATAAGCTATATCACTTCCCTGTCTGTGAGATATGTTTTTGATAGGTCATTTATAATTTCTAAGTGCTCGTATGTGGCACTGGAGGGAGTACCATCGTGCCGGTCTGGTATTGCTGTGTGTGTTTTACGTTTATTTATCATTGCTACCGGTTGCCCATATGATAGTGCAATGATACAGACAGAGACCCATTCCAGAATCTCCTCTGGTTCGTTTACGTGCATAGTGTAATGCACCGACACAAGACCTTGGTTTAAAGTCCCATCTGAAAGACTGTTAATTTTATTATGGTCAGACGGGGGATCGAACCTGCGATCCCTGGATTACCAGTCCAGCATGTTAACCACTGGACTACGTATCCGTCTGGTATTGCTGGTACCCGAATCCAAATTTCTAGGGTGCATACATGTATAAAGAGCTTAAGAAGAGAAAATATTGTTTGAGAATTAGTAATAAATTGCAATTTTAGTTTCATTCATTCAAGTCCTGTTTTCTCACTCAATTGTATTTAATTTAACCCTTTCCCTCATAGAAGCACCTCTTGACGCCATTACCAATACGACATACATTGACAATGTAGTAGCCAAAGCAATGTTCATAATAAAGGCCAGAATCTCACTCATGTAGTCCCAGTAATATCTATGGAGGTGGGATAAATATGATGACTACTTATCCACTGCATGATAGCTAAATGGCTGTCGTTTGTATGGAGATATAATAGTATATTAACCTAAATCTCTATGTAGTCCCAGTAATATCTATGGAGGTGGGATAGATATGGTGACTACTTACCCACTGCATGATAGCTAAATGGTTGTCGTTTGTATGGAGATATAATAATATATTAACCTAACTCACTATGAAGGAAAGGGTTAAGGGAGTTAACTGACAATGATTCAATTATAACGCAACATATCTAATTTTAACACCAAATTGCAAGAAAGGAACTTGTAGTTCAGCATTGTACATAATACTAAAATACCATGGATTCACATTAAATTGGCACAGATATACCGTATACCATAATATGAGAATACCAAGCAATATGAATGAGCGGCATCTCTAATTTTCTATTATCTCCCTTGGCAGATAAAGTCTGATTTATGGGATATGGGTTAAATGCCAGTACACAGTGGCTTTCATCAAATTTACCATATTGAAATATAATAATTAGTGGCTGTCCGATTAGCGCAGTGGTTAGCGCGCTCGCTTATCACCAATGCGACCCGGGTTCGATCCTCGGACAGGGAAGTATGTGAGATGGTACGATGGTCGTCAGATCAGACATGTGGGTTTTATCCGGGTACTCAGGTTTCTTCCCACATGAATGACCACATACATGTATACGCTTTCATCCCAGCCAACGAGAGTGATTAATATAAGTTGTTAAAACTTACTTCGCAATCGTTGTAAAATAAATAAAGTATAATAGAAAAATAAAATAATATAAAAAAAATATAATTAAATATCTTTACGATGTGATGGTACACATCAGACTGTCTGGTTAGTGCAGTGGTTAGTACGCTCACTTCTCACCAATGCAACCTGTGTTCAAGATCCTCGGACCGGGAAATATGTGAGATGATATGCTACTATGGTGGTCACCAGATTGGACAGGTGGGTTTTCTCCGGATACTCCGGTTTCCTCCCACATGAATGACCACATTTACTCTTTCACCTGCGCCAACAAGAGTGATTGATATAAGTTGTTAAAGCTTGTTTCGCAATCATTATAAAATAAATAAATACTATATTTGTTCTCTTTTTTTACTTCAGAGTCATGCCTCAAAGGGTGAACAACCTTTGTTCTCTCAATCATAGTGCCTTCGGGCAGCAGGCAGACTTGTATAAGCTCGAAACACAAACAACAACGAGTCCATATTTATTTTCAAGCAAGATGTAATTTACTACAGCTTAGAGGATTATGAATTCATTAATACATCTGGTAGCTTTTAGCAGGTTTCTATATAACAACATGTCAAAGTAATACTCCACTAACATCTGCTAATCCCTGGTCAATAGGAATTAACTGTACAAGATCTAACCATTATCAGCTACCGGTATCTATTTTGATAAGTGATGCGATTTGTGACATCTGTATATAGCAGGAATATTTGTTTGCTTGTGATAGTTCCGCCTCCGTGGTCGAGTGGTTAAGGTCGCTGACTTGTATACCACTGTAACCTATCATCACTGATGGTCACGGGTTCGAGCCCCGCTGAGGCCGTGTGTCATTTATATGAAAAAGTTGGCAGTTTCTTACGGAGGTTGGTGCACCCAAGTACTAGTTAACCGCTGGAGCCTGCAGAGGAAAGGTGTTGTTAGGTAAACTGCCCGCCGGCGATATAGCCCAAAATGGTGCTGATGCAGGCGTAAAACCCGAAATATAACATATAATAATATTGCTGGTTATAGTTTGATATGAATTATCGGTCCAGTCAGTGTTCCATTGGTTAGCATGTTGGACTGCGAATCCACCGTTAAACCCTAATAATATTAACAGTACTTCAATCGGGACTTTAAACCTAGGTCAGGGAGCATTCTAGATGGCGACATGGGCAAAGTAGTTGCCCATAGCACCCTGACTTTGCATATGCATATGAACACCAATTCTCCCTTAAAAAAAAAATTACAGACAAAATATTGTCCAGTAAGATACACTGGCCATTGTAAAGCACTTCTATTCAAATATGGTTATATTGTGTATTTTAAGTTTTTAACCCTTTCAACACCACAGACCTAAATTGGCTTACAAAAAAGTGTAGATCCAGATGAGCCGGCTCGTGACGAGCCGTCTCATCAGGATCTGCACTTTTTTCAAGTAATATAACTATTTTTAGAATTTTGTTTACCCATTTTGATAAATGAACTGATCCAAATGTAATTTTGTTATTAATTTATTGGTCTAAAAATATCATGGACCAGTCCATGTCAGTTACTTGGTGTTGAAAGGGTTAACCCTATTGTGTTTTAATTTATTAAATAATACCATCAGATGGCGCTTTCTCACTTCTCCCAAATATTTGGGTCTAGCTTGAGCCCTATAAGTCGGTGCTATATACCAGGCATGTACAAGAACCAGGAACCATGCTTCAGGAATTGGAGTATATTTTGTATCTTGCACTATTCTACTAAACTGCTACATTTTTTAATGTAGAATACATTTGGCAAAACAAAAAATTCTTCTATACTTTATATTTCTTGTGTACTTGCAGAACATGACAGAGCTGCTGGGTAAACAACAGAAGATGAAGTACTTCCAGCAAGCCAAGGACGGGAAATACATGCGGTTGTGCAAGTCGGAGGCATCTCTCGAGTCAGAATACCAGAAACAGGTGGACCGCACACAGGCCCTCGGCGCAATTGTGGATAGACTCAATCAGGAGTATCCACATACCCAGCCCACTTTACGACGCGTTACAGTAAACATTAGCTCAAAATCTGTCGGCGATGAAAGTGTATAAATTAAATAAAAACGTGAGGAAACACCACAGTGCTGTGATAGTATGGACAAAGAAATGTTTCTCGTAAATATTTACATGTACAGTATTTATTTTGTTACATAATGAATGCATGAAGAATAAATACTGTATAAGTGGTTAAGTTCATGACATGGAAATGTTCATAAAAGATAAGATCATCCGGAATGTTATGTTCCCTCACCAAGGTACTGATTTTGTCCACAACCGGAAAACATTTTTTGTCAAAATCATCCGGAATATGATAATGGTGACGCAGTGATATTCATGATGTGCAGATAATACGATATAGCCAGAAATCATCCTAACGTGAACATATCCACCCGCGAAACGTCGGAAATTTCAAATTCGCAAATATTTCGCCCGCGAAGTTATCCACTTATACAGTACATTAAAGCAGTTGGTTTAATAGTTATAAATGACTATTTATTGTATGCTATTTCTGGATCGATCTCTGTTAAAGTTAGATATGGCCGACCCGCTCAGACCGTGTCTCATTTATATGAAAACGTTGGCAGTTTCTTACGGAGGTTGGTGCACCCAAGTACTGGTTAACCGCTGGAGCCTGCCCAGGAAAGGTGGTGTTAGGTAAACTGCCCGCCGGCGATATAGCCCGAAATGGTGCTGATGCAGGCATAAAACCCGAAATATAACATAAGATATGGCCGTAGCTAAATTAACAATAACTTACTTATGAATACAACGACCAGAAATACTGGAGAAGGGACATATTGTTCATTAAAATAAACTGCAGTTTGCGTTATGAAACTGCCTATTTTTAACCATAGAGTTGTAATCTAAATTGCTACTGTATTGCCGTGCATAAGGCAACCACTTGGGTATCAAACAGTCTGCATCAGATTCTCTACCCGTAGATGTTACTGGCAATGCTTACCGGTTATTTACTTATTCTTACTGTCAATTAAATGTTGTAGAATCGGAATATCATGTTTTACTTATATGCCAGAAATATTCTGATATTCGATCTAAATACATGCCAACCGTATCTTGGCCGAATTTAAAGAAATTTAATTGTCTTACAGTATGTCAACCGATAAATGAAGAGTTCTTGTAAACATTTGTAAATTTTTAAAGGAAGCATATGTGTTAAGAAATCAAATAGTGTAATTTAAGTGTGTATACATATATCATATATCATATGTAAACTACAATATTAACGAATGATTATTTCACTCATATTTGTTTGTGATTATAAATAAGTATATATGAGTATACTGGTCATTTTATATTCTCTCATGAACATATGTACAACATAGTGGCGTCCGTGGTCCAGTGGTAGAGTGTCGGATTTATATTCTCTCATGAACATATGTACAACATAGTGGCGTCCGTGGTCCAGTGGTAGAGTGTCGGATTTATATTCTCTCATGAACATATGTACAACATAGTGACGTCCGTGGTCCAGTGGTAGAGTGTCGGATTTATATTCTCTCATGAACATATGTACAACATAGTGGCGTCCGTGGTCCAGTGGTAGAGTGTCGGATTTATATTCTCTCATGAATATGTACAACATAGTGGCGTCCGTGGTCAGTGGTAGAGTGTCGGATTTTATTCTCTCATGAACATATGTACAACATAGTGGCGTTCCGTGGTCCAGTGGTAGAGTGTCGGATTGGAATCGAACGTTCCGGGTTCGATACTCAGTCAGGCCACGTATGTAGTGTCATTGAGCAAGGCACCTCACACACATTGCTTAGTACTGGTTAACCGCTATGGTCGGCTAAGCATGCCCAGGAAAACATGTCTAGGTCCCCGCAAGGGGTTTGACATTAATGGTACATACATACATACATACATACATACATACATACATACATACATACATACATACATACATACATACATACAACATGAGGGTATAAACAAAGCAGAAACAAATATTTAGCCAATAATCATATCATACATAATAATGTATAGTAACTTGATGGAGCATTCTTCATATCCTAGATTTACATACAAATACAATATAATTCCCGACATTCTTCCACTTTTCCGGATATATAGCATATGCATGTTAAAACACTGCCCACATTTTGTTTCGCTCACATTAGCGGGAAGCAAGACACTGCTAGCAGTCACTTCGGTTGCTTCAAGAAGTAGCGAAATTAAAATTCGTTTTTGACTGTATAATTGTAATTTATTTTGTTTAGTTTGTTGTTCATTTGTTTGTACATATCAGTTATATTCTGTGATAGCATTTGCCTGTTGTGAATGGTCACAAATTTAAATATACATTGTATAATGAAATAATAAATTTTATGATTAGACTGTATAATTGTAATTTATCTTGTTTAGTTTGTTTTTCATTTGTTTGTACATATCAGTTATATTCTGTGATAGCATTTGCCTGTTGTGAATGGTCACAAATTTAAATATACATTGTACAATGAAATAATAAATTTTATGATGTTAAACATTGCTTATCATTATTATTGTGTTAGTGGCCTCTGTGGCTGAGTGGTTATGGTTGCTGACTTCCAATCACCCGCCCCTCACCGCTGGATCCTCCCCCACCGCTCGCCCATATGATTCGCCGGAGGCGAGGGTAAATAAGCTCAATCATCATCAACCAATGATAGCTGGAGTATGACCTTATAAGCTGTTGGTGCGACTTTAAACCCCATTTACAGATGGAATTGTAGTCCAGTGGTTAACACGTTGGACTGGTAATCCAGGGATCGCAGGTTTGATCCCCCGTCTGACCATAATAAAATTATCAGTCTTTCAGAAGGGACTTTAAGCCGTGGTCTCATGTCGGTGCTTTACACCGTGCACGTAAAAGAACCAGAGGAGACTCTGGAATGAGTCTCTGTCTGTATTATTGCACTATCTTCCAAAAATCTAAAATGACTAATCTCTTTAGGAGGCGTCGCTCATATGGGCAACCAGTTGGAATGTGAGATATATTAAAGCCGACATGTGGACAACACATATTGAACTTGAAGAGATTAGTCATATTAAATTTTGGAGGATAGTGCAATGATACAGACAGGGTCTCCTCTGGGTCATTTAAGTGCACGGCTTAAAGCACCGACACAAAACCTCGGTTTAATGTCTCCTATAAAAGACTATGATATGAGTCATTTTAGTATGGTATAGCAGACAATCGTGTTAAAACCAGGATTAATTTGGGGTTCGCTGACCTTAGCTGTTGGCGCCATTCTAAATTCAAAAACAAATACATGTAATAAAAATGAACTGAATTTGTCGAAATATTAAGATTACTTCATATATGGTTACTGGTAATAAATTGAAATAAAATACAAATACCGCCCAATAGACACCAAAAGTCCCGCTGGGTGTGGCGGAATTCTTTCATGTGAGGAACGTATCCAGTTGTATTGCAAAAGGTCGATGCTTTCATCCGGATCACAGGGATTCGGCACATTTGGGGTACTAGTATATATATTTAAGTACAGGGATTCTACTCTGTGGGCTGTCAGATTTCGCATCGATCAGTAAAATGGCCCTATCTGAGACAATTTTGTACAAAGCTGTCCAAATATAACGCCTATCCCGAGTCTTTATATTGTTCTTCAAATAAAACACAACTTTAAGCTGCATGCATGTATACTTTGCAAACAATTGCCACAAACATTGGCCATAGCAGGTCACATTTCCGTACTAGGACACGGGTTCTGTCAGCAACAAAAAAAATCTTCGTCGGGAGAGTTTTAACTGTGAATAACATTATCAATAAAATGTGTTTCCACTAACGTGTAGGTTTATTCGGCAAAAATGTACGTCAAAAAGAGATTTCGTAGCATTTTCAATTTGTTTTGAAAAATTCTAAAGCGGCGCAATTCGCATTGAAACGAGCGTTCTGATTGGATTATTAGAATGTAACAAGATGTTTTTTTATATATGAAGAATAATCACAATCCAATCAGAACGCTCGTTTCAACGCTCGTTTTAACGCGAATTGCGCCGCTTTAGAATTTTTCAAAACAAATTGAAAATGCTACGAAATCTCTTTTTGACGTACATATTTGCCGAATAAACCTACACGTTAGTGGAAACACATTTTATTGATAATGTTATTCACAGTTAAAACTCTCCCGACGAAGATTTTTTTTTGTTGCTGACAGAACCCGTGTCCTAGTACGGAAATGTGACCTGCTATGGCCAATGTTTGTGGCAATTGTTTGCAAAGTATACATGCATGCAGCTTAAAGTTGTGTTTTATTTGAAGAACAATATAAAGACTCGGGATAGGCGTTATATTTGGACAGCTTTGTACAACATTGTCTCAGATAGGGCCATTTTACTGATCGATGCGAAATCTGACAGCCCACAGAGTAGAATCCCTGTACTTAAATATATATACTAGTACCTCCAAACGTGCCGAATCCCTGTGATCCGGATGCCCGTCAATGCCTGAAATATTGCTCTGAGTTGCACCTGGAGTTTTTCTCCACCAATAAAAGCTGAAGAGTTGAGCATTTAGCCGGTTAATTGAAACCCAAATAGCAATATGGGGTCATTGTGTTTGTAAAATAGGGAGTACGACAATTAATAACGCGATGGTACCAGTGATTACAACCTGGCCAGAGGAAATGGATGGAGAAGAGAACTTTCGAGTCGCCGGACTCGAGCTAACCAGATATCATACTCTCAAAGTGGGTACCAGTCGGGTAGAGCCAGAAGATCGTGTCAATCCAGGACTTCAAGAAACAATATCTCCTGTCCAGTTGTGGTTTGGAGTGATGGTCATCAGCTTGGAGTCCTTTGCTACCCCTCTTTCTGGTTGCCAAATAAGCTGAAGGAATGTGTATCCGGACATATATAAAGCAAGCACTACGAACGTGGATATAAAACGGGGCTCGGGCAATAGGGACCAGTATTCATCACACGCACGCACGCACGCACGCACGCACGCACGCACGCACGCACGCACGCACGCACGCACGCACGCACGCACGCACGCACGCACGCACGCACGCACGCACGCACGCACGCACGCACGCACGCACGCACGCACGCACGCACGCACGCACGCACGCACGCACGCACGCACGCACGCACGCACGCACGCACGCACGCACGCACGCACGCACGCACGCACGCACGCACGCACGCACGCACGCACGCACGCACGCACGCACGCACGCACGCACGCACGCACGCACGCACGCACGCACGCACGCACGCACGCACGCACGCACGCACGCACGCACGCACGCACGCACGCACGCACGCACGCACGCCACGCACGCACGCACGCACGCACGCACGCACGCACGCACGCACGCACGCACGCACGCACGCACGCACGCACGCACGCACGCACGCACGCACGCACGCACGCACGCACGCACGCACGCACGCACGCACGCACGCACGCACGCACGCACGCACGCACGCACGCACGCACGCACGCACGCACGCACGCACGCACGCACGCACGCACGCACGCACGCACGCACGCACGCACGCACGCACGCACGCACGCACGCACGCACGCACGCACGCACGCACGCACGCACGCACGCACGCACGCACGCACGCACGCACGCACGCACGCACGCACGCACGCACGCACGCACGCACGCACGCACGCACGCACGCACGCACGCACGACACGCACGCACGCACGCACGCACGCACGCACGCACGCACGCACGCACGCACGCACGCACGCACGCACGCCACGCACGCACGCACGCACGCACGCACGCACGCACGCACGCACGCACGCACGCACGCACGCACGCACGCACGCACGCACGCACGCACGCACGCACGCACGCACGCACGCACGCACGCACGCACGCACGCACGCACGCACGCACGCACGCACGCACGCACGCACGCACGCACGCACGCACGCACGCACGCACGCACGCACGCACGCACGCACGCACGCACGCACGCACGCACGCACGCACGCACGCACGCACGCACGCACGCACGCACGCACGCACGCATGTACGCACGCACGCACTCACACTCACAACACACACACACAACACACACACACAACACACAACACACACACACACACACACACAACACACAACACCAAACACCAAACACACAAACACACAAACACACACACACAC
>CM026390.1:30067517-30140017 GCA_014843695.1 Archivesica marissinica
ATGGGGGTACACTGTAACCCTATGTATGGAGATACACTAGTGTATAAACCTATATCTATATGGGGGTACACTGTAACCCTATGTATGGAGGTACACTAGTGTATATGCCTATATCTCCATGGGGGTACACTGTAACCCTATGTATGGAGATACACTAGTGTATAAGCCTATATCTATATGGAGGTACACTGTAACCCTATGTATGGAGGTACACTAGTGTATAAACCTATATCTCTATGGGGGTACACTGTAACCCTATGTATGGAGATACACTAGTGTATAAACCTATATCTCTATGGGGGGTACACTGTAACCATATGTATGGAGATACACTAGTGTATAAGCCTATATCTCTATGTGGGTACACTGTAACCCTATGTATGGAGATACACTAGTGTATAAACCTATATATCTATGTGGGTACACTGCAACCCTATGTATGGAGATACACTAGTGTATAAGACTATATATCTATGGGGGTACACTGCAACCCTATGTATGGAGATACACTAGTGTATAAGCCTATATATCTATGGGGGTACACTGTAACCCTATGTATGGAGATACACTAGTGTATAAGACTATATATATATGGGGGTACACTGCAACCCTATGTATGGAGATACACTAGTGTATAAGCCTATATCTCTATGTGGGTACACTGTAACCCTATGTATGGAGATACACTAGTGTATAAACCTATATATCTATGGGGGTACACTGCAACCCTATGTATGGAGATACACTAGTGTATAGACTATATATCTATGGGGGTACACTGCAACCCTATGTATGGAGATACACTAGTGTATAAGCCTATATATCTATGGGGGTACACTGTAACCCTATGTATGGAGATACACTAGTGTATAAGCCTATATCTCTATGGGGGTACACTGTAACCCTATGTATGGAGATACACTAGTGTGTAAGCCTATATCTCTATGGGGATACACTGCAACCCTATGTATGGATATACACTAGTGTATAAACCTATATATATATGGGGGTACACTGCAACCCTATGTATGGAGATACACTAGTGTATAAGACTATATATCTATGGGGGTACACTGCAACCCTATGTATGGAGATACACTAGTGTATAAGCCTATATATCTATGGGGGTACACTGTAACCCTATGTATGGAGATACACTAGTGTATAAGACTATATATCTATGGGGGTACACTGCAACCCTATGTATGGAGATACACTAGTGTATAAGCCTATATCTCTATGTGGGTACACTGTAACCCTATGTATGGAGATACACTAGTGTATAAACCTATATATCTATGGGGACACTGCAACCATATGTATGGAGATACACTAGTGTATAAACTATATCTCTATGGGGTACACTGTAACCCTATGTATGGAGATACACTAGTGTGTAAGCCTATATCTCTATGGGGATACACTGCAACCCTATGTATGGAGATACACTAGTGTATAAACCTATATATCTATGGGGGTACACTGCAACCCAATGTATGGAGATACACTAGTGTATAAGCCTATATATCTATGGGGGTACACTTGCAACCCTATGTATGGAGATACACTAGTGTATAAGCCTATATATCTATGGGGGTACACTGTAACCCTATGTATGGAGATACACTAGTGTATAAGACTATATATCTATGGGGGTACACTGCAACCCTATGTATGGAGATAAACTAGTGTATAAGCCTATATCTCTATGTGGGTACACTGTAACCCTATGTATGGAGATACACTAGTGTATAAACCTATATATCTATGGGGGTACACTGCAACCCTATGTATGGAGATACACTAGTGTATAAGACTATATATCTATGGGGGTACACTGCAACCCTATGTATGGAGATACACTAGTGTATAAGCCTATATCTCTATGGGGGTACACTGTAACCCTATGTATGGAGATACACTAGTGTATAAGCCTATATCTCTATGGGGGTACACTGTAACCCTATGTATGGAGATACACTAGTGTATAAGCCTATATCTCTATGGAGGTACACTGCAACCCTATGTATGGAGATACACTAGTGTATAAGCCTATATCTCTATGGAGGTACACTGCAACCATATGTATGGAGATACACTAGTGTATAAGCCTATATCTCTATGGGGGTACACTGCAACCCTATGTATGGAGATACACTAGTGTATAACCTATATCTATGGGGGGGTACACTGCAACCCTATGTATGGAGATACACTAGTTATATACCTATATCTCTATGGGTACACTGTAACCCTATGTATGGAGATACACTAGTGTATAAACATATATCTATATGGGGGTACACTGTAACCCTATTTATGGAGATATACTAGTGTATAAGCCTATATATATATGGGTACACTGTAACCCTATGTATGGAGATACACTAGTGTATAAGCCTATATATCTATGGGGGTACACTGTAACCCTATGTATGGAGATACACTAGTGTATAAGCCTATATCTCTATGGGGGTACACTGTAACCATATGTATGGAGATACACTAGTGTATAAGCCTATATCTCCATGGGGGTACACTGTAACCCTATGTATGGAGATACACTAGTGTATAAGCCTATATATCTATGGGGGTACATTGTAACCATATGTATGGAGATACACTAGTGTATAAGCCTATATCTCTATGGGGTACAGTGTAACCCTATGTATGGAGATACACTAGTGTATAAGCCTATATCTCTATGGGGGTACACTGTAACCCTATGTATGGAGATACACTAGTGTATAAGCCTATATCTATATGGGGGTACACTGTAACCCTATGTATGGAGATACACTAGTGTATAAGCCTATATCTCTATGGGGGTACACTGTAACCCTATGTATGGAGATACACTAGTGTATAAGCCTATATCTATATGGGGGTACACTGCAACCCTATGTATGGAGATACACTAGTGTATAAACCTATATATCTATGGGGGTACACTGTAACCCTATGTATGGAGATACACTAGTGTATAAAAGTATATCTCTATGGGGGTACACTGCAACCCTATGTATGGAGTACACTAGTGTATAAACCTATATCTCTATGGGGGTACACTGTAACCCTATGTATGGAGATACACTAGTGTATAAACCTATATCTATATGGGGGTACACTGTAACCATATGTATGGAGGTACACTAGTGTATACGCCTATATCTCCATGGGGGTACACTGTAACCCTATGTATGGAGGTACACTAGTGTATAAGCCTATATCTCTATGGGGGTACACAGTAACCCTATGTATGGAGATACACTAGTGTATAAACCTATATCTCTATGGGGGTACACTGTAACCATATGTATGGAGATACACTAGTGTATAAGCCTATATCTCTATGGGGGTACACTGTAACCCTATGTATGGAGATACACTAGTGTATAAACCTATATATATATGGGGGTACACTGCAACCCTATGTATGGAGATACACTAGTGTATAAGACTATATATATATGGGGTTACACTGCAACCCTATGTATGGAGATACACTAGTGTATAAGCCTATATATATATATGGGGGTACACTGTAACCCTATGTATGGAGATACACTAGTGTATAAGCCTATATATCTATGGGGGTACACTGCAACCCTATGTATGGAGATACACTAGTGTATAAGCCTATATCTCTATGGTGGTACACTGTAACCCTATGTATGGAGTTACACTAGTGTATAAACCTATATATATATGGGGGTACACTGCAACCCTATGTATGGAGATACACTAGTGTATAAGACTATATATATATGGGGGTACACTGCAACCCTATGTATGGAGATACACTAGTGTATAAGCCTATATATATATATGGGGGTACACTGTAACCCTATGTATGGAGATACACTAGTGTATAAGCCTATATATCTATGGGGGTACACTGTAACCCTATGTATGGAGATACACTAGTGTATAAGCCTATATATCTATGGGGGTACACTGCAACCCTATGTATGGAGATACACTAGTGTATAAGCCTATATCTCTATGGAGGTACACTGTAACCCTATTTATGGAGATACACTAGTGTGTAAGCCTATATCTCTATGGGGATACACTGCAACCCTATGTATGGAGATACACTAGTGTACACTGTAACCCTATGTATGGAGATACACTAGTGTATAAATGTATATCTCTATGGGGATACACTGCAACCCTATGTATGGAGTACACTAGTGTATAAACCTATATCTCTATGGGGGTACACTGTAACCCTATGTATGGAGATACACTAGTGTATAAACCTATATCTATATGGGGGTACACTGTAACCCTATGTATGGAGGTACACTAGTGTATACGCCTATATCTCCATGGGGGTACACTGTAACCCTATGTATGGAGGTACACTAGTGTATAAGCCTATATCTCTATGGGGGTACACAGTAACCCTATGTATGGAGATACACTAGTGTATAAACCTATATCTCTATGGGGGTACACTGTAACCATATGTATGGAGATACACTAGTGTATAAGCCTATATATATATATATGGGGGTACACTGCAACCCAATGTATGGAGATACACTAGTGTATAAGACTATATATATATGGGGGTACACTGCAACCCTATGTATGGAGATACACTAGTGTATAAGCCTATATATCTATGGGGGTACACTGCAACCATATGTATGGAGATACACTAGTGTATAAGCCAATATATATATATGGGGGTACACTGTAACCCTATGTATGGAGATACACTAGTGTATAAGCCTATATATATATATATGGGGGTACACTGCAACCCTATGTATGGAGATACTAGTGTATAAGCCTATATCTCTATGGAGGTACACTGTAACCCTATTTATGGAGATACACTAGTGTGTAAGCCTATATCTCTATGGGGATACACTGCAACCCTATGTATGGAGATACACTAGTGTATAAGCCTATATCTCTATGGAGGTACACTGCAACCATATGTATGGAGATACACTAGTGTATAAGCCTATATCTCTATGGGGGTACACTGCAACCCTATGTATGGAGATACACTAGTGTATAAACCTATATATCTATGGAGGGGGTACACTGCAACCCTATGTATGGAGATACACTAGTGTATAAACCTATATATCTATGGAGGGGGTACACTGTAACCCTATGTATGGAGATACACAAGTGTATAAACCTATATCTCTATGGGGGTACACTGTAACCATATGTATGGAGATACACTAGTGTATAAGCCTATATCTCTATGGGGGTACACTGCAACCATTTGTATGGAGATACACTAGTGTATAAGCCTACATATCTATGGGGGTACACTGTAACCCTATGTATGGAGGTACACTAGTGTATAAGCCTATATATATGGGGGTACACTGTAACCCTATGTATGGAGATATACTAGTGTATAAACATATATCTATATGGGGGTACACTGTAACCCTATGTATGGAGATACACTAGTGTATAAACCTATATCTCTATGGGGGTACACTGTAACCATATGTATGGAGATACACTAGTATATAAACCTATATCTCTATGGGGTACACTGTAACCCTATGTATGGAGATATACTAGTGTATAAACATATATCTATATGGGGGTACACTGTAACCCTATTTATGGAGATATACTAGTGTATAAGCCTATATCTCTATGGGGGTACACTGTAACCCTATGTATGGAGATACACTAGTGTATAAGCCTATATCTCTATGGGGTACACTGTAACCCTATGTATGGAGATACACTAGTGTATAAGCCTATATCTCTATGGGGGTACACTGTAACCATATGTATAGAGATACACTAGTGTATAAGCCTATATCTCCATGGGGGTACACTGTAACCCTATATATGGAGATACACTAGTGTATAAGCCTATATATCTATGGGGGGTACATTGTAACCATATGTATGGAGATACACTAGTGTATAAACCTATATATCTATGGGGGTACACTGTAACCCTATGTATGGAGATACACTAGTGTATAAATGTATATCTCTATGGGGGTACACTGCAACCCTATGTATGGAGTACACTAGTGTATAAGCCTATATCTATATGGGGGTACACTGTAACCCTATGTATGGAGATACACTAGTGTATAAGCCTATATCTCTATGGGAGTACACTGTAACCCTATGTATGGAGATACACTAGTGTATAAGCCTATATCTATATGGGGGTACACTGTAACCCTATGTATGGAGATACACTAGTGTATAAGCCTATATCTCTATGGGGGTACACTGTAACCCTATGTATGGAGATACACTAGTGTATAAGCCTATATCTCTATGGGGTACAGTGTAACCCTATGTATGGAGATACACTAGTGTATAAGCCTATATATCTATGGGGGTACACTGTAACCCTATGTATTGAGATACACTAGTGTATAAGACTATATATCTATGGGGGTACACTGCAACCCTATGTATGGAGATACACTAGTGTATAAGCCTATATATCTATGGGGGTACACTGTAACCCTATGTATGGAGATACACTAGTGTATAAGCCTATATCTATATGGGGGTACACTGCAACCATATGTATGGAGATACACTAGTGTATAAGCCTATATCTCTATGGGGGTACACTGTAACCCTATGTATGGAGATACACTAGTGTATAAGCCTATATCTATATGGGGGTACACTGCAACCATATGTATGGAGATACACTAGTGTATAAGCCTATATATCTATGGGGGTACACTGTAACCCTATGTATGGAGATACACTAGTGTATAAGCCTATATATCTATGGGGGTACACTGTAACCCTATGTATGGAGATACACTAGTGTATAAGCCTATATCTCTATGGGGGTACACTGTAACCCTATGTATGGAGATACACTAGTGTATAAATGTATATCTCTATGGGGGTACACTGCAACCCTATGTATGGAGTACACTAGTGTATAAACCTATATCTCGATGGGGGTACACTGTAACCCTATGTATGGAGATACACTAGTGTATAAACCTATATCTATATGGGGTACACTGTAACCCTATGTATGGAGATACACTAGTGTTAAACCTATATCTATATGGGGTACACTGTAACCTTATGTATGGAGATATACTAGTGTATAACCTATATCTATATGGGGGTACACTGTAACCCTATGTATGGAGATATACTAGTGTATAAGCCTATATCTATATGGGGGTACACTGTAACCCTATGTATGGAGATATACTAGTGTATAAGCCTATATCTATATGGGGGTACACTGTAACCCTATGTATGGAGATACACTAGTGTATAAACCTATATCTCTATGGGGGTACACTGTAACCCTATGTATGGAGATACACTAGTGTATAAGCCTATATCTCTATGGGGGTACACTGTAACCCTATGTATGGAGATACACTAGTGTATAAATGTATATCTCTATGGGGGTACACTGCAACCCTATGTATGGAGTACACTAGTGTATAAACCTATATCTCTATGGGGGTACACTGTAACCCTATGTATGGAGATACACTAGTGTATAAACCTATATCTATATGGGGGTACACTGTAACCCTATGTATGGAGATACACTAGTGTATAAACCTATATATCTATGGGAGTACACTGTAACCCTATGTATGGAGATACACTAGTGTATAAGCCTATATCTCCATGGGGGTACACTGTAACCCTATGTATATGGATTTACTAGTTGCCCCTGATGCTTCATACGAAATTTCATCAAAATTGGTAAAGATTGTTTGGCGGGTTTGGTGGCCATTTTGGATCATACCTCCTTTTCATCGTTGCCCCTGATGTTTGATATTATATTGTTATATTTCGGGTTTTACGCCTGCATCAGCACCATTTTGGGCTATATCGCCGGCGGGCAGTTTACCTAACAACACCTTTCCTGGGCAGGCTCCAGCGGTTAACCAGTACTTGGGTGCACCAACCTCTGTAAGAAACTGCCAAATTTTTCATATAAATGAGACACGGCCTGAGCGGGGCTCGAACCCGTGACCATCAGTGATGATAGGTTACAGTGGTATACAAGTCAGCGACCGTAACCACTCGACCACGGAGGCGGACTAGATATTATATGTATATTAATATTTCAAGTTATAAAATATAATTTTTATATTCTCAAGACGAAAGCTACGGCTACCATGTTAGATTTCGGATCAAAATAATTTCGCTATTTTTGTTATACTAATTGTTTCAACGCACCATATAACATTTCATCAAATTAGGTCAATTGGATTGGACGGAGAAGCTTAAAGTAGCTTTCATGAAAAGTTGTGTACAATTTTGAAGATTATTCAAACAAAATAGAACACATTGGAGAGAGAATAAAATAATAACGCCAACAATGCTGCCGGTGACAGATAGCAATTCAGAGAGCTAATATTAGCCCAATACACACCCAGAGGATATGAAAATAATTGCAATGCCTTAGTCCCGCATCATGCTGCGATCTACAGAGGCCTATAGTGCCAGGTAAACTGGTTTTCACCATGCATGTGTCGTCACTAGGTCAGGGGCAGGACTGGGCAAATGCAACCTGTAACAACGTTAAATAAACTTAAATAAAAAAAATTATGATTATGATACAGTGATTATGATACAGTGATTATGATACAGTGATTATGATGCAGTGATTATGATGCAGTGATTATGATACAGTGATTATGATGCAGTGATTATGATACAGTGATTATGATGCAGTGATTATGATACAGTGATTATGATGCAGTGATTATGATGCAGTGATTATGATAAAGTGATTATGATGCAGTGATTATGATGCAGTGATATGCAGTGATTATGATGCAGTGATTATGATACAGTGATTATGATGCAGTGATTATGATACAGTGATTATGATACAGTGATTATGATGCAGTGATTATGATACAGTGATTATGATACAGTGATTATGATACAGTGATTATGATACAGTGATTATGATGCAGTGATTATGATGCAGTGATTATGATACAGTGATTATGATACAGTGATTATGATACAGTGATTATGATACAGTGATTATGATGCAATATTTTATATTCTGTATTTAACTTTAATGCTGTGTGCTCTATTTTTCTTTCTTGTACCCAGTTGGAAGAAGCCTGAGTTTCTAGAAATTTTGGATTTTCTGTTTATTTTAGCAGATCTACACAAGCTAGAAATGTATGTAGAAACAATATAATAAAAATGCTAACCGATATTCTTATATACACTAGGTGTGTTTTACGTTTATTTATCATCGCTACCGGTTACCCATATGAGCGACGCCTCCTGAAGAGATTAGTCATTTTAGATTTTTGGAGGATAGTGCAATAATACAGACAGAGACCCATTCCAGAGTCTCCTCTGGTTCTTTTACATGCACGGTGTACAGCACCAACACGAGACCTCGGCTTAAAGTCCCAATTGAAAGACTGTTAATTTTATTAGGGTCAGACGGGGGATCAAACCTGTGATCCCTCAGTGTGTTACAACTGGACTACAAATCCGTCTGTGGAGAATAGATGAAGACTTCCTTTTTAGTAATATCTATATGTCATATTACATATACAGTCAAACCTGTCTTAAGCAGCCAGCCAAGGGAATCAGAGAAAGTGGCTGCTTAGCACAGGTGGCTGCTTAATAGAGGTTAAATGTATAATAAAACAACTGATTGGGAATCTGGAAACTGGCTGCTTAATACAGGTTGGCTGCTTAATGGAGTTGACCACTAACACAGGCTTGACTGTACATATAATAATGCTTACTGTTAATAATTGTATCATTTAAGTTTGAAAACTTGACAACACGGCATAAATAATGTATACTCCACGACAAACCAATAGCCTTACAAATAAAACATACATTGATTCTCTCCCTTAAAAACAATGTGCCTTGAGGTTACCTTTCTTGGATATTACCCATGAATCTCCTTGGAATAGCATTAAGGGGAGATAATCTGAAACAGTTTACATTATTTTTAAGTCTACAGTCAAGTCTGTGTTAAGCAGACAGCCAATCACAGAAAGTGGCTGCTTAGCACAGGTGCCTACTTAATAGAGTTCAAATGTATAATAAAACAACATATTGGGAATCTGGATTCTGGTTGCTTCAGACAGGTTGGCTGCTTAATGGAGGTGAGCACTAACACAGGTTTGACTGTATAATGGAGGTGAGCACTAACACAGGTTTGACTGTATAATGGAGGTGAGCACTAACACAGGTTTGACTGTATAATGGAGGTGAGCACTAACACAGGTTTGACTGTATAATACAGGTGACCACTAACACAGGTTTGACTGTATAATGGAGGTGAGCACTAACACAGGTTTGACTGTATAATGGAGGTGAGCACTAACACAGGTTTGACTGTATAATGGAGGTGAACACTAACACAGGTTTGACTGTATAATGGAGGTGACCACTAACTCAGGTTTGACTGTATAATAGAGGTGACCACTAACACAGGTTTGACTATATAATAGAGGTGATCACTAACACAGGTGTGACTGTATAATAGAGGTGACCACTAACACATATTTGATTGTATAATGGAGGTGACCACTAACACAGGTGTGACTGTATAATGGAGGTGACCACTACCACATATTTGATTGTATAATGGAGGTGACCACTAACACAGGTTTGACTGTATAATGGAGGTGAGCACTAACACAGGTTTGACTGTATAATGGAGGTGACCACTAACACATGTTTGACTGTATAATGGAGGTGAGCACTAACACAGGTTTGACTGTATAATGGAGGTGACCACTAACACATGTTTGACTGTATAATGGAGGAGGTGACCACTAACACAGGTTTGACTGTATAATGGAGGTGACCACTACCACATATTTGATTGTATAATGGAGGTGACCACTAACACAGGTTTGATTGTATAATACAGGTGACCACTAACACAGGTTTGACTGTATAATGGAGGTGAGCACTAACACAGGTTTGACTGTATAATGGAGGTGAGCACTAACACAGGTTTGACTGTACATGAAAACATATTTATTGAAGATTTGTAACAATAGAAATAAATGATGCAGTTTCTTCTCTCGGACCTTCCTATTTAATAGAGACCTTGCTTGGTTACATCTTTATTTTGATCTTTTAAAATGACATCAACAGCTTCACTAAAGTTGTTGGCTGTTATTCCACTATCTGGTAGGTAACATTCATCTCCATTCTGATATTTCCCTGCAAATAATAATACACTCATCAACAATGGACAGCAACATTAAATTCTATGCTTGAGGCTAGCCTGGGAACAGGCGTCGATATATTTTGCCTGGTCAGTCAAATAAATATATTTTAACACCGAAACTATTAATTGGGCCGTATTGCGTTTCTGATCATGAATATCAATGCCTGGGGAAACTTGGGGGATTGTCCGTGTAATTATTGACTCGCATTAATCCTATTAAAAGGCCTATTAGCATGTGACTTAATTAATGACGTACTTGAATCGAAAGCGAGGCACTGCAATGTTGATAAAACTTTATAATTGGCCGCCATTGTTTACGGGTCAACGGAACGATAAATAGTTTTAAAAAGTACAATGTGCGTCCGATTTGACATATTTACTCAATATTTAAGTCGTCCTCAGTTCAATTATGCCGAATCGATCCATTACCATCTAAATGTAATATTTAAAATCCGCCATCTCGTTGATATAACACAGAAACGGGACATTATATATTTGCAATGTAAATGAGTCTACGGGAGCATTTGTGTATATTCGGAAATGATCGTGTATAATCGTGCCTGTTTGGCAATTTCCGATAGAATTCCATTTCTATATTTAGCGATATTATCATGTAGAGAAGAGTTGTCGTTCTTCAAATCTACACCCTCATAAAAGTGGGTGTAAGTAGATGGCACTACGATCGGAAATCCAGTTTCCCCAGGCTGTCATTTTGCCAGAAGTTAAAAAGTGAAAAATCGACAGACTGGGGAAACTGGATTTCCGATTGTAGTGCCATCTACTTACAGGCTATGCCTTCCTATGAAACATAGCAATATCAACAAAATATTTATTTTTTTAGAGCTTTATTTATTTTACAACGATTGCAAAACAAGTTTTAACAACTTATATTAATCACTCTCATTGGCACAGATGACAGCGTAAAAAATGTGGTCATTCATGTGGGAGGAAACCGGAGTACCCGGAAAACCCACCTGTCTGATCTGGCGACCACCGTACCATCTCACATACTTCCCGGTTCGAGGATCGAACCCGGGTTGCATTGGTGAGAAATTTATATTTCATTGATTGGAAACTCAGTTCTACAATGGACAACTGCATGAGTCAGTAAATTACAGGGTTCTGTCTATGCTTAAAAATGCTATCACCATGTTTGAATGAAGTTACCCTGTTTGACATTTTTTATTTATCTATTGTTTTAAAAATTAAATATAAGTTTATTTTTTGCCGAAAAAATAGTTCGCCTACATGGTCGATTGTTTGCGGTCGCTGACTTGTATACCACTGTAACCTATCATCACTGATGGTCACGGATATGAGCCCCTGTACTGGTTAATCGCTGGTGCCTGCCCAGGAAAGGTGTTGTTAGGTAAACTGCTCGTCGCTCAAATGGGCAGCCGGTAGTGACGTTAAATAAACATATTATTAACTTAATAAAAAAGGAAATAAAAGAAATTATGATTCAGACACAGTGATTATGATGCAATATTTTATACTCTGTATCAAATTCTCCAAACATTTAATGCTAAAATTCTCTTTTTCTTTCTTGTATCCAGTTGGAAAACATTGAAGCACATGAGAGTACTAACTGTGTGGTAGTTATTATAACTGTATATCTTTATGTATCTTCAGCCATGTATAAACTGTGTGGTAGTACATGATATAACATCATGTATCTACAGCCATATATAAACTGTGTGGTAGTTATTATAACTGTGTATCATTATGTATCTACAGCCATGTATAAACTGTGTGGTAGTACATGATATAACATTATGTATCTACAGCCATGTATAAACTGTGTGGTAGTTATTATAACTGTGTATCATTATGTATCTACAGCCATGTATAAACTGTGTGGTAATTATTATGACTGTGTATCATTATGTATCTACAGCCATGTATATAATGTGTGGTAGTACATGATATAACATCATGTCATTATGTATCTACAGCCATGTATAAACTGTGTGGTAGTACATGATATAACATCATGTCATTATGTATCTACAGCCATGTATAAACTGTGTGGTAGTACATGATATAACATCATGTCATTATGTATCTACAGCCATGTATAAACTGTGTGGTAGTACATGATATAACATCATGTCATTATGTATCTACAGCCATGTATAAACTGTGTGGTAGTACATGATATAACATCACAATGTATCTACAGCCATGTATAAACTGTGTGGTAGTACATGATATAACATCATGTACCTACATCCATGTATAACCTGTGTGGTAGTACATGATATAACATCATGTATCTACAGCCATGTATAAACTGTGTGGTAGTACATGATATAACATCATGTATCTACAGCCATGTATAAACTGTGTGGTAGTACATGATATAACATCATGTATCTACAGCCATGTATAAACTGTGTGGTAGTACATGATATAACATCATGTATCTACATCCATGTATAACCTGTGTGGTAGTACATGATATAACATCATGTACCTACAGCCATGTATAAACTGTGTGGTAGTACATGATATAACATCATGTATCTACAGCCATGTATAAACTGTGTGGTAGTACATGATACAACGGCATGTATCTACAACCATGTATAAACTGTGTGGTAGTACATGATATAACATCATGTCATTATGTATCTACAGCCATGTATAAACTGTGTGGTAGTACATGATACAACGTCATGTATCTACAACCATGTATAAACTGTGTGGTAGTACATGATATAACATCATGTCATTATGTATCTACAGCCATGTATAAACTGTGTGGTAGTATATGATATAACATCATGTCATTATGTATCTACAGCCATGTATAAACTGTGTGGTAGTACATGATATAACATCATGTCATTATGTATCTACAGCCATGTATAAACTGTTACCTGTTTTCACGAGGATCCCTTTCATCCCTGCTGACATAGCCCCTACAATATCATCTCTGGCATCCTGAAAATATACACTGAACAAATGTATGTGTGAGGTCTGCACTCGTTCTATGTCCAGTTATAAAGTCTTGTAGAATTGTATTTGGTAGTAATGTTTGTGTTCTTTCTACCCTGGTTGATAGGCTGTGCTTATTTAAATTATGTGATATGATGTATAGATGTCACCTAGCAGATCTGATACCTAAACACCACCACCAAGAGGTCACCTAGCAGATCTGATACCTAAACACTGCCACCAAGAGGACACCTAGCAGATCTGATACCTAAACACCGCCACCAAGATGTCACCTAACAGATCTGATACCGAAACACCGCCACCAAGAGGTCACCTAGCAGATCTGATACCTAAACACCGCCACCAAGAGGTCACCTAGCAGATCTGATACCTAAACACCGCCACCAAGATATCACCTAACAGATCTGATACCTAAACACTGCCACCAAGAGGTCACCTAACAGATCTGATACCTAAACACTGCCACCAAGAGGTCACCTAACAGATCTGATACCTAAACACCACCACCAAGAGGTCACCTAGCAGATCTGATACCTAAACACTGCCACCAAGAGGTCACCTAACAGATCTGATACCTAAACACCACCATCAAGATATCACCTAACAGAGCTGATACCTAAACACTGCCACCAAGAGGTCACCTAACATATCTGATACCTAAACACCACCATCAAGATATCACCTAACAGAGCTGATACCTAAACACTGCCACCAAGATATCACCTAACATATCTGATACCTAAACACTGCCACCAAGATATCACCTAACATATCTGATACCTAAACACTGCCACCAAGAGGTCACCTAACAAATCTGATACCTAAACACTGCCACCAAGAGGTCACCTAACATATCTGATACCTAAACACTGCCACCAAGAGGTCACCTAACATATATGATACCTAAACACTGCCACCAAGAGGTCACCTAGCAGATCTGATACCTAAACACCACCACCAAGAGGTCACCTAACATATCTGATACCTAAACACTGCCACCAAGATATCACCTAACTGATCTGATACCTAAACACTGTCACCAAGAGGTCACCTAACAGAGCTGATACCTAAACACTGCCACCAAGAGGTCACCTAACAGATCTGATACCTAAACACCACCACCAAGAGGTCACCTAACAGAGCTGATACCTAAACGCCGCCACCAAGAGGTAACCTAGCAGATCTGATACCTAAACACCGCCACCAAGAGGCCACCTAACAGCTGATACCTAAACACAACTACCAAGATATCACCTAACAGATCTGATACCTAAATACCACTACCAAGATATCACCAAACAGATCTGATACCTAAACACCACTACCAATAGGTCACCTAACAGATCTGATACCTAAACACCACTACCAAGAGGTTACCTAACATATCTGATACCTAAACACTGCCACTAAGAGGTCACCTAACAGAGCTGATACCTAAACACCACCACCAAGATATCACCTAACAGATCTGATACCTAAACACCACCACCAAGATATCACCTAACAGATCTGATACCTAAACACCACCACCAAGATATCACCTAACAGATCTGATACCTAAACACTGCCACCAAGAGGTCACCTAACAAATCTGATACCTAAACACCACCACCAAGTGGTCACCTAACAGATCTGATACCTAAACACTGCCACCAAGATATCACCTAACAGATCTGATACCTAAACACTGCCACCAAGAGGTCACCTAACAGATCTGATACCTAAACACTGCAACCAAGATATCACCTAACAGATCTGATACCTAAACACTGCCACCAAGAGGTCACCTAACAGATCTGATACCTAAACACCACCACCAAGAGGTCACCTAACAGATCTGATACCTAAACACCGCCACCAAGAGGCCACCTAACAGATCTGATACCTAAACACTGCCACCAAGATATCACCTAACAGATCTAATACCTAAACACCACTACCAAGATATCACCTAACAGAGCTGATACCTAAACACCGCCACCAAGATATCACCTAACAGAGCTGATACCTAAACACCACCACCAAGATATAACCTAACAGATCTGATACCTAAACACCACCACCAAGATATCACCTAACAGAGCCGATACCTAAACACCACTACCAAGATATCCCCTAACAGATCTGATACCTAAACACCACTACCAAGATATCACCTAACAGAGCTGATACCTAAACACCACTACCAATAGGTCACCTAACAGATCTGATACCTAAACACCACCACCAAGATATCACCTAACATATCTGATACCTAAACACCACCACCAAGAGGTCACCTAACATATCTGATACCTAAACACCGCTACCAAAATATCACCTAACATATGTTATCACCACGATATCAATCATTAACAAGCAAATTCAATGAATTGATGTACCCGGCTATTTTGGAGCTGGATGGACATATTTGTGTATGTGTAGTCAATAACTCTGATGTTACTGGTTCGATCCTGATAAAAGGTGCACGTGTACGAGGTTGTATATAAGTAAATAGGCAGAAGTGCATCCACGGTCCACTCGAATGTAGTCCCAATAACGAATATAGTTAATTTTTCTTTTTGGTAAAAATGCATTTTCATGATAGTTTTTGTGTTTTTTGAGAAATTTTGTGACTTGAGAAGACTTCAGACTAGTTGATGTGTAGAAAAGATGTGGTATAAGAATCCAGGCCATTGCAAACTGAAAGTTTGTATACTGTATTATTTGGCGGAGGAATACAGTGTGTAAACACAGTGACGTTATTCACAGGCGAGCACTGGTTATTTGAAACTTAAAATTTGAAATATTCTTGGTGTGTTTCAGGCTGATTCGAATACCTCTTCACAGTGGATGTGGTATCAGAAGAAATGAAAGATTGGAAATATAAATGAACAGACTGTATGTTTTTACTATGTATATAGGCAATTTATTTGTTGTTTTACAACCTACACGCACCCAAATAGTGACATATTTAGTTTAAATTAATAAAGGTTATACACATTGGTAACTGAGAAGTGGCTATGGACAAATTTGTGGTTAATATTAACCCATTCAACACTGACATGGACTGGTCCATGATATTTTTAGACCAATAAATTAATAAGAACATTACATTTGGACCAGTATTTTTATAAAAATGGGTAACTTTGTTTAAAAATAGTAATAGTACTGGCAAAAGGAGAGAAACTATATAAGCTCTGCTTCCGTTTTGATCCTTTCCTATTCTTTGATTTTGTATGCATGTATTGTTTTGTGAATGTATATAGTGGAATAAATATGTTTAAACCAAAAAGTGCAGATCCTGATAAGACGGCTCTTCATGAGCCCCCCCCCCCCCCACCCCGGATAATCTGGATCTACACTTTTTGTAAGCTTATTTAGAGGTATGTAGTGTTGAAAGGGTTACGGTAATAAATCTTGTATTACTGGCACGATCTTGATGAAAATCCTGCGTGCACCACCCCACTATAGTGATATTAAGCCTCATAAAATTGCACCCATTGGGTACTGACAACATACTCCGGACTGTCAAATTTTAGGAGTTTTAGTTAATTAAAGGGCAATAACTCTGATGTTACTGGGCTGATCACAACGAACAGTGCACTTGCACCAGCATACTATGGTGATATATATTTATTTTAACGCACATAAAATGCCACCTGTTGGTTATTGAGAATTGGCTTTGGACAGCGCGATGATGCCAATACAAAATCCCTCGCCGAATTGGCAGGGTGATAACAAGATGTGCAAATAATGGTGATAACAATAACAGGGTAATAACAATGACAGGGTGATAACAATAACAGGGTAATAACAATGACAGGGTGATAACAATGACAAGATGTGCAAATAATGGTGATAACAATGACAAGGTGATAACAATGACAAGGTGATAACAATGACAGGGTGATAACAATGACAGGGTGATAACAATGACAGGGTGATAACAATAACAGGGTAATAACAATGACAGGGTGATAACAATGACAAGATGTGCAAATAATGGTGATAACAATGACAGGGTGATAACAAGCTGTACAAATAATGCTGATAACAATGACAGGGTGATAACAAGCTGTACAAATAATGCTGATAACAATGACAGGGTGATAACAATGACAGGGTGATAACAAGCTGTACAAATAATGCTGATAACAATGACAGGGTGATAACAAGCTGTACAAATAATGCTGATAACAATGACAGGGTGATAACAAGCTGTACAAATAATGCTGATAACAATGACAGGGTGATAACAATGACAAATAATGCTGATAACAATGACAGGGTGATAACAAGCTGTACAAATAATGCTGATAACAATGACAGGGTGATAACAATGACAGGGTGATAACAATGACAGGGTGATAACAATGACAGGGTGATAACAAGCTGTACAAATAATGCTGATAACAACGATCTACAATGCATCCTGTGGTTAACACGTTGAACTGTAAATCCAAGGATCGCCGGTTCGATCTCCGTCTGATCCTAATAATATTAACAGTCTTTCAGATGTGACTTTAAACAGAGCTCTCGTGTCGGTGCTTTACACCGTGCACATAAAAGAACCAGAGGAGACTCTGGAATGGGTCTCTGTCTGTATCATTGCACTATCCTCCAAAAATGACTAATCTCTTCAAGAAGCGTCGCTCATATGGGCAACCGGTAGCGACGATAAATAAACGTGAAACACAAACTCACACACACATTACAGGCTTCATATGATAAGAGCTCTGACTTACATCCCCTATCATGACACATCGTGCAGGTGTAACTCCCAGATCTTGCACTGCAGATAGGAAGAATGATGACTCTGGCTTGCCAACTATCTCTGCCTGACAGCCTGTTGAATACTCCAGTGCCGATACAAACGCACCTGTAAGAACATATATATATTTCGGGATTTACGCCTGCATCAGCACCATTTTGGGCTATATCGCCGGCAGTTTGGTTTTATGCATGCATCAGCACCATTTTGGGCTATTTCGCCGGCGGGCAGTTTACCTAACACCTTTCCTGGGCAGGCTCCAGCGGTTAACCAGTACTTGGGTGCACCAACCTCCATAAGAAACTGCCAACTTTTTTATATAAATGAGACTCGGTCTGAGCGGGGCTCGAACCCGTTACCATCAGTGATGATAGGTTACAGTGGTATACAAGTCTGCGACCGTAACCACTCGACCACTTTATTTTATGCTTTCCAGCAAAATACAAGAGTTTACCTGTGAAATACAAGAGTATACCTGTGAAATACAAGAGTTTACCTGTGAAATAAAAACAAGGCCACCACCCATAGGGTGTCTTGTCACGTGCGATTGACATGCATAAATGTTGGTTCAGCAAAATAAAAAATGTCTTTTATGCTTTCCAACAAATTTCCAAATTTCAAGTTCAAAGTCAGTCAGTGGTAGGTTGGAAACTTATTGGTTGTGTTGAGAATTAGTCCTCGAATGTGTGTGTGAAGTTTCAAAGCAATACAGTTTTTGAGAAAAGATAATGTTCGAGTGTTTTCTGATGCATAAATAATTACAGAAATCAGACTCTTTCTGGCCAAATTTGTAAGTTCTAGGTCATTATTGGGGGTGGCGACAGGCTATTGGTGTAGAAAAGTAGTACTCGGATATAGCTTTTTTTCATATTTCGTCAAAATTGTGACTGATTTATGCATGTATTTATCTTGGAAATAATGGCGTCGAAATTCATGATGCGATTTCTGATTACATCCTTTAATAAATTCACGAGCTTTAATAAATTCACGAGCTTTAATAAATTCATAAAGCTTTAATAAATTCACGAGCTTTAATAAATTCACGAGCTTTAATAAATTCACGAGCTTTAATAAATTCACGAGCTTTAATAAATTCACGACTTAATGAGAAACCCCGATATCATGAGAATCGACGATATGCATTGTGTACCTTCCAGAATAGGATGAATGCAGTTATACGAATTACTACGCCAGCATTTTCAGTTGCCAAAATAGCATAAGTGCACATTAACAACAAAACTGTGAAAAAACTGTGGAAATTGGACCCCTTGTATGCAATAACGGACGAAACTCGTAAACATGCAATAGTGAGACTATGATGACATTATTTATTTGTATATATAATGGTGGTGCAGACGACGTATATGTCATTTTGGAAAAATATTTGCTGATTTCTTTAAAAAGTATTATTTATACGGGAACATGAATAGGAATAGTGAAATTAGTTAAAACTGAGGTAGGTTTGAAGTTTTCATTGTTTATTTACCTGTCTGATCTCCATTATCAGCGAGAATTGATTGTGAAGGCACACGGTATAGTTTATTTACATTGTCGGTAACTGGAGCGTGAAATCTCGCGTGATCACTTGGGACTTGCTATTCCCAGTTAGGTGAAAACACATTCTAGCCGAAAACTCATCACATGGCAATAATCCTAATTAACAGTCACTGGTTGAACTTGTATTTGTGACATATAGGGTGTTGGACTGGGTGGTGAATGTTAATTGGTGTTGTTGATATGCGATAATCCTAATTAACAGTCACTGGTTGAATTTGTATTTGTGACATATAGGGTGTTGGACTGGGTGTTGAATGGTGTTGATATGCGATAATCCTAATTAACAGTCACTGGTTGAACTTGTATTTGTGACATATACGGTGTTGGACTGGGTGTTGAATGGTGTTGTTGATATGCTTTTGTTATTATGCACATGTGTCACATCATTCAGTCTACATCCGTTATGTCGAATTCCGTCGGACCGATCAAAATACTTAGACATAACCAAAGTTTGACTTAACGAAATTCAATATAAACGGAGCCAGTTATATGTACAATGATAGTGTCTGAAACGGGACTTTGATCCGACTTCAAGATATGTGGAGTATTCGACATAACCGACTTTGACATAATGGTTGTAGACTGTATAAGCAAAAAATGCACCAAAACTTAGCTTCAATTGATGTTAAAGGCTGCATGAAAATATACAAGATTTGATGGTCACGGGTTTGAGCCCTGTTCAGACCGTGTGTGTCTCTTTATATGAAAAAGTTGGCAGTTTCTTACGGAGGTTGGTGTACCATGTACTGGTTAACCGCTAGAGCCTGCACAGGGAAGGCATTGTTAGGTAAACTGCTTGTTGCTCAAATTGGCAACCCGAGTAGCGTTGTTAAATAAACTTAATTAAAAAAAATATATATATACATGTATATACAAGATTTACATGGATACCTGGACCTAACGCCAGCCCTGCCTTTGTCTTGTAATACCGTGCCTTGTGTATCGCTATCAATGGCGCACCATCCAATACAAGCCTGAAATAGATAATCCAAGTACTCACGCACAAGCAGACACAGCTGGGTTGTACCTTGTCCGCTCCAACAAACATGAGCATCACCAACAGGCTCCAGTGCTCCGCGGACAAGTATTTGACCTTGAAACATGTCACGGTGAGGGTCAAAATATCAATGTGGAGCACTACCGACTTGTGACAAAGCATTGGCCAAGTGTGTTTTACATGTTTTGAATCTGAGAAATTTGAAACTAGGTAGAAGTGACAACAGTCAAAATTTGATATTGAAATGTTTAACGGATGGACGGACAGACAGATTTACGGATGCTAACAAAATCACAACAATTACTTTCCAAACACAGGTGACCCAGTGTCCAAGTTGGTTTTACAAGCACAATGTACAGCGCAGGCTCCAAGTATTTTCGAAAGGATAAATCCACAAATGATGGATGTGTCGCTGTGCAAGCTATGTCGCTGTGCAAGCTATGTCGCTGTGCAAGCTATGTCGCTGTGCAAGCTGTCACTGTGCAAGCTATGTCGCTGTGCAAGCTATGTCGCTGTGCAAGCTATGTCGCTGTGCAAGCTATGTCACTGTGCAAGCTATGTAGCTGTGCAAGCTATGTCGCTGTGCCAGCTATGTCGCTGTGCAAGCTATGTCGCTGTGCAAGCTATGTTGCTGTGCAAGCTATGTCGCTGTGCAAGCTATGTTGCTGTGCAAGCTATGTCACTGTGCAAGCTATGTAGCTCATGAACAGTCTTTGTTTACAGGCTTTAACTCTTTGCATGCTGGGTAAAATAAGGCTATAAATAAATAGTTGTAGCAGACGACAGTTCATTAATGTGTTTTTCTTATTTGTAACTGAGAACTATGGAAATATGTCATGGAATTTCATAGGAATTACGTTGTTACGACGTGGAATTACGTTGTTACGACATGGAATTACGTTGTTACGATGTGGAATTACGTTGTTATGGCGTGGAATTACGTTGTTACAACATAATTCTAATGAAATTGCATGACAGATTTTACTGTTATTTTCATTTCATTTGCAAAGAGTTAATACTCTTCATTCAAGAAATATTTTCACCTATTTGCTATAAGTGAGCTTTGGTCATTCTTTCTCAGATACAGGTAACAGAAACTGGTCAAGAGATACGAAAAAACTTACCTTCAAATACTTGCTTACATTTTCACATAGACGGGTCAGTAATCCAGTGGTTAACATGTTGAACTGCGATTCCAGGGATCACCGGTTCGATCTCCCGTCTGACCCTAATAATATTAACAGTCATTCAGATGGGACTTTGAACAACAAAGGTCTCATATAGATAGGAACTTTACACTGTTTCTGTATAAACAGTGAGGAGTTTTATTATAAACAATGTTTTAGCTCTACGGTGCAATCCTTGTGCTATTTCTGTGCAATCAATGCTTGCATTCCAAACTTCAAACAAATCTAGAAATATGCAAATTTGCTGAAAGTCGCTGAATTCACTCCGATGATTCACCCATGTTAATCTAGAGGCTGTCCGATTAGCGCAGTGGTTAGGGTACACGCTTCTCACCAATGCAACCCTGGTTTGATCCTCGGACTGAGATGTATGTGAGATGGTACCAGTGGTCTCCAGATCGTACAGTTGGGTTTTCTCAGGGTACTCCGGTTTCCTCCCACACGAATAACAACATTTACGCTTTCATCCGCGCCAACGAGAGTGACTAATATAAGTTACTAAAGCTTGTTTCGCAATAGTAAAATAAATAAAGTTTAAAAAAAGATAGAGAAAAGGAAATTTACCTGAAGGCTTTGTTCATATCACTGTAATTAAACTTCTCTGGTGCAAGTCCCACCAACAAAGAGTCAAACTTGTCTTGGGGCACTCCTGAACGTATACAGGATGCAATATATAAATCACATATAGCATCAATTTTACACTATCTATCGACTATACAGATAATAAAAAAAACAGTACACATTAGTCACAATGCGTATACAGTCAAACCTGTCTTAAGCCAAGGGAATCACAGAAAGTGGCTGATTAGCACAGGTGGCTGCTTAATAGAAGGCAATTATATAATAAAACAACATATTGCGAATCAGGAAACTGGTTGCTTAATAGAGGTGACCACTAACACAGGTTTGACTGTACACATATAATATTGACTGTTTTGATTGAATGTTATTTATATAGATTTACTGTTGTTTTTGTTCATATTGTAACAGTCCATTCGCCCAAAAGCACATTAGAAATCGGACCGTGTGGCCATTTTGGACTGGATGGTTTGACCTATTTTGGATATACTAGTTGCCTATAGAGCCATGAAAAGTTGCATCAATATTGACCAAGCAGTTCAGGAAAAGTTGAAAATACCGTAGATTTTCAAGATGGCCACCATCTTTGAATAGTGGCGACCATTTTGACTTTCAGACAACATACATGACCAATAGCTCAGGCTAAACATACATGTATCTAAATATAATATAGCCACTACCGTTGCTTTAGCCTCTCGGTTTAAAAACTAGATCATTTTAGGAGATCTCATTTATTTTCACTCATGTTGACATGGAGTGGCCCGTCCGATTAGTGCAGTGGTTAGCACACTCGCTTATCACCAATGCAACCTGGGTTCAATCCTCGGAACGGGAAGTATGTGAGATGGTACGATGGTCGCTAGATCGGACAGGTGGGTGTTCTCCGGGTACTGGGATTTCCTCCCACACGAATGACCACATTTACACTTTCATCTGCGCAAATGAGAGTGATTAATATAAGTTGCTAAAGTCTGTTTCCCAATCGTTGTAAAAATAAATAAAGTTTAAACTTTCATGTTGACATACCCTGAAATTCTTCCAATGCCCTGTCATCGACGAGCATCAAGGGAGATAATTTCCTGGAATTTATTAGTTTCCTAGCAGCAGTGAGTGATGTGAAGATGTCATCACCTCCAATGTCAAAGCCGATTTTCGTTAATCTTTCCAGCAGAAGTCTTTTCGATTCCTTTGTTGTATTTGTGACAAATTTTACTTTCAATTCACTCTGTCTCAACCTAGAATAAATCACAATTTGAGGATACAGTTAAACACCCCTCCAATTATAGATCACTTACGTGTCTCTAAAGAACATAACTTGAATGTTTAAACTTTAAGCACAATAACTGTCGACACAATACATGTAGATGTTAGTCTATACAAATTTACTTTAGCTTGATTGCGAAACAAGTTCTTACAACTTATATTAATCACTCTCGATACCTCATTCCTGATGGAATCCATCGCCACGAGGGAGAGAGTAGAGGCAATGTGGAATTTAAATGCCTTGCCTAAGGGCCCAATCATAACGGCTCCAGGGGGGCGCACTCTGGTCTTTTTCTCACCTGAAGCGAATGCGCTACCACTGCGCTATCACGACTCCCTTAAAGCCTTAAGTTAATGACACTCTCTCCCATGTCTCCTTCTATCAATTCTAGTATGAACAACAACATATGATGTTAAACTAAATTAATCTATTTACACAGTCGGATCTGTAGTCCAGTGGTAACACGCTGGACTGGTAATCCAGGGATTGCAGGTTAGATCTCCCGTCTGACACTAATAAAATTAATATTCTTTCAGAAGGGACTTTAAACCTAGGTCTTGTGTCGGTGCTTTACACTGTGCATGTAAAAGAACCAGATGAGACTGGAATGGGTCTCTGTCTGTATCATTGCACTATCCTCCAAAAATCTAAAATGACTAATCTCTTCAGGAGGCGTCGCTCATATGGGCAACCGGTAGCGACGATAAATATACGTAAAACACACATCTATTTACATGTACCTCTGAACTGCCTTTATAGAATTAGGAACCTCGGTGTCGTCAATATGTATTGTTCCGCTGAGATCAACCAATACAGCATTAACCTTTCCAATGCTCATTCTCACCAGAGTCCTGAAACAGATACAGCTTTTCATCACGATGTCCAAGCTACTCGCAAACCTCGTAGTAAACCTTATTTTTACTTCGAATAAATGCTTTGATAGCAAAGTATAAATTATCAGATTGAAAAAGATTAGGCCCTAATGTAAACAATGAAATTATTCGAATCTAAATATTTGGGCTAGTATGAATTGTATTGCAATGTTTTAAATGTCAGACAGCACTTAGTCTATACCATCTAATCGGCTAGAGGAAAAAGGCTGGATATGCTTGCTTTTTATTTGTATAGACAACTCATACTTGTATTTATAATAAATTTTATTTTAGTAACACGAGGGCTGACGCAACATTCCATGGATTCAGATTACGTTCCCACCTCACTCACTGACGAGTCTGACAAAACAAAGTACAGTTGTAATGTTGAGCAGCACCAATCTTAGCATGCCCCACCTCACTCACTGACGAGTCTGACAAAACAAAGTACAGTTGTAATGTTGAGCAGAACCAATCTTAGCATGCTATCGTGTTACAGTTGATTTATTTATTAACTTTACTGATGGACAATAGGCATCTGTGTCTATTATCCGAGATATTTCAAAATTGGCTAAATGCGTCTGGGGATGTCGAATATTATTGAAGACTGGAGTGTGTATCAGGGTCTGTTCTGGCTCTTATTTTTTTGTAGTCAATTATTTTTAGCCAAATCTGTGCTTCCTTTAGCCAATTCTGGGGTGCGCCAGTTTTTATAGTATAGTATGTTCATTATAATATATTTTAATGTGTCATGCAATTGTACCACTTAAATGATGTATGCCCATAAACTACAACTGGGGCAAGAATTACATTTGCAGTGATACTTTACTTGACAAGTTGTGTCAACTTTCATTTTCAGAATCATTGGGCCCTGTGTATTCTCTGGAATGGTTTTATCTGGGATATCTGCCTGGTTTGTTGGATTGATGGGTGGCTCCTAGCCTGGGTTCCAGTCTGTCGATTTTTAATTTTTTAACTTCTGGCAAAATGACATTATCACAAGCACAATACGGCACAATTAATAGTCCATCGGTGTTAAAATATATTTATTTGACTGACAGGGTTCATTCTATGTCAGAATTTTTGGGAGAAGTGAGAAAGCGTGTGATCGCTTCCTTAAATGGTGTTCTTTAATATACTTCTGCAAAATAGGGTTAAAATGCACATTACAACCATTAAATACAACATTTGAATAGAAGGAGTGCTTTATAATGGGCCAGTGTATCTTACTAGACAAAACATTTTGTTTGAAAATCATAAAAACCAAAAAATAAAAATAACTACTATTTCGCCCACATCGCCCTCTAGAATGAACCCTGGAATGTATCGATGCCTGTTCCCAGACAAGATGGCTCCATATTTGGGATGGTAGCATCAGTTATCGTCATAAATATTAGGGGTTACCCTTGTCTATCATCACTAGGATAATGCTTCAAATAAAAATAAACTCAGGTCATGCATGGAGGACTGGGTTTGGACTTTGAAAAGGAAATATCATTTATTTTGTACTATTGGAACTTATGCAGTGTATTTCGGCGTGGGTAGAACATCGGCCCGGCTAGCTCAGTTGGTAGAGCTGTCCGACTAGTGTTCGGGAGGTCGTGGGTTAGAGTCCCACGTCGGGTCACTAACTTTTCCGCTCTTTATTTGCTTGGTCACTTTACTTATAAATCTCCAGGAATAATCGAAATCACATCTAAAGACTTTAGAGTTTAGACCAATATCATGTGAGGAACTTTTATTTCATCTTGATAACTACATATGGTGGATTAAGTCATTCCTAAAGGACCGATCCCATAGAGTAGTTGTGTATGGATGCACTGCAGATACACTGTCTGTCATCTCCGGGGTCTCGTATAGCTGTTTTAGGACATTGCCTCTTCCTAGCCAATATTAATGACCTGCCAAACTCAATCAAAAGTAAAGCAAGATTGTTTGCAGATAGTTTGCAGATAGTTTGCAGATAGTTTGTAGATAACACCATATAATAGTGTATCTCACAGTAAAATCTAACTCCGATGCACAAATCCTACAAAGCGACCTGAATGCTATAGAACACTGAACAGTGGGAACGAGGCTGGTCCATGGAGTTCAATCCTGATGAGCGTGAAGTGCTGAGAATTACTTGCACAAGAAAACCATTCATTTTCCCTAACACTCTCCACAACATGGTACTAAAGACACCCGATGCCGCTAAATATTGCATATAATAAATAAATATCAATAAATACACAAGTTAATGACTTCTAAATATTAAAATACAATATATGAGCTGTATATTAGAATATTTTAAAATATTTGCAGCAGAATATTTGGTGACAAATAAACAGCATATTATAAATGCAGGTGTCAGTGCAACATTCACCACCAAATTACCTTCAGAGTAGGGTGTCTAGTGGGATTTTTTTTTAAAAACCCAATCGGTCAACCCCATTGGAATTTGACATTTTCTTGTGGCAAGTCTGTTGAACACTATTTTATTTTTTGTGCCAATCTATATTTGGGGAACATATAATGGCAGTGTGTGTTATAATGGTGGCCTATGGAAATTCCAATAGCGGTGTCTGACCTGTATAATGATGCCAAGAATCGGCTGTACGGTCGCGAAAAATGGTGAAAATTGATTTTGTTATCTTAATGAACCAACACTTGCCTCATATTCCGACGGACATATTTAGATGCGAAGATATTGTACTAGAAAAGATCAAATAAATGTAAGACAAATAGTGCTTATCGATAATTCAGTAAAAATAGTATCACTACAAAAAACAGCATTTGGTGATCCTGATGATGTTGTAACAATGAAGTTACTTCCCTTAGATAAAAACCACATAAAATATCATACATTCGAACAGGAAGAAAACTACGAGTATGACTATGACGGTATGACTATGAGATGAGCAGTTTGGCTTTTTACTATGTCACAATATAGCATATAATAAGATGGAGCCTGTTTTTAATTCAAACTTAGTGTTGACACCTGCGAGATCATGTCTACATCCCCGCGAGGGGTTCGACATAAGCAGATTAGAGGAAGATAGATCTATAGATAGAGATTACCCGTAGCGTACGGTTGACTAGCAGTTGTTGCACCAAATGTTGCTGTATTCTCACCATCTACTAATCAGGCTATCATGCTAGTATCAGAACGAGCACAATTTTGATTACTTTGTCCTTGTTCTATGCTTTTATGGAAACACTGTGTATTATTACGATGACGCTAATTGTGTATGATATGCTGTGTATTATAAATGACGAGGACGCTAATGGTGTAGGATATACTGTGTATTATGCCGGTACTGTTGTAGGATATACTGTGTATTATGACGGTACTGGTGTAGGATATATTATGATGGTACTGGTGTAGGATATACTATGTATTATGATGGTACTGGTGTAGGATATACTGTGTATTATGATGGTACTGGTGTAGGATATACTGTGTATTATGCCGGTACTGGTGTAGGATATACCGTGTATTATGCCGGTACTGGTGTAGGATATACCGTGTATTATGATGGTACTGGTGTAGGATATACTATGTATTATGATGGTACTGGTGTAGGATATACTGTGTATTATGATGGTACTGGTGTAGGATATACTGTGTATTATGATGGTACTGGTGTAGGATATACTATGTATTATGATGGTACTGGTGTAGGATATACTGTGTATTATGATGGTACTGGTGTAGGATATACTGTGTATTATGATGGTACTGGTGTAGGATATACTATGTATTATGACGGTACTGTTGTAGGATATACTATGTATTATGATGGTACTGGTGTAGGATATACTGTGTATTATGATGGTATTGGTGTAGGATATACCGTGTATTATGATGGTACTGGTGTAGGATATACTATGTATTATGATGGTACTGGTGTAGGATATACCGTGTATTATGCCGGTACTGGTGTAGGATATACCATGTATTATAAATGACGAGGACGCTAATGGTGTAGGATATACTGTGTATTATAAATGACGAGGACGCTAATGGTGTAGGATATACCGTGTATTATGCCGGTACTGTTGTAGGATATACTATGTATTATGACGGTACTGTTGTAGGATATACTATGTATTATGATGGTACTGGTGTAGGATATACTATGTATTATGATGGTACTGGTGTAGGATATACTGTGTATTATGATGGTACTGGTGTAGGATATACTGTGTATTATGATGGTATTGGTGTAGGATATACCATGTATTATGCCGGTACTGTTGTAGGATATACTGTGTATTATGATGGTACTGGTGTAGGATATACTATGTATTATGCCGGTATTGGTGTAGGATATACTATGTATTATGATGGTACTGGTGTAGGATATACTGTGTATTATGATGGTACTGGTGTAGGATATACTATGTATTATGCCGGTACTGTTGTAGGATATACTGTGTATTATGATGGTACTGGTGTAGGATATACTGTGTATTATGACGGTACTGGTGTAGGATATACTGTGTATTATGACGAGGCCGCTAATGGTGTAGGATATACTGTGTATTATGACGGTACTGGTGTAGGATATACCATGTATTATGATGGTACTGGTGTAGGATATACCGTGTATTATGACGGTACTGGTGTAGGATATACTGTGTATTATGACGAGGCCGCTAATGGTGTAGGATATACTGTGTATTATAAATGACGAGGACGCTAATGGGGTAGGATATACTGTGTATTATGACGGTACTGTTGTAGGATATACTATGTATTATGCCGGTACTGGTGTAGGATATACTATGTATTATGACGGTACTGTTGTAGGATATACTATGTATTATGACGGTACTGTTGTAGGATATACTATGTATTATGACGGTACTGTTGTAGGATATACTGTGTATTATAAATGACGAGGACGCTAATGGTGTAGGATATACCGTGTATTATGCCGGTACTGGGGTAGGATATACTGTGTATTATGCCGGTACTGGTGTAGGATATATTATGATGGTACTGGTGTAGGATATACTATGTATTATGACGGTACTGTTGTAGGATATACTATGTATTATGACGGTACTGTTGTAGGATATACTATGTATTATGCCGGTACTGGTGTAGGATATACTGTGTATTATAAATGACGAGGACGCTAATGGTGTAGGATATACTGTGTATTATAAATGACGAGGACGCTAATGGTGTAGGATATACCGTGTATTATGCCGGTACTGGGGTAGGATATACTGTGTATTATGCCGGTACTGGTGTAGGATATACTATGTATTATGACGGTACTGTTGTAGGATATACTGTGTATTATGCCGGTACTGGTGTAGGATATACTGTGTATTATGACGGTACTGGTGTAGGATATACTATGTATTATGACGGTATTGGTGTAGGATATACTATGTATTATGACGGTACTGGTGTAGGATATACTATGTATTATGACGGTACTGTTGTAGGATATACTGTGTATTATGATGGTACTGGTGTAGGATATACTGTGTATTATGACGGTACTGTTGTAGGATATACTGTGTATTATGACGGTACTGTTGTAGGATATACTATGTATTATGATGGTACTGGTGTAGGATATACCATGTATTATGATGGTACTGGTGTAGGATATACTGTGTATTATGACGGTACTGGTGTAGGATATACTGTGTATTATGACGAGGCCGCTAATGGTGTAGGATATACTGTGTATTATAAATGACGAGGACGCTAATGGTGTAGGATATACCGTGTATTATGACGGTACTGGGGTAGGATATACTGTGTATTATGACGAGGCCGCCACTAATGGTGTAAGATATACCGTGTATTATGACGGTATTGGTGTAGGATATACCATGTATTATGATGATGATGGTACTGGTGTAGGATATACCGTGCATTATGATGGTACTGGTGTAGGATATACTGTATATTATGACAAGGATGCTTTGATACATTGACCCCTTGTATTTGATGTGCACATTAGTGATTAATATAAGTTGTAAGAACTTATTTCGTAATTAAGCTATAATAAAATATTTTAAAAAATCCAAATAAACATTACTTCTCTCATTAGCGAACTTGATTTTTGTATTTTATTTTCTGCTCTCCAATGAAATATAGAAATTTACCAGAATGAGTGAAATAAATGTGTTATTTCACTTGTTGGAAGTAATATTTTCAAGCCTTAATTATGAAAATATTGTTTGTTTAAAGTGAATGCTCAAACTATAATTAAATCATGAAATTGAAAGATTGTGCTTTCAATGTTCATTCGGTGAAATAAAGTCTGCCTCCGTGGTCGAGTGGTTACGGTTGCTGACTTGTATACCACTGTAACCTATCATCACTGATGATAACGGGTTCGAGTCCCGCTCAAGCCGTGTCTCATTTATATGAAGAAGTTGGCAGTTTCTTACGGAGATTGGTGCACCAAATACTGGTTAACCGCTGGAGCCTGCCCAGGAAAGGTGTTGTTAGGTAAACTGCCCGCCGGCGATATAACCCGAATCGTACACAAGCAAACAAATATCCTCTGTATGAATAATAATGCTGTGTGTACAGTCAAACCTGTCTTAAGCAGCCAGTCAAGGGAGTCAGAGAAAGTGGCTGCTTAGCACAGGTGGCTGCTTAATAGAGGTCAAATATATAATAAAACAACCAAATGGGAATCTGGAAACTGGTTACTTAATACATGTTGGCTGCTTAATGGAGGTGACCACTAACACAGGTTTGACTGTATGAACAAATGGAGCAAAATATGAAAAAGTGTAATTTATTTAACTTGATTACTAATTAATTGTGTATTAATTTAATGGAATAATTTACTCTTACTTTTAGGAGAATGGACAAGACGACATCCTGCTTTCATTTGTCACTTGAAAAATCCGATGACCACAAAAAGAAGTCAAAACTGTGTGTTGATGTAAACCCGATGCCTTCCTTCAGTGCTGGTGCAAAAAATATGCCTAAATTCAGTGCTGTTACAAAGGCTATGCCTAAATTCAATGCTGTTGCAAAACCTATGCGTAGTGCAAACTCTGTATCTAAACGCAGTGACCACACATTGTCTGGACTGAATGGTGGTGCAAAATCTATCTATAAACACTGTGACATTGCAAAGCCTACATCAAAGTCCCTTGTGAAGGTAAGGTTTGTTTGCTCTCTGTCAGATTCATAGACCAAACTCAGCATCACCCAATACCCTAGAGATATAACTCTATGAAAGCTATATGACAGTATCCATGTAGGTGGTGATAGACCTAACTCAACATCACCCAATACCCTAGAGATATAACTCTCTATGAAAGCTATATGACAGTATCCATGTATATGGTGATAGATAGACCAAACTCAACATCACCCAATACCCTAGAGATATAACTCTCTATGAAAGCTATATGACAGTATCCATGTATGTGGTGATAGACCTAACTCAACATCACCCAATACCCTAGAGATATAACTCTCTATGAAAGCTATATGACAGTATCCATGTATATGATGATAGACCAAACTCAGCATCACCCAATACCCTAGAGATATAACTCTCTATGAAAGCTATATGACAGTATCCATGTATATGGTGATAGATAGACCAAACTCAACATCACCCAATACCCTAGAGATATAACTCTCTATGAAAGCTATATGACAGTATCCATGTATATGGTGATAGATAGACCAAACTCAACATCACCCAATACCCTAGAGATATAACTCTCTATGAAAGCTATATGACAGTATCCATGTATGTGGTGATAGACCTAACTCAACATCACCCAATACCCTAGAGATATAACTCTCTATGAAAGCTATATGACAGTATCCATGTATATGGTGATAGATAGACCAAACTCAACATCACCCAATACCCTAGAGATATAACTCTCTATGAAAGCTATATGACAGTATCCATGTATATGATGATAGATAGACCGTAATAATGCTTATCCCCTGAGTGCAGTTAACAGTTGTCTTTATGAGAACGACTATATTAGGGTAAATAAAAATAATTCAAGAGTGGTAAATGGGCAGGGTGGGTAAGAAATGAGGCAGGGTGGGTAAGAAATGAGGCAGGGTGCATTTTAAGCCGCAATGAGGTGAGGGAATGGGTATTTTGGAGTTTGTCCTTAGAAAATGTTGCTTAGTTACGGTGATTGATGAGAAGCAAGTAAGGCAGTACATATTTGTGAAAACTTGAAAAGAGCAGATGAGTTCTAAGTTATATAGGTCTGCCCGTCCAAAGTTGAGGCTTATATATATGTAAAAAATAAAACATAAATAAATATTTTTTTTGTATTTAAAAGGCAAAAAGGCGGGTCTAAAGTCTGGGGATGCTAAAGGGCAGGGCGCGCATTTCGCTCTAGAAAAAATCTGAGTTATATATGCCATTTTCTTGCCATCTCCGTTCATCCATATATCCATGCTTACAAACCAAATGTGGCTGAGAACAATAGCAATGGAACCAACAGTCTAGGGCTAGCTTTGATTGTTATGTGGCTATAAATGATTGATATGTGGCTATAAATGATTTTATGTGGCTATAAATGATTTTATGTGGCTATAAATGATTGATATGTGGCTATAAATGATTTTATGTGGCTATAAATGATTGATATGTGGCTATAAATGATTTTATGTGGCTATAAATGATTGATATGTGGCTATAAATGATTTTATGTGGCTATAAATGATTTTATATGGCTATAAATGATTTTCTGTGGCTATATAAATGTTTTTATGCAGCTAAAGAACCAAAAGGGAGAACAATGGAGTAGTCACAATGGCATGAATATCTATATGAGAGAAGTAGAGAGACATGGGGTGCCACTTCATAATACTACATACTCACTTTTATTTTATACTTTCCAATGAAATAATAGAAAGTTATCAGAGAAATAAAATGTGTTATTCCACTTAAGTAATGAATCCGGGTTAATAGTTTCCATCGGGGTATGAACTACATTAGGCGTGGTTAAAGTGTGTGGAGGCCATCGGGGTATGAACTACATTAGGCGTGGTTAAAGTGTGTGGAGGCCATCGGGGTATGAACTACATTAGGCGTGGTTAAAGTGTGTGGAGGCCGAAGGTGTTGTTAGGTAATCTGCCCGTCGCTCAAATGAGCAACCGGTAGCGACATTAAATAAACTTCAATAAGAAAAGTTTAATCCGTGCATTGTAGGAGCTAAATGGAAAGGTGAAGAGCATGACAGATATGCAATCAACTGAGAGGCGACTGAGCTTCGTGTGTATATCGGACACGCACTGTAAGCTGGATGAGAATGATGTTGCTCGTATACCAATGGGGGATGTACTGCTGCATGCTGGAGATTTTACCATGAACGGAACAGTCAGCGAGTTACAACACTTCAACGATTTGTTAGGTAATTTTTTTACTTTTAAAAATGAAGGAGTGTGAGGTCCGATGTGTAATGGATATCCGGTGTAGGGTTTATTCTAGAGTAATGGATATCCGGTGTAGGGTTTATTCTAGAGTAATGGATATCCGGTGTAGGGTTTATTCTAGAGTAATGGATATCCGGTGTAGGGTTTATTCTAGAGTAATGGATATCCGGTGTATGGTTTATTCTAGAGTAATGGATATCCGGGGTAGGGTTTATTCTAGAGTAATGGATATCTGGTGTAGGGTTTATTCTAGAGTAATGGATATCTGGTGTAGGGTTTATTCTAGAGTAATGGATATCCGGTGTAGGGTTTATTTTAGAGTAATGGATATCCAGTATGGTGTAGGGTTTATTCTAGAGTGGCAAAAAGGGCAGGGTGGGTCCGAAAAGGGGCAGGGTGGGTCCTAAAAGTGACATGTGTGCATTTTGAGCCGCGATGAGGTGCAGGAGGGGGTATTTTGCCGTTAGCCCTTAGAATAGTTTGTTAAATTACGGTGGTTGATCAAAGAGGCAGTAAGGCAGTACATATTGGTGAAAAGGGCGGACGAGTTCTAAGCTATATGTGTCTGCCCGCCCGAAGGCACTTGTTGAGGCTTATATGTATATAAAAAGAAAATATAAAAAAAGTTAAATTAAAAACCAATTTAAAAAATTGACGAAAGGGTGGCGTTAAAGGGCAAAAGAACATGGATAAAAAGGGCTGGGCATTGCACCCTGTCATTCTGCTCTAGAAAACACCCTATGGTGTCTGCCAGAGGAGCTTGTGAGTTTGATACCCATCCGAACCACAGTGTTGATGTCCTTAATCAAGACACGTGGCCTCTTTTTTCGTTCGAGGGCGATGGATTCAGTCTGGAATGAGCTCTCTCGAGCAATTAATCTAATGTTGAATGTCTGGAATGAGCTCTCTCTCGAGCAATTAATCTAATGTTGAAAGTCTGGAATGAGCTCTCAAGAGCAATTAATCTAATGTTGAAAGTCTGGAATGAGCTCTCAAGAGCAATTAATCTAATGTTGAAAGTCTGGAATGCGCTCTCTCTCTCTCGAGCAATTAATCTAATGTTGAAAGTCTGGAATGAGCTCTCGAGAGCAATTAATCTAATGTTGAAAGAACTTGCCTCGCAATCATGCTAAAATGATTTTTATAGACTTATAAACTGTCGGAGAGATAACAGCATCAAGTATTTATAAAGAAAGGCAGTTGTTTATAATTAATGGCTGTTTTAGTTCTTCCATGACCGTGACACATTACATGTATATATATATTATTAGTATTTTAGTTATCGACTTACCGTATTATGTCAGGTAAACTACCTCACCGATACAAGGTCGTGATAGCAGGCAATCACGAGGCATGTTTAGAGGAAGACTCCATCAACGACCCTAGATATCAGAAATTGCACAGACATTATCTTATGGAGAAATATGGTACGGTACATTTCTGGAGAAAATTTGGTTTAAGCATATTTAGTCATTCATAATGTACAGTACATAATTATATATTGTATACAAAACGAAAATGGATTAAATCGAAAGCTTATGGCTTATTGATGAGACCATCTCCTTCTCAGCAGCAAATGTACTTACCCATTTACATATACACCAATGCAAGTTGTATGTACCCATTTACATATACACCAATGCTAGTTGTATGTACCCATTTACATATACACCAATGCAAGTTGTATGTACCCATTTACATATACATCAATGCAAGTTGTATGTACCCATTTACATGTACACCAATGCTAGTTGTATGTACCCATTTACATATACACCAATGCAAGGTGTATGTACCCATTTACATATACACCAATGCTAGTTGTATGTACCCATTTACATGTACACCAATGCTAGTTGTATGTACCCATTTACATGTACACCAATGCTAGTTGTATGTACCCATTTACATGTACACCAATGCAAGGTGTATGTACCCATTTACATATACACCAATGCAAGTTGTATGTACCCATTTACATGTACACCAATGCAAGTTGTATGTACCCATTTACATATACACCAATGCAAGTTGTATGTACCCATTTACATATACACCAATGCAAGTTGTATGTACCCATTTACATATACACCAATGCAAGTTGTATGTACCCATTTACATATACACGGTACACCAATGCAAGTTGTATGTACCCATTTACATGTACACGGTACACCAATGCAAGTTGTATGTACCCATTTACATGTACACCAATGCAAGTTGTATGTACCCATTTACATATACACCAATGCAAGTTGTATGTACCCATTTACATATACACCAATGCAAGTTGTATGTACCCATTTACATATACACCAATGCAAGTTGTATGTACCCATTTACATATACACCAATGCAAGTTGTATGTACCCATTTACATATACACCAATGCAAGTTGTATGTACCCATTTACATATACACGGTACACCAATGCAAGTTGTATGTACCCATTTACATGTACACGGTACACCAATGCAAGTTGTATGTACCCATTTACATGTACACCAATGCAAGTTGTATGTACCCATTTACATATACACCAATGCAAGTTGTATGTACCCATTTACATATACACACAATGCAAGTTGTATGTACCCATTTACATATACACCAATGCTAGTTGTATGTACCCATTTACATATACACGGTACACCAATGCAAGTTGTATGTACCCATTTACATATACACCAATGCAAGTTGTATGTACCCATTTACATATACACCAATGCTAGTTGTATGTACCCATTTACATATACACGGTACACCAATGCAAGTTGTATGTACCCATTTACATACATATACACCAATGCAAGTTGTATGTACCCATTTACATATACACCAATGCAAGTTGTATGTACCCATTTACATGTACACAGTACACCAATGCAAGTTGTATGTACCCATTTACATATACACCAATGCAAGTTGTATGTACCCATTTACATATACACGGTACACCAATGCAAGTTGTATGTACCCATTTACATATACACCAATGCTAGTTGTATGTACCCATTTACATATACACGGTACACCAATGCAAGTTGTATGTACCCATTTACATATACACCAATGCAAGTTGTATGTACCCATTTACATATACACCAATGCTAGTTGTATGTACCCATTTACATATACACGGTACACCAATGCAAGTTGTATGTACCCATTTACATACATATACACCAATGCAAGTTGTATGTACCCATTTACATATACACCAATGCAAGTTGTATGTACCCATTTACATGTACACGGTACACCAATGCAAGTTGTATGTACCCATTTACATATACACCAATGCAAGTTGTATGTACCCATTTACATGTACACCAATGCAAGTTGTATGTACCCATTTACATATACACCAATGCAAGTTGTATGTACCCATTTACATGTACACGGTACACCAATGCAAGTTGTATGTACCCATTTACATATACACGGTACACCAATGCAAGTTGTATGTACCCATTTACATGTACACGGTACACCAATGCAAGTTGTATGTACCCATTTACATGTACACGGTACACCAATGCAAGTTGTATGTACCCATTTACATATACACCAATGCAAGTTGTATGTACCCATTTACATATACACCAATGCAAGTTGTATGTACCCATTTACATATACACCAATGCAAGTTGTATGTACCCATTTACATATACACCAATGCAAGTTGTATGTACCCATTTACATATACACGGTACACCAATGCAAGTTGTATGTACCCATTTACATGTACACGGTACACCAATGCAAGTTGTATGTACCCATTTACATATACACCAATGCAAGTTGTATGTACCCATTTACATATACACCAATGCAAGTTGTATGTACCCATTTACATATACACCAATGCAAGTTGTATGTACCCATTTACATATACACCAATGCAAGTTGTATGTACCCATTTACATATACACCAATGCAAGTTGTATGTACCCATTTACATATACACCAATGCAAGTTGTATGTACCCATTTACATATACACCAATGCAAGTTGTATGTACCCATTTACATGTACACCAATGCAAGTTGTATGTACCCATTTACATATACACCAATGCAAGTTGTATGTACCCATTTACATATACACCAATGCAAGTTGTATGTACCCATTTACATGTACACCAATGCAAGTTGTATGTACCCATTTACATGTACACCAATGCAAGTTGTATGTACCCATTTACATGTACACCAATGCAAGTTGTATGTACCCATTTACATATACACCAATGCAAGTTGTATGTACCCATTTACATGTACACCAATGCAAGTTGTATGTACCCATTTACATATACACCAATGCAAGTTGTATGTACCCATTTACATATACACCAATGCAAGTTGTATGTACCCATTTACATATACATACACCAATGCAAGTTGTATGTACCCATTTACATATACACCAATGCAAGTTGTATGTACCCATTTACATATACACCAATGCAAGTTGTATGTACCCATTTACATATACACCAATGCAAGTTGTATGTACCCATTTACATATACACCAATGCAAGTTGTATGTACCCATTTACATGTACACGGTACACCAATGCAAGTTGTATGTACCCATTTACATATACACGGTACACCAATGCAAGTTGTATGTACCCATTTACATATACACCAATGCTAGTTGTATGTACCCATTTACATATACACCAATGCAAGTTGTATGTACCCATTTACATATACACCAATGCAAGTTGTATGTACCCATTTACATGTACACGGTACACCAATGCAAGTTGTATGTACCCATTTACATATACACGGTACACCAATGCAAGTTGTATGTACCCATTTACATATACACGGTACACCAATGCTAGTTGTATGTACCCATTTACATGTACACGGTACACCAATGCAAGTTGTATGTACCCATTTACATGTACACGGTACACCAATGCAAGTTGTATGTACCCATTTACATATACACCAATGCTAGTTGTATGTACCCATTTACATATACACGGTACACCAATGCAAGTTGTATGTACCCATTTACATATACACCAATGCAAGTTGTATGTACCCATTTACATGTACACCAATGCAAGTTGTATGTACCCATTTACATATACACCAATGCAAGTTGTATGTACCCATTTACATGTACACCAATGCTAGTTGTATGTACCCATTTACATGTACACCAATGCAAGGTGTATGTACCCATTTACATATACACCAATGCAAGTTGTATGTACCCATTTACATATACACCAATGCAAGTTGTATGTACCCATTTACATGTACACCAATGCAAGTTGTATGTACCCATTTACATATACACCAATGCAAGTTGTATGTACCCATTTACATGTACACCAATGCAAGTGTATGTACCCATTTACATATACACCAATGCAAGTTGTATGTACCCATTTACATATACACCAATGCAAGTTGTATGTACCCATTTACATATACACCAATGCAAGTTGTATGTACCCATTTACATGTACACCAATGCAAGTTGTATGTACCCATTTACATATACACGGTACACCAATGCAAGTTGTATGTACCCATTTACATATACACGGTACACCAATGCAAGTTGTATGTACCAATTTACATATACACCAATGCAAGTTGTATGTACCCATTTACATATACACGGTACACCAATGCAAGCTTAAACTGTACAAGTTGTATGCTGTTGGCTGTCCAATTAACGCAGTGGTTAGCACACTCGCTTCTGACCAATGCAACCTGGGTTCAATCCTTGGAACGGGAAGTATGTGAGATGGTGGTCGCCAGATCGGACAGGTGGGTTTTCTCCAGTGTTTTCCTCCCACACGAATGACCACATTTATGCTTTCATTCGCACCAACGAGAGTGATTAATATAACTGGTTAAAGCTTGTTTCGTAATCAGTGTAAAATAAATAAAGTTTTAAAAAGTTGTACACTTCCCTGGTGCAACAGAATATTGCCAGCCTCATAATCAAGGGACTGTGAGTTGTTGCCCCATCTCGTGTCAGTACTTTACACCATGCACGTAAAAGAACCAGAGGAGACTATGGAATGGGTCTGTATCATTGCACTATCCTCCAAAAATCTAAAATGACTAATCTCTTAGTTTATACAAATTTATTTTAGATCGATTGCGAAACAAGTTATTTCAACTTATATTAATCACTCTCGAGACCTCATTCCTGATGGAATCCATTGCCACAAGGGAGAGAGAAGGGGCAACGTGGAAGTTAAATTCCTTGCCTAAGGGCACAATCGTAACGGCTCCAGTGGGACCTTTCGCACCTGAAGCGAACGCGCATCCACTGCGCTATCACGACTTCCACAAACACAGAGAAAACAAAATTCTCCCAATGCAAGTTGTAACAGCCAGTATTTCAGGTTATTGTAACCAACATAGCAATTTGTAACAGCCAGTATTTCAGGTTATTGTAACCCACATAGCAAGCTGTAACAGCCAGTATTTCAGGTTATTGTAACCCACATAGCAAGTTGTAACAGCCAGTATTTCAGGTTATTGTAACCCGCATAGCAAGCTGTAACAGCCAGTATTTCAGGTTATTGTAACCCGCATAGCAAGTTGTAACAGCCAGTATTTCAGGTTATTGTAACCCACATAGCAAGCTGTAACAGCCAGTATTTCAGGTTATTGTAACCAACGTAGCAAGTTGTAACAGCAAGTATTTCTGGTTATTGTAACCCACATAGCAAGTTGTAACAGCCAGTATGTCAGGTTATTATAACCCACATAGCAAGTTGTAACAGCCAGTATTTCAGGTTATTGTAACCCACATAGCAAGTTGTAACAGCCAGTAATTCAGGTTATTCTAACCCACATAGCAAGTTGTAACAGCCAGTATTTCAGGTTATTGTAACCCACATAGCAAGTTGTAACAGCCAGTAGTTCAGGTTATTCTAACCCACATAGCAAGTTGTAACAGCCAGTAATTCAGGTTATTCTAACCCACATAGCAAGTTGTAACAGCCAGTATTTCAGGTTATTGTAACCCACATAGCAAGTTGTAACAGCCAGTAATTCAGGTTATTCTAACCCACATAGCAAGTTGTAACAGCCAGTAATTCAGGTTATTCTAACCCACATAGCAAGTTGTAACAGCCAGTATTTCAGGTTATTGTAACCCACATAGCAAGTTGTAACAGCCAGTAGTTCAGGTTATTGTAACCCACATAGCAAGTTGTAACAGCCAGTAATTCAGGTTATTCTAACCCACATAGCAAGTTGTAACAGCCAGTATTTCAGGTTATTGTAACCCACATAGCAAGTTGTAACAGCCAGTAATTCAGGTTATTCTAACCCACATAGCAAGTTGTAACAGCCAGTATTTCAGGTTATTGTAACCCACATAGCAAGCTGTAACAGCCAGTATTTCAGGTTATTGTAACCCACGTAGCAAGCTGTCACCACAGTAGTTTTGAAGCTTCATCAGTTAAAATAATTTACTTTGTTAAATACAAGACTTACTATTCAGCACAAATACCAAATAAAATATCAATCTTGGTTAGGTGGATATGTATGGTAAAATGTTTTGTAAAATTTATTATTGAGATTACGGTAAAGCTATTTATGACCATTCTTCTCTGTTGCTAGGTGTGGCACGTTGCCGTGATCTGCTGACCAACTGTGTTTATCTGGAAAATGAACTTATTGACATATGCGGTATTAAGATATACGGATCACCACAGTGAGAACTCTAGCCATATTTCAGATTATTTCTTGTACAACAGTTTTATGTTAAGATTTTCTATTTAATTTTTAACAATTCAGAAATTAACAGGTGTAAATTTACACACATCACATACAAAAGTAAATACTTTTAGAGGTTCAAACCTTTGTCCTACTCTTAACCACTTGGAAGTTGTGATAGCGCAGTGGTAACGCGTTCGCTTCAGGTGCGAAAGGCCCAGAGTTCGCGCCCAGCTGTAACCATTATGATTGTGTCCTTAGACAAGGCATTTAAATTCCACGTTGTCTATTCTCTCTCACTCGTGGCGATGGATTCCATCATGAATGAGGTCTCGAAAGTGATTAATATAAGTTGTAAGAACTTGTTTCCCAATCATGCTAAAATAATTTGTATAAACTAAACTAGGCCACGGAGACACATACATTTGATATTTGCTGTTTATTTTGTGATACAACACAAAAATGAGGAACCTCGCTGGCTTTTCTATTACCTCCCTTGGCAGATAAAGTCTGATGTATCCCTAAATGCATAGCAGTTCTTTCAGTTGGAATCCTTTGTTTTTACTAACCAGATGTTGCGTTATGATAAATGTGATTTTACAGATTTTTTACCCATTGGATATATTGTAGGGTATCTGTCGAGATATAGTAACATAATAATTATAATATGAGAAAATGGAGGAACTTGATATCATGATGTGCAGAGGAAACAACTTAAGAGGACCTTCATACTGATAGGGAGTATTCAGGGGCAGTAACTGACCAATGTCTCTCATACTGTTAGGGAGTATTCAGGGGCAGTAACTGACCAATGTCTCTCATACTGTTAGGGAGTATTCAGGGGCAGTAACTGACCAATGTCTCTCATACTGTTAGGGAGTATTCAGGGGCAGTAACTGACCAATGTCTCTCATACTGATAGGGAGTATTCAGGGGCAGTAACTGACCAATGTCTCTCATTCACTAGTAAACCAGACCTGTTCATTTCTGTGCTTAAATATATGGCCTGTGCTACCAGGATTTGGTAACTGCAATTTTGAATAAATATATTCATGAGTTGCATCAATAATGCATCAATAAATGCACGAGCTGCATCAATAAATGCACGAGCTGCATCAATAAATGCCCGAGCTGCATCAATAAATGCACGAGCTGCATCAATAAATGCCCGAGCTGCATCAATAAATGCACGAGCTGCATCAATAAATGCACGAGCTGCATCAATAGAGCGCATCAATAATGCACGAGCTGCATCAATAAATGCCGAGCTGCATCAATAAATGCACGAGCTGCATCAATAAATGCACGAGCTGCATCAATAAATGCACGAGCTGCATCAATAAATGCACGAGCTGCATCAATAAATGCACGAGCTGCATCAATAAATGCCCGAGCTGCATCAATAAATGCCCGAGCTGCATCAATAAATGCACGAGCTGCATCAATAAATGCATGAGCTGCATCAATAAATGCACGAGCTGCATCAATACGAGCTGCATCAATAAATGCAGTGATGAATCAATAAATGCAGGAGTTGAATCAATAAATGCAGTGATGAATCAATAAATATAATGGTGAATCAATAAATATAATGATGAATTAATATATATAATGATGAATCAATAAATGCAGTGATGAATCAATAAATGCAGTATTGAATCAATAAATATAATGATGAATCAATAAATAGTGATGAATTAATATATATAATGATGAATCAATAAATGCAGTGATGAATCAATAAATGCAGTATTGAATCAATAAATATAATGATGAATCAATAAATATAATGATGAATCAATCAATGCAATGATGAATCAATAAATACAGTATTAAATGACCTGTGAGGTAATGTTCAGTATTAATAGGAACATTATAATTTATACTTCTTATCTTATCTAGTTCACCCCAGTATAGTACTTGCGATGCATTTTCATTGCCAAGAAATGAACCTATTCAGGAGCAATGGGAAAAGATCCCGGAGAGAGTGGACATCCTGATGACCCATGCGCCACCATATGGTAAAATTACTTCTCTTGTCAGCTTACCTGAGTAGTGTAGTGAAGTAGTGTAGTGAAGTAGTGTAGTGAAGTAGTGTAGTGAAGTAGTGTAGTGAAGTAGTGTAGTGAAGTAGTGTAGTGTAGTGTAGTAGTGTAGTGAAGTAGTGTAGTGAAGTAGTGTAGTGTAGTAGTGAAGTAGTGAAGTAGTGTAGTGTAGTGAAGTAGTGTAGTGAAGTAGTGTAGTGTAGTGAAGTAGTGTAGTAGTAGTAGTGTAGTGAAGTAGTGTAGTGGTGAAGTAGGTAGTGAAGTAGTGTAGTGAAGTAGTGTAGTGAAGTAGTGTAGTGAAGTAGTGTAGTGAAGTAGTGTAGTGAAGTAGTGTAGTGAAAAGTGAAGTAGTGTAGTGAAGTAGTAGTAGTGAAGTAGTGTAGTGTAGTATTGTAGTGAAGTAGTGTAGTGAAGTAGTGTAGTGAAGTAGTGTAGTGGTGAAGTAGTGTAGTGAAGTAGTGTAGTAGTGAAGTAGTGAAGTAGTGTAGTGAGGTAGTGTGTGAAGTAGTGTAGTGAAGTAGTGTAGTGAAGTAGCGTAGTGAAGTAGCATAGTGAAGTAGTGTAGTGAAGTAGTGTAGTGAAGTAGTGTAGTGAAGTAGTGAAGTAGTGTAGTGTAGTAGTGTAGTGTAGTAGTGTAGTGAAGTAGTGTGTGAAGTAGTGTAGTGAAGTAGTGTAGTGAAGTAGTGTAGTGAAGTAGTGTGTGAAGTAGTGTAGTGAAGTAGTGTAGTGAAGTAGTGTGTGAAGTAGTGTAGTGAAGTAGTGTAGTGAAGTAGTGTAGTGGTGTAGTGTAGTGAAGTAGTGTAGTGAAGTAGTGTAGTGGTGTAGTAAAGTAGTGTAGTGAAGTAGTGTAGTAGTGTAGTGTAGTAGTGTAGTGAAGTAGTGTAGTGAAGTAGTGTAGTGAAGTAGTGTAGTGGTGTAGTGAAGTAGTGTAGTGAAGTAGTGTAGTGAAGTAATGTGTGAAGTAGTGTAGTAGTGTAGTGGTGTAGTAGTGTAGTGAAGTAGTGAAGTGGTGTAGTAGTGTAGTGAAGTAGTGTAGTGAAGTAGTGTAGTGAAGTAGTGTAGTGAAGTAGTGAAGTGTAGTAGTGTAGTGATGTAGTGTAGTGGTGTAGTAGTGTAGTGTAGTGAAGTAGTGTAGTGAAGTGTGTAGTGTAGTGAAGTAGTGTAGTGAAGTAGTGTGTGAAGTAGTGTAGTGGTGAAGTAGTGTAGTGAAGTAGTGTGTGTAGTAGTGTAGTAGTGTAGTGGTGTAGTGTAGTGAAGTAGTGTAGTGAAGTAGTGTGTGAAGTAGTGTAGTGAAGTAGTGTAGTGTAGTGAAGTAGTGTAGTGATGTAGTATAGTGAAGTAGTGTAGTGAAGTAGTGTGTGAAGTAGTGTAGTGATGTAGTATAGTGAAGTAGTGAAGTAGTGTAGTGAAGTAGTGTAGTGAAGTAGTGTAGTGAAGTAGTGTAGTGTAGTGTAGTAGTGTGTGAAGTAGTGTAGTGAAGTAGTGTAGTGAAGTAGTGTAGTGTAGTGATGCAGTATAGTGAAGTAGTGTAGTGAAGTAGTGTAGTGAAGTAGTGTGTGAAGTAGTGTAGTGAAGTAGTGTAGTGAAGTAGTGTAGTGAAGTAGTGTAGTATAGTGAAGTAGTGTAGTGAAGTAGTGTAGTGAAGTAGTGTAGTGTAGTGAAGTAGTGTAGTGATGTAGTATAGTGAAGTAGTGTAGTGAAGTAGTGTGGTCGAGTGGTTAAGGTCGCTGACTTGTATACCACTGTAACCTATCATCACTGATGGTCACGGGTTCGAGCCCCGCTCAGACCGTGTCTCATTTATATGAAAAAGTTGGCAGTTTCTTACAGAGATTGGTGCACCCAAGTACTGGTTAACCGCTGGAGCCTGCCCAGGAAAGGTGTTGTTAGGTAAACTGCCGATATAGCCCAAAATGGTGCTGATGCAGGCGTAAAAAATCCGAAATATAACATAAGATTTAGTATGCATGATTTGTTGACAGTAACAAAGTATGACTAGCAGATTATTGGGAAATTGTGCATGGAACTTACTACTGCTGGTACATCCTGTACTATCGATTGTGGTGCCTTCTTATATGGAAGGAGAGGTTGCTAGTTAGGATAAGACCAACATTTAGTTTAAACATTATTTATTTGTTCTATTACATATACAACTATTATAAATGATTGTACGACAAAATAGGATCTGAAAACAAAACTTATGTTTGTAAATTCATCTCCGTGGTAATCATAAAGTCTAATTATCCGATTAAAGAAATTATATATATTATGAAATGGTCAAGTTATAATATTCTTTGTTTTTAACCCTTTCCCGCATAGAGATTTAGGTTAATATACTATTATATCTCCATACAAATGACAGCCATTTAACCCTTTCCTTCATATAGATTTAGGTTAATATACTATTATATCTCCATACAAACAACAGCCATTTAGCCCTTTCCTTCATATAGATTTAGGTTAATATACTATTATATCTCCATACAAACAACAGCCATTTAACCCTTTCCCTCATAGAGATTTAGGTTAATATACTATTATATCTCCATACAAACAACAGCCATTTAGCTATCATGCAGTGGATAAGTAGTCGCCATATCTATCCCACCTCCATAGATATTACTGGGACTGCATAGAGATTTAGGTTAATATACTATTATATCTCCATACAAACAACAGCCATTTAACCCTTTCCCTCATAGAGATTTAGGTTAATATACTATTATATCTCCATACAAACAACAGCCATTTAACCCTTTCCCTCATAGAGATTTAGGTTAATATACTATTATATCTCCATACAAATGACAACCATTTAACCCTTTCCCTCATAGAGATTTAGGTTAATATACTATTATATCTCCATACAAACAACAGCCATTTAGCTATCATGCAGTGGATAAGTAGTCGCCATATCTATCCCACCTCCATAGATATTACTGGGACTGCATAGAGATTTAGGTTAATATACTATTATATCTTCATACAAACAACAGTCATTTACCTATCATGCAGTGGATAAGTAGTCGCCATATCTATCCCACCTCCATAGATATTACTGGGACTACACGAGATTCTGGCCTTTATTATGAACATTGGTTTGGCTACTACATTGTCATTGTATATTGGCAATGGCGTCAAGAGGTGCTTCTAGGAGTAAAAGGGTTAAACAAAAATATAGCCCATATATAGGACCAGCATTTGTTGTAGAGGGAGAGATTCTATCTAAATGCCCATCTTAATCGATTAAGACATATAGAACAACATTTGGTTATAGAATAGATATATTGCAATATAATGTTGTACCGGTATACCGCACCAGCCCTATCGGTGGATTGTTGTACCGGTATACCGCACCAGCGCTATTGGTGGATTGGTGTACCGGTATACCGTACCAGCCCTATCAGTGGATTGGTGTACCGGTATACTGTACCAGCCCTATTGGTGTACTGGTATACCGTACCAGCCCTATCGGTGGATTGGTGTATCGGTATACCGTACCAGCCCTATCGGTGGATTGGTGTACCGGTATACCGCACCAGCCCTATCGGTGGATTGGTGTACTGGTATACCGTACCAGCCCTATTGGTGTACTGGTATACCGTACCAGCCCTATCGGTGGATTGGTGTATCGGTATACCGTACCAGCCCTATCGGTGGATTGGTGTACCGGTATACCGCACCAGCCCTATCAGTGGATTGGTGTACTGGTATACCGTACCAGCCCTATTGGTGTACTGGTATACCGTACCAGCCCTATTGGTGGATTGGTGTATCGGTATACCGTACCAGCCCTAGCGGTGGATTGGTGTATCGGTATACCGTACCAGCCCTATCAGTGGATTGGTGTACCGGTATACCGTACCAGCCCTATTGGTGTACCGATATACCGTACCAGCCCTATCAGTGGATTGGTGTATCGGTATACCGTACCAGCCCTATCGGTGGATTGGTATACTGGTATACCACACCAGTCCTATTGGTGGATTAGTGTACTGGTATACCGTACCAGCCCTAGCGGTGGATTGGTGTATCGGTATACCATACCAGCCAGCCCTATTGGTGTACCGATATACCGTACCAACCCTAGCGGTGGATTGGTGTATCGGTATATCGAACCAGCCCTATCAGTGGATTGGTGTATCGGTATACCGTACCAGCCCTATCAGTGGATTGGTGTATCGGTATACCGCACCAGCCCTATCAGTGGATTGGTGTACTGGTATACCGCACCAGCCCTATCAGTGGATTGGTGTATCGGTATACCGCACCAGCCCTATCAGTGGATTGGTGTACTGGTATAACGCACCAGCCCTATCGGTGGTTTGGTATACCGTACCAGCCCTATGGGTGGATTGGTGTATCGGTATACCGTACCAGCCCTATCGGTGGATTGGTGTACTGGTATACCGCACCAGCCCTATCGGTGGATTGGTGTACCGGTATACCGCACCAGCCCTATCGGTGGATTGGTGTATCGGTATACCGTACCAGCCCTATCGGTGGATTGGTGTACTGGTATACTGCACCAGCCCTATTGGTGGATTAGTGTACTGGTATACCATACCAGCCCTATTGGTGTACCGGTATACCGCACCAGCCCTATCGGTGGATTGGTGTACCGGTATACTGCACCAGCCCTATCAGTGGGGCAACTAGAAATTCAAAATTTGTACAATTTTAAAACTGTTACATCACAGAAAAAACTAGCCATCCCTCCTGGAGTACTTCATTCTGGACAGTCGTCCTTTAATACTAGCCATCCCTCCATGAGTACTTCATTCTGGACAGTCGTCCTTTAATACTAGCCATCCCTCCTGAAGTACTTCATTCTGGACAGTCTTCCTTTAATACTAGCCATCCCTCCTGGAGTACTTCATTCTGGACAGTCTTCCTTTAATACTAGCCATCCCTCCTGGAGTACTTCATTCTGGACAGTCGTCCTTTAATACTAGCCATCCCTCCTGGAGTACTTCATTCTGGACAGTCTTCCTTTAATACTAGCCATCCCTCCATGAGTACTTCATTCTGGACAGTCTTCCTTTAAAACTAGCCATCCCTCCTGGAGTACTTCATTCTGGACAGTCGTCCTTTAAAACTAGCCTTCATTCTGGACAGTCGTCCTGTAAAACTAGCCATTCCTCCTGGAGTACTTCCTTCTTGACAGTCTTCCTTTAATACTAGCCATCCCTCCTGAAGTACTTCCTTCTGGACAGTCTTCCTTTAATACTAGCCATCCCTCCTGGAGTACTTCATTCTGGACAGTCATCCTTTAATACTAGCCATCCCTCCATGAGTACTTCATTCTGGACAGTCTTCCTTTAAAACTAGCCATCCCTCCTGGAGTACTTCATTCTGGACAGTCGTCCTTTAAAACTAGCCTTCATTCTGGACAGTCGTCCTGTAAAACTAGCCATTCCTCCTGGAGTACTTCCTTCTTGACAGTCTTCCTTTAATACTAGCCATCCCTCCTGAAGTACTTCCTTCTGGACAGTCTTCCTTTAATACTAGCCATACCTCCATGAGTAATTCATTCTGGACAGTCTTCCTTTAATACTAGCCATCCCTCCTGGAGTATTTCATTCTGGACAGTCTTCCTTTAATACTAGCCATCCCTCCATGAGTACTTCCTTCTGGACAGTCTTCCTTTAATACTAGCCATCCCTCCTGGAGTATTTCATTCTGGACAGTCTTCCTTTAATACTAGCCATTCCTCCTGGAGTATTTCATTCTGGACAGTTTTCCTTTAATACTAGCCATCCCTCCATGAGTACTTCATTCTGGACAGTTTTCCTTTAATACTAGCCATCCCTCCTGGAGTACTTCATTCTGGACAGTCTTCCTTTAATACTAGCCATCCCTCCTGGAGTACTTCATTCTGGACAGTCGTCCTTTAATACTAGCCATCCCTCCATGAGTACTTCATTCTGGACAGTCATCCTTTAATACTAGCCATCCCTCCTGGAGTACTTCATTCTGGACAGTCTTCCTTTAATACTAGCCATCCCTCCTGGAGTATTTCATTCTGGACAGTCGTCCTTTAATACATAGATCTCATATATTTAGTTTAGATAAGCTCCGCCCACTTAGATGGAAGCAGAAGTCAATTGGGTCATTTTACCATTATGGTGTAGAATGACGAGATTGCCATGGACGATGGGATTACCAGTGTGATGTAGGATCGGAATTGTCATTGTGGATTAGGACATCGGAATTGTCATTGTGGTGTAGGACACCGGGATTGTCATTGTGGTGTAGGACACCGGGATTGTCATTGTGGTGTAGGACACCAGGATTGTCATTGTGGTGTTGGACATTGGAATTGTCATTGTGGATTAGGACATCGGAATTGTCATTGTGGTGTAGGACACCGGGATTGTCATTGTGGTGTAGGACACCGGGATTGTCATTGTAATGTAGGACACCGGGATTGTCATTGTGATGTAGGATGTCAGAATTGTCATTGCGGTGTAGGACACCGGGATTGTCATTGTGATGTAGGACATCAGAATTGTCATTGTGATGTAGGACACCGGGATTGTCATTGTGATGTAGGACACTGGGATTGTCATTGTGATGTAGGACACCGGGATTGTCATTTAATGTAGGACACCAGGATTGTTATTGTGATGTAGGACACCAGGATTGTGATGTAGGACACCAGGATTGTCATTGTGATGTAGGATGTCAGAATTGTCATTGTGATGTAGGACACCAGGATTGTCATTGTGATGTAGGACACCAGGATTGTCATTGTGATGTAGGACACCAGGATTGTCATTGTGATGTAGGACACCAGGATTGTCATTGTGATGTAGGACACCAGGATTGTCATTGTGATGTAGGACACCAGGATTGTCATTGTGGTGTAGGACATTGGGATTGTCATTGTGATGTAGGACACCAGGATTGTCATTGTGATGTAGGACACCAGGATTGTCATTGTGGTGTAGGACATCAGAATTGTCATTGTGGTGTAGGACACCGGGATTGTCATTGGGGTGTAGGACACCGGGATTGTCATTGTAATGTAGGACACCGGGATTGTCATTGTGATGTAGGACGTCGGGATTGTCATTGTGATGTAGGACGTCAGAATTGTCATTGCGGTGTAGGACACCGGGATTGTCATTGTGATGTAGGACGTCAGAATTGTCATTGCGGTGTAGGACACCGGGATTGTCATTGTGATGTAGGACACTGGGATTGTCATTGTGATGTAGGACACCAGGATTGTGATGTAGGACACCAGGATTGTCATTGTGATGTAGGATGTCAGAATTGTCATTGTGATGTAGGATGTCGGATTGTCATTGTGATGTAGGACACCAGGATTGTCATTGTGATGTTGGACACCAGGATTGTCATTGTGATGTAGGACACCAGGATTGTCATTGCGGTGTAGGACATTGGGATTGTCATTGTGATGTAGGACACCAGGATTGTCATTGTGATGTAGGACACCAGGATTGTCATTGTGGTGTAGGACATCAGAATTGTCATTGTGGTGTAGGACACCGGGATTGTCATTGGGGTGTAGGACACCGGGATTGTCATTGTAATGTAGGACACCGGGATTGTCATTGTGATGTAGGACGTCAGGATTGTCATTGTGATGTAGGACGTCAGAATTGTCATTGCGGTGTAGGACACCGGGATTGTCATTGTGATGTAGGACACTGGGATTGTCATTGTGATGTAGGACACCGGGATTGTCATTTAATGTAGGACACCAGGTTTGTTATTGTGATGTAGGACACCAGGATTGTCATTGTGATGTAGGACACCAGGATTGTCATTGTGATGTAGGATGTCAGAATTGTCATTGTGATGTAGGACGTCGGAGTGTCATTGTGATGTAGGACACCGGGATTGTCATTGTGATGTAGGACGTCAGGATTGTCATTGTGATGTAGGACACCAGGATTGTCATTTTGATGTAGGACATCGGGATTGTCATTGTGATGTAGGACATCGGGATTGTCATTGTGATGGTTGACACCAGGATTGTCATTGTGATGGTTGACACCAGGATTGTCATTGTGATGGTTGACACCAGGATTGTCATTGTGATGGTTGACACCAGGATTGTCATTGTGATGTAGGACATCAGGATTGTCATTGTGATGTAGGACATCAGGATTGTCATTGTGATGTAGGACACCAGGATTGTCATTGTGGTGTAGGACATCGGGATTGTCATTGTGATGTAGGACATCGGGATTGTCATTGTGATGTAGGACGTCAGAATTGTCATTGTGATGGTTGACACCAGGATTGTCATTGTGATGGTTGACCCCAGGATTGTCATTGTGATGTAGGACACCGGGATTGTCATTGTGATGTAGGACACCGGGATTGTCATTGTGATGTAGGACATCAGGATTGTCATTGTGATGTAGGACACCAGGATTGTCATTGTGATGTAGGACATCAGGATTGTCATTGTGATGTAGGACACCAGGATTGTCATTGTGGTGTAGGACATCGGGATTGTCATTGTGATGTAGGACATCGGGATTGTCATTGTGGTGTAGGACATCGGGATTGTCATTGTGATGTAGGACAAGAACATTGTTCAATCAAATTTATTCTTGTCTTTAATTATTTTAAGATCAGGATTATGTATCCCTTTTGTACAGGTATATGTGATACAACAATGAAGGGTGATTCTGCTGGTTGTAAAGACTTACTCAATACAGTACTGAACAGAATCAAACCTAAATACCACGTGTTCGGACATATACATGAAGGTATGTACAAAACACATAATTCACGTGTTCGGACATATACATGAAGGTATGTACAAAACACATAATTCACGTGTTCGGACATATACATTAAGGTATGTACAAACACATAATTCATGTGTTCGGACATATACATGAAGGTATGTACAAAACACATAATTCACGTGTTCGGACATATACATGAAGGTATGTACAAAACACATAATTCACGTGTTCGGACATATACATGAAGGTATGTACAAACACATAATTCACGTGTTCGGACATATACATGAAGGTATGTACAAAACACATATACCACGTGTTCGGACATATACATGAAGGTATGTACAAAACACATATACCACGTGTTCGGACATATACATGAAGGTATGTACAAACACATAATTCACGTGTTCGGACATATACATGAAGGTATGTACAAAACACATATACCACGTGTTCGGACATATACATGAAGGTATGTACAAAACACATTTACCACGTGTTCGGACATATACATGAAGGTATGTACAAAACACATTTACCACGTGTTCGGACATATACATGAAGGTACTGTACAGTTAAACCTGTGTTAACGGTCACCTCCATTAAGCAACCAACCTGTATTAAGCATCCAGTTAACATATTCCCAATGTGTTGTTTTATTATACATTTTACCTCTATTAAGCAGCCACCTGTGCTAAGCAGCCACTTTCTGTGATTCCCTTGGCTGGCTGCTTAAGACAGGTTTAACTGTACCTAGGTCATACATTTATAATGTTAGGAATTGTCCACTTATGGTTAAGTTACAAACTGTATCTGTTAGTTGGTGTTTGCCTGTCCACCAAACACAAACATTTAATGCATGTCGATCTACTCTTGTGAGACTTGGCTAGGAAGAGCATAGAGTGGGCTAGACTGCACTGACGATATTTACACAGAAACTATTAAAGACTTAACTTTGATCTTTGCAGGGTATGGAATCCATAAAATGGAGCAAACAACATTCATCAATGCTTCGATGTGCACACGAGGATACAAACCTACAAATCATCCGATCACGTTCCATATAGATAGTTCAAGCTCATCCATCTGTGATACAGAATGTCCTATATTGAATAGAAAACCTGATGTTGGTGGGATATTGAATGCATGTGATACCGAGTTAGCTTTCTGTGATAATGTACCTACTGATAAGCCAGATAAGTGGGGAAATATTGTAACAGATTCACATCAAACTACTGGGGATTATTTAGAAATCAGTTCTTGTGATACCGAACATACAATCTGTGATAAACATCCTGATCAATGCGGCAGTTTTATGAAAAGTGGTAAAGATTCCTGATCAATGCGGGAGTTTTATGAAAAGTGGTAAAAAATCATGAACAATGCGGGAGTTTTATGAAAAGTGGTAACAAATCCTGATCGATGCGGGAGTTTTATGAAAAGTGGTAACAAATCATGAACAGTGAGCGAGTTTTATGAAAAGTGGTAAAAAAATCATGAACAATGAGAATTTTATAAGAGATGATAAAAAAAACCTGATCAATTTGAGAAGAATTACGTAAAGAAAGTTCTTGTAACTACATATTCTGTGGAGCATTGTGGCAATTAGTAGATCAAAGATGGGTGAAATTGTTCTGATCTGATACCCAAAATGGTCGCTATTTTGGCCATCTTGAAAATCTATATTTGATTTCTCCAACCAAACCTCCTCATCCAGTCCAATAAGGCCAGCATAGTGTAATCTATTTTCTAAAATGTTTAAATTTCATATTATGCAACCACATCTGTTATTATTCCCCTCCCCCAAATACAGGCAACCATATATGTTATTATCCCCCCCCCCAAATACAGGCAACCATATCTGTTATTATCCCCCCAAATACAGGCAACCATATATGTTATTATCCCCCCCCCCAAAATACAGGCAATCATATCTGTTATTATCCCCTCCCCCAAATACAGGCAACCATATCTGTTATTATCCCCCCCAAATACAGGCAATCATATCTGTTATTATCGCCCCAAATACAGGCAACCATATATGTTATTATCCCCCCAAATACAGGCAATCATATCTGTTATTATTGCCCCAAATACAGGCAACCATATATGTTATTATCCCCCCCAAATACAGGCAATCATATCTGTTATTATCCCCCCAAATACAGGCAATCATATCTGCGCCCCAAATACAGGCAACCACATCTGTTATTATCCCCCCCCCCAAATACAGGCAACCATATCTGTTATTATCCACCCCCCAAATACAGGCAACCATATCTGTTATTATCCTCCCCAAATACAGGCAACCATATCTGTTATTATCCCCCTCCCAATACAGGCAACCATATCTGTTATTATCCCCCTCCCAATACAGGCAACCATATCTGTTATTATCCCCCAAATACAGGCAACCATATCTGTTATTATCCCCCTCCCTATACAGGCAACCATATCTGTTATTATCCCCCCCCCCCCCAAATACAGGCAACCATATCTGTTATTACCCCCCCCCAAATACAGGCAACTATATATGTTATTATCCCCCCCCCCAAATACAGGCAACCATATCTGTTATTATCCCCCCCCCCCAAATACAGGCAACCATATCTGTTATTATCCCCCCCCCCAAATACAGGCAATCATATCTGTTATTATCCCCCCCCCCAATACAGGCAATCAGGGCAATGTTATTACCCCCCCCCCAAATACAGGCAATCATATCTGTTATTACCCCCCCCCAAATACAGGCAATCATAGCTGTTATTATCCCCCCCCCAAATACAGGCAACCATATCTGTTATTATCCCCCCCCAAATACAGGCAACCATATATGTTATTATCCCCCCCCAAATACAGGCAACCATATCTGTTATTATCCCCCCCCAAATACAGGCAACCATATCTGTTATTATCCCCCCCCCAAATACAGGCAACCATATCTGTTATTATCCCCCCAAATACAGGCAACCATATCTGTTATTATCCCCCCAAATACAGGCAACCATATCTGTTATTATCCCCCCCCCCAATACAGGCAATCATATCTGTTATTACCCCCCCCCCCAAATACAGGCAACCATATCTGTTATTATGCCCCCTCCCAATACAGGCAACCATATCTGTTATTATCCCCCCCCCAAATACAGACAACCATATCTGTTATTATGCCCCCTCCCAATACAGGCAACCATATATGTTATTATCCCCCCAAATACAGGCAACCATATCTGTTATTATCCCCCCAAATACAGGCAACCATATCTGTTATTATCCCCCCAAATACAGGCAATCATATCTGTTATTATCCCCCCCCCAAATACAGGCAACCATATCTGTTATTATCCACCCCCCAAATACAGGCAATCATATCTGTTATTATCCCCCCCCAAATACAGGCAACCATATCTGTTATTATCCCCCCAAATACAGGCAATCATATCTGTTATTATCCCCCCAAATACAGGCAACCATATCTGTTATTATCCCCCCAATACAGGCAACCATATCTGTTATTATGCCCCCTCCCAATACAGGCAACCATATCTGTTATTATCCCCCCAAATACAGGCAACCATATCTGTTATTCCCCCCAACCTGTTATTATCCCCCCAAATACAGGCAACCATATCTGTTATTATCCCCCCAAATACAGGCAATCATATCTGTTATTATCCCCCCCCCCCAAATACAGGCAATCATATCTGTTATTACCCCCCCCCAAATACAGACAACCATATCTGTTATTATGCCCCCTCCCAATACAGGCAACCATATATGTTATTATCCCCCCAAATACAGGCAACCATATCTGTTATTATCCCCCAAATACAGGCAACCATATCTGTTATTATCCCCCCAAATACAGGCAATCATATCTGTTATTATCCCCCCAAATACAGGCAATCATATCTGTTATTATCCCCCCAAATACAGGCAATCATATCTGTTATTATCCCCCCAAATACAGGCAACCATATCTGTTATTATCCCCCCAAATACAGGCAACCATATCTGTTATTATCCCCCCAAATACAGGCAATCATATCTGTTATTATCCCCCCAAATACAGGCAATCATATCTGTTATTATCCCCCCAAATACAGGCAACCATATTGTTATTATCCCCCCAAATACAGGCAATCATATCTGTTATTATCCCCCCAAATACAGGCAATCATATCTGTTATTATCCCCCCCAAATACAGGCAACCATATCTGTTATTACCCCCCCCCCCCTCCCCAATACACACCCACCAATTGTTTAAATATACCATTTATAAAAGAATGCCCCCAATGATCACGATTGGTTTCAAATTGCATCTTCCAAACCCATCCCACCATGTCCACAGACTCGGAGGGGGGGGGGGGGAGATCATAATCTTGTTTTCACTTAATTACAAAATGTAGGTGTGTAAGTGACCAATTCAAACACAACAAAAACCACCAATATATACATGTTTGTCAATCAGATTTTAATGTTTGTGTTTACCATCTGCAATGTTGTATATACATGTTTGTCAATCAGATTTTAATGTTTGTGTTTACCATCTGCAAAGTTGTATTCATTTTTGTTAAAGATATATTACTGTTCAAAAATAGAAATTGCACTGTTAGCGAGCGTCCTGTTTTTGTGCTAGCGATATTAAAAAATCATGCGAAAAGTAATGTACATGCATTAATTTCATTGCTGTTATGATTTGTTATGTTGAATTGGGACTATGAAGAGCCGAATGAAAACAAGAGGGCCATGATAGCCCTTATCGCTCACCTGACTGCATATTTTACCCCGGTGTCATATAGAATATTGACCCACCAAAATAATGGCCCATGGGTATTGACCCCCCTTATAGAATAATGACCCCTCCCCAAAGCCTACAAAAACAATGTTATCAATATATTTTATTAATAATTGCATCAGCTATAAAATTAACAATTATTAATAAAAATTATATTGAATTTATGTATGAAAAAAGACATACACTCAACTTAATTGGTATTTGAAACCATGCAGCTCAAAATAAATACCATAAAATAACACAGTACTAACCATTCTTATCATATTCATGCATGTTCTCTTAAACTTTCCAGAAAATGTATACAACTATATAATATGCTGTTAACCATTATAATTCTGACTGGTGTGGCTAACTAACTTTGCCACTGGTGTGAAAATCCCCATAATAAAGCAATAAAACCTTATTGTTGGGGCACTGCAATCAACACAGACGTATCTGTAGTCCAGTGGTAATCCAGGGTTCGATCCCCCGTCTGACCCTAATAAAATTAACAATCTTTCAGATGGGCCTTTAAACCGAGGTCTCGTGTCGGTGCTGTACACTGTGCACGTAAAAGAACCAGAGGAGACTCTGGAATGGGTCTCTGTCTGTATCATTGCACTATCTAATCTAAAATGACTAACCTGTTCAGGAGGCGTCGCTCATATAGGCAACCAGTAGCAACGATAAATAAACGTAAAACATACACACTAAGTTAAAATGCTAGTTGGATGCTTCTTCAGCAGAAATTGATGTATATTTCTTTAACAAATTTAATTAATATGTTATCCACTTATTTTAGCACACTATTCTTATCATGATTATTCATATTCTCTGAAACTTTATAGAAAATGTGCACAATTATGTAATATGTTGTTAACAATTGTAATTCTGACTATTGTGGATCATATTAAGCCTTATCTTGTTTGCCACAGGTGTGAAAAGCAATAAAACTTTATTTTTAGGGAACTGCAACCAACTGTGACACTTCCTGTGTTCCCAATGCTAACTAACATTTAATTATAAAAATTCAATATTTTCCCACTATATATTGCTAATCACAAGGGGGTCATTCTTCCACAAGGGTTCTATGGTCAAATAATAATATTCTATATGACACCGGGGTCAGCATATTAATAACTTTCAAAGAGCATTGTAAATCGATCATTCCTACAAAATGTTGCCAAAATCCAACTGGTCGTTTGTTAGATGTTTGAAGAATTTCTGTTTTAGACGGTGGCCATCTTTTATTCGCAACAACCTCCATTTGAACAAATCTGAAAAGGCTTCACCCATGGACCATGACTGTGAAATTTGGCTAGCATTGTCCAAGCTGTTTGGGTGACGACGAATTTTAAAATATATATATAACAAAAGAACGACCTTTTGGTCTGATTTTGACAATTGCATCAGAGCGATCGGCTCGCCGATACCATCGATTTCATATATGACCTCAACAATAAAATTTGATCCCTACTTGACCATCCAGGCCGCGCGCATTTTTGATTCCAGTGTCATATAGAATATTGACTCGCCAAAGTGAAAAAGTGACCCGGTCACCATTTAAACAATTGTGTACACCGATCATTCCTATAAAGATTCAACAATGTCCGGCTGGCTGAGAACATTTTTTATGAATTTGTGCTATTTTTAGATGGCGACCATCTTGGATTTCAGATTTATTTTAACAACTTTGGAAAGGCTTCACCTAAGGATCTAGCCTGGGTTCCAGTCTTGTCGATTTTTCACCAATTTAATTCTGGCAAAATGACATTTTTTTTTATATTATCAGACTCTCAATACTTACTGCCCAATTAATGATCTCGGTATTAAAATATATTTATATGACTGACGAGGCAACATATACCAACGCCTGTTCCCAGGCTACTAAGGATGATACAAGTAGATTCTTGAACGTTGCATTAGAGTGATCAAGTTCATGAATGACATGACCATATTCGCTCAAAAATCAAATTAGACCTGGGCCACGCACATTTTTGATCCAGTATCACCATTTGAACAACTTTGAAAGACTTACATCGATCATTCCTATTAAGATTCGTCCAAATCCGGCCAGCGGTTTGTGAGTTTTTTTAATAATTTGTGCTATTTTTAGACGGCGACCATCTTAAGGATCATACAAGTAGAGGTTCTTGAAATCTCTCACAAAAGGTTTCGTATTCCTCCGCGGTTGGGTGTACTTTTATATTTTAGCGATTTTCTGATAAGCATGAACAATTATAAATCAATATATTCTAATGAATTGTCTGTAGTTTTTTAAAAATTTTGACAGCATACGCGAACTAACTTGAAAATTATACCAGAACTATTTATTACGGACATTCACACTAACATAAGTGGTTGTGCAGTTGTGTATTGTAGAAAATGAGGCTCCCGATAGGAGCAGTTAAAATGAGTAAAACTTGAAAACAAATATATTAGCAAGAATAAAGAGTCATAAAAGAAAGATTTGTATTTATTAGTGTAAGATAGGATTTTATTTCATCGAGTGATCACCGAAATTTGTATTTCCACGAGTGGTGTTTTTTATCCTCTATATCTTTAACTGCATTCACTAACAAAATACAATCTACCTTGAAAGTTGTGTTTATTTTCCGGATATAATCGGTTGATCCAAAGATCATAGGGCGACCATTTTGCTCTTTGGGTTGGTTGTCCGGGTAGCACACTCAGCAATGCAACCAGCTGAATGATCTTCGGACCAGGAAGTATGCGAGATGGTACAGTGGTTGCAAGATCAGCTAGGTGGGTTTTCTACGAAGACTGGTTTCCCTCCTATATACGAATAACCACGTATACGCTTTCACCCACTCCACCGACAGTGATTAATACAAGTTGTTAAAGCTTGTTTCGTGAAAAGTTTATACTAGAACCACTGGACCCCTGCACCCATGTCCATTGTATGGGGTGATATTGTGTTGGTTTTACACCAATCATGGCACGATGCAGCAGTACGATGTCTATGTGTACATATCTGATTCCTCTAGTGCAACTCTGTCCAGTATCTGTTATAAGTGTTTCATCTCCAAAGCTCCTTTTTGGTTTTTAAGCTCCACAATGACATGGCTATATTTCCAGATTCCATGTGGTAGTCTAATAAGATCATGTTCAATGGGCCGGTGAGATGTTAAACATGATGATGTTAAACATGATGATGTTCCATGGGCCGGTGAGATGTTAAACATGATGATGTTAAACATGATGATGTTCTATGGGCCGGTGAGATGTTAAACATGATGATGTTAAACATGATGATGTTCCATGGGCCGGTGAGGTGTTAAACATGATGATGTTAAACATGATGATGTTCCATGGGCCGGTGAGGTGTTAAACATGATGATGTTAAACATGATGATGTTCCATGGGCCGGTGAGATGTTAAACATGATGATGTTAAACATGATGATGTTCCATGGGCCGGTGAGATGTTAAACAATATGTTCCATGGGCCGGTGAGATGTTAAACATGATGATGTTCCATGGGCCGGTGAGAAGATGTTAAACATGATGATGTTCCATGGGCCGGTGAGAAGATGTTAAACAGCCATGAAATACAAATGTACTTGCAAACAATAATAAACTCAAGTTAATTTTTTTATAAAGTACATCTGCATCTCGATACATCGATACTTTTCACATAGCACATTGAATTACCACTGTACATCATGAAACTTCCATACCAGTTCTGTTCTCTTATACACACACAGATGGTTTCTTATACACACACAGATGTTCTCTTATACACACACAGATGGTCTCTTATACACACACAGATGGTCTCTTATACACACACAGATGGTCTCTTATACACACACAGATGGTCTCTTATACACACACAGATGGTCTCTTATACACACACAGATGGTCTCTTATACACACACAGATGGTTTCTTCCAGTCCATCAAAATCAGAGAAATTACGCAAGATCAACTTTCAATTTAATACAGAAAAAACCAATGGTCAGAACAACTGTTTTTGCTATTTTCCCTGTAATTACAGTCCAACCTGTGTTAGTGGTCACCCCTAGTAAGCAGCAAGCAACAACATTCCCAGTGTGGCAATTTGTTCAACAATTAACTTTTATTAAGCAGCCAACTTGTATTAAGCGTCCAGTTACAACAGTTCCACAGTGGCATTTTATTCAACAATTAACCTTTATAAAGCATCCACTTTGTGATTAAACAGTCATTTTTCACCACTCCCTCGGAAGTCGTGATAGCTCAGTGGATGCCCGTTCGCTTCAGGTGCGAAAGGTCCGGAGTTCGAGCCCCGCTGGAGCTGGTACGATTGTGCCCTTAGGCAAGGCATTTAAATTCCACATTGCCGTTTCTCTCCTTCATGGCGATGGATTCCATCAGGAATGAGGTCTTGAGAGTGATTAATATAAGTTTGAAAGAACTTGTTTCGCAATCGAGCTAAAATAAATTTGTATAAACTAAACTACTCCCTCGGTTGGCTGCTTAAAGACAGGTTTGACTTAAATCTCAGTATTACCTATCTGCAGAATATATCTTTACTAGGGATGGCAACGAATAACCAAATATTCGCAAGAACGTCCGAATATCCAAATACTATTACAGTATTTACATGTTTAAACATTCCCTACTAATAGAGAACACTAGTTAAAGAGCTACAGAGGTGTACACACTAGACCATATCTCGTAATAAATAAATAATTAAGCACGACTTGTTCATTAGCAAAACACAAAATTAGGAAATAATATTTGTCTTTCCGTGGTATACCGGCGAATAAACCACGGTTTGGAGTTCTGCTGCATAGGAATTAACCACGTAGGCCTAAGTGGTTAATTCCTAATATCAGAACGACAAACTGTGGTTTATTCGCCGATATACCACGGCAAGACAAATATTATTTCCTAATTTTAACATGACTTGATATTTTGTTCTAATGAACAAAGAACAGATCTACCATTGTAAAATATGCAATATTAAAATGATAAATATATGGGTCTCAAAGCATTCAACAAATCATACCTGTCATCGACTGATCTCCTCCAATGTATTATTGGTACTGAACCTGGATGACTCATAGATGTAAGGCATGTAATTAGCACACTGTAATATTCACTTTTTTGGACAGAATTCGAGCAAAGCAGGAACAAAGTTGAGCAGGAGCCAAAGGACCGCGTCTACATTAAACCTCTTACCATACCCTCTTAAAGTCCTAACAGTTACCTCCAGTTCAAGTTCTCGGCTCCACACCGGCAAGTTTTCAGCAAACTACTTTTGCTAAATAAACCACATTGTCTACCTGTTCCATAAAAGACTCTCAAACTATAGCTCAAATATAGGAGACTGGATTGGGTCTCTGTCTGTATCATTGCACTATCCTCCACAAATCTAAAATGACTAATCTCTAAAGAAGGCGTCACTCATATGAGCAACCGGTAGCGACGATAAATAAAAGTAAAACACACGCTCAAATATAACTGCCCAAGACATTAGAAATGATACTCCCAATTTGATATCTTGAGACATACAGCCAATCAGAAATATCGAGATCATAAGCCAATCAGAACTAGCCAATCAGAAATCTTGTTACCTACAGTACATCAAATAAAGAAAATGAGTTAAGAATGCTGAGAATAGTTCAATATCCTCATGTCCAGATGAACAGCATTGCCATATATTTCTATATATCTCGGGAAGTTCCTCTCTACTAACTAGCTACACTACCCAGGGATCAGTTTAGAGGGCGATGTGGGCGAAATTGTCGACCTAGGGACCCTGACTTCGCCCTCTGGGGGCCCCACTTCTCCCTAAAAAAAAAATTTCAAAAATATATATATTTTGGTTTTTAAGATTTTCAAACAAAATTTTGTCTAGTAAGATACACTGGCCCATTATAAAGCGCTCCGTCTATTCAAATGTTGTATTTAATGGTTGTACTGTGCATTTTAACCCTATTTTGCAGAAGTATATTAAAGAACATCATTTAAGGAAGTGATCACGCGCTTTCTCACTTCTCCCAAAAATTCTGACCTAGAATGAACCCTGACTACCCACATACACCCTGCATACAAACTCTTATTATGCATGTACACGTATAATTAAGGCCGTTGTTATGTTATTGTTATACAATGGAGGTTGGTCAAAAGCTATACACAGCTCATATTATTTGTATGCAGCAAAGAGACAGAAAAATAAAATAAATTTGAGAACTAGAACTTCTATTATTGATGTTGGAATCAATTTAATTGTCAATAACATTACGCATACGGAAATAAATACAAACAACCTTCAACAATAGTCGAATACACCACACAATACTTAAACTCTCGATATACGTTTGACCTAGAATGTGCTGCACACAGAGATAGTCTTAACCCTTTCAACACCACAGACCTCTAAATAGGCTTACAAAAAGTGTAGATCCAGATGAGCCGGCTCGTGACGAGCCGTCTCATCAGATCCTACAAAAAGTGTAGATCCAGATGAGCCGGCTCGTGACGAGCCGTCTCATCAGGATCTGCACTTTTTGCCAGTGATATGACTAGTTTTAGACATAATTACCCATTTTGATAAATGAACTTGTCCAAATGTGATTTTCTGATTCATTTATTGGTTTATGAATATCATGGACCAGTCCATGTGAGTTACTTGGTGTTGAATGGGTTAAGGAGCAGAAGATTAGAAATCATGCAGGGATGTGGAAATACGTCAAACACATCCAATTTCTCGTGGAACTTTAAGTTGTCCGTGGACAAGTAGATCAAATGTTGGTATAAATCGGAGAAAATCATTTCATAGTATGCATGCTTACTACATGAATAAATTCTGTTTAAACTAACAAATTAATCGGTTGGAAATGTAAACATTCCGCCATGTATCTGTATATAATATCTTCACTGCCATTAAAAGTGAACCTCAGGTTGCATTTCTGTACAATATATAATATAATCCCTTCACAGAGTATGTACTTTATACTAATAGTTCACCAATCGTAAGAATATGTGTACAGTATAAAGTAGGTATTAGGTGTAAGGTATTAGGGGTTTTTCTAGAGCGTAATGGCAGGGAGCCTCAGAACTTGAATTCACGGGCAAGTCGATCTTGGTCTTAATTTTGGTGACAAGTAGGATTCAGTCAACTTCTGCTGTCTACCTGTCCACAGACAAGTGAACAATTTGGAGACTTATATACATACCCCTGTCATAATTACCGTCTTGTATGTCCATTTTTCAAAAGTAACATACTCGGATTTTATGCAAAGTTTTGAAGAAAGCAACGTACAGAGAGACTCTTAACTCGCTAAATACAAATAAATATTTCTCAAATTTGAACGCTTCTATGTTGGGTTGTTGTGTTGTTGTTGTATAGAAATATTTCCTATAGTTCTTTCCTAATGGACAACTATCTGGATAAGCCAAACTTTGGATAGTATTTAGTACGAGGTACGGCATCCGGTGGTGGTTCTTTATATACTTTCTCCTCAATCGCCGGCGGCTCCACCGGTCTCGGCCTGGAAGTCTCCTGCAGGCGTATCTTCAGAAAGTGTGTGATGTCCGGACGGGTCTGATCAAACTGCTCCTCTACACACCTGTCAAATACCTTCTGATACTTTCTGCAACTGTAAAATAATACAACAATGTGAACACATCAATACCCTTAAAGTATAAACTTTATTTATTTTACAACGATTGCGAAATAAGCTGTAACAACTTATATTAATCACGCTCGTTGGCGCGGATGACAGCATATTTGTGGTCATTCGTGTGGGAGGAAACCGGAGAAAACCCACATGTCCGATCTGGCGACCACCGTATCATCTCGCATACTTCCCGGTCCGAGGATCGAACCCGGGTTGCATTGGTGAGAAGTGAGCACGCTAACCACTGCGCTAATCGGACAGCCATAAATACATACAGGTTAAACCCGTATTACCCGAGTTTTGGAATTTACCATGATGATGAAGATATGTAAAGAAGTTTAGCCTCAAACAAAACGTAAACCAAAGAATCATTAAAAACACACTAATTACACGTACAGTCAAACCTGTGTTAAACAGCCGGCCAAGGGAATCGCAGAAAGTGGCTGCTTAGAAAAGGTGACTGCTTAATAGAGGTCAAAGGTATAATAAAATAATATATTGGGAATATGGAAACTGGCTGCTTAATACATGTTGGCTGCTTAATGGAGGTGATCACTAACACAGGTTTGACTGTATAGTAACACAAGGACATATTATATATTGTTCTATTCAATGCACTTGTCATACAGGATACATTCCATAACCATATCTTATATGGCATTCCAAAAATTAAACAATCTATTTATAGCAGCAAGTCGGCCATCTTGAATCTGATTTCCTTTTCTCTCTGTAGTTTGTAGGTTAGCCTGGGAATAGGTGTTGATATATTTTGCCTGGTCAATCATATAAATATATTTTAATACCGAGATCATTAATTGGGCCGTATTGAGTTTCTGATAATATCATTTTGCCAGAAGTAAATTGGTGAAAAATCGACAGATTGGAACCCATTGTAGCATACTTACTAACACAGCTGCATCTTATCGCTAGTGTCTATGCATTTCCAGTAGTCGGTGAAGCTAATAGCACAGGAGCTCTTCACTCGTTGGAGAAATTCCATGCCACATCTAGTCACCTCCTTGCCTTCATTCAAACACGGACGTGGGTCACTACCATTCTCCTTTTTACACAGCATGAACTCCTGTAAAAACAGTACATAGTACGATTTACGGAGCTTTCGTCAACCTACGGTTTCGTCAAACTGGTGTTATGTACTACCTGGACTGGATGTTTCGTCAATCTGATAATATAGTATATCACACCTTTTAATGGTTATAGCTCAATACTATAGAATACTATTGATTTGAGTAACATCAAGGCCAATATCAAGTGGGATTGTGTATTCATGATGATGATTTGAAAACGCAGTCACTTTAATTTAGTTCACTAAATGTGTTTGTTTTACAATAAACAAATTTAAAATAAATTTGAATATTGTTTGCTTACAAATAAATGCGCTCTATCGTTGCAATTATAATCAAAAGGAAATTATGATCCAATTAATTGCACGTGGCAGGCATCTAAGACACCAATCTAGTCAGGAACCTAGATGACTTCTAATATCATAATTGATTTTTTAATAATAGGCATAATTGCCTTGTTTGTGTTTCGTCTACTATTTATGTAGAGTGGTGGATCTATGCTCGGCGTATTCCTATGCTCGTCGTATTTTTTCCATTTACATCCGTATTTAAAATATTTAAATAGTTTTAACCTATTTTCGCTGACAGAGGTGAAGCATGGTTCAATAGCATTCCGTTGTACGTACCGGTAGCCTAATGCAACTGTCACCTGACTGGTTCAGTAGCCGAATATAACAGACAAGTTGTTGGGAAAATTGTTTTCACCGAAATGATGCGGTTTATGAGCATTTCAGGTGGCTATCCGAATTGGGGGGGGGGGGGCATGTACAAATAACCAGAAAAAAGTTTCTTACGAGTTGTAATATTGTTAGTTATTGATGTTACTAAGTCAAAATAATATATTCAACATTTACCGGTGCATAAATAAAAAAATTCATGTACGCCGTGCATAGGTGCCCTAAAGTATCTAGTTTCCCATGGAAACAGGTGCAGTTGCGATAGCTGTATTGAGGCACATGGTCACGTAATGAAGCTAACATTTTCAACAACATTTTTTTTAAGTTGTGTTCACGACTTAAGAAAATAATAATATACGGCAAGTGCATTTAACTTTTTTTATAGCCTACGATATGTAAGATTTACGCCGAGCATAGGTTCCACCACTCTAGTAGTTTGTTTGGGAATGCAGAGGTGATAAAACACCTAAACACCATAACAATAAACTACTATATAAATAAGGTTGACAAAACGACTACCTGTTTTATACACAATAGTAAGTTTGACGAATTTGTAGTTTGACGAAACACCCAACAACCTATAGTACATCGCATATATGTCACATATACCGGGTAGTTAGAAATGTAGATGAATTAATTACAAGCTGACCATGAAAGATTGCTAATTATGTTTATAATCATGTCTCCTCATCTATCTATCTATCTATCTATCTATCTATCTAATCTATCTATCTATCTATCTATCTATCTATCTATCTATCTATCTATCTATCTATCTATCTATCTATCTATCTATCTATCTATCTATCTATCTATCTATCTATCTATCTATCTATCTATCTATCTATCTTCCTTTAATGTCGACGTAGACATGTTGCGCGTCAAAAACCGCAAAGAAGTTAAAAGTATGAGTAGTTAAAATCTATCTATCTATCTTCCTGTAATGTCGAACCTCTCGCGGGGACGTAGACATGTTGCGCGTCAAAAACCGCTAAGAAGTTAAAAATATGAGTAGTTAAAAGTATAATTTAAAAAGGTATGAAAATAAGTTGTGGTAAAAGTTTAAAAGCAGCTACGCAGAACAACTAGGGACTGGCATGTTCAATATGGCAAACTGCCGTATTGAATTTCTCTATGGTAGGGAGATGCACAATGTCAGGAGGGAGGTGGTTCCAATGATAGATTGTTCTTGGAAAGAAGGAGAACTTGTAGTAGTCTGTAGTTGCTGTAATTAACCTATAGCTTAAGGAATGGCAATGGCGAGTAGGACAGGAGAGGGGAACTAGGTAATTTTCAATGGGAATAGCAACAAGATCATTATGAATTTTATACATAAGGGATAACCTATTGTCAATACGCCATTGATCTAGTCTGCGTAGATTTAGGGAATGTAGCATGTCTGTAACACTAGAGGTACGAAGGAAGTCAGCCTTTATCCAACGGGCTGCTCTTCGCTGGACACCTTCAATTTGGTCTATCAATGTTTGGGTATGGGGCCACCAGATCTCGGAGCCATATTCAAGCTGGGGTCTCACTAATGTCTGGTAAGCCATGGTCTTAAGGGGTTCAGATTTGACCTGGAGGTTTCTACGTAGAAATCCTAATGTTTGGTTTGCTTTCTTTGTTGACCTTTTTATGTGGGTGTCCCACGACAGGTTATATGAGATATCCACGCCAAGGTATTTGGCTGAGGTGACCGACTCAAGTAGGACTCCATGGAGTTTATATTTGCTGGGAATAGAATGTTTCCTTCTGGTGACGTGGATAACTTGACATTTGGAGGAGTTAAATTCCATGTCCCACTCCAACTCCCACTCTTCTAATCTCTTAAGATCATTTTGGAGTGTGACCGATTCATTTGCAGATGTCAGTGCTAGATATACTGCAGTATCATCTGCAAAGATGAGGACTTTGGAACTGATGTTTTGTGGGAGGTCGTTTATGTAGGCTAGGAAAAGCAGGGGTCCAAGTACGGATCCCTGTGGGACTCCAGAGGACACCGGAATGGCCTCTGAACTAGTACCATTAAGGACAACTGACTGGAGTCTATTATCTAGAAAACTCTTAATCCACCTTAATGTTTGACCTCTGACTCCATAATCATGCATTTTTAGTAGTACTTTCTCGTGATTGACCTTATCGAAAGCCTTACTGAAGTCTAATAGGATGAGATCTACCTGATGCTTATTGTAGACAGAGGTAACCAAGTCATTGACTAGCATTACTAATTGGGTCACGCATGACCGTTTTTCTCTAAAACCATGCTGCAAATGGTACAGAATACTGTGGTTAGTGAAGTGTTTTGCTATCGAGGAGGAAACTATATGTTCTAGTACCTTGCATAGAACACGTGTCAGCGAGATATGCCTATAGTTGGCGGGGTTTGACTTGTCCCCTTTTTTGTAAATGGGAGCAACATTTGCTGACTTCCACTGGGCAGGCAGTGATCCTTCGTTGAGGGATTTTTGGAATAAGACTTCAAGGATAGGTGAGAGTTCTTTAGACAGGGTTTTAAGTATGATTGGCTTAATTAAGTCAGGACCACTAGCCTTGTGGGGGTTCAGGTTATTGAGAAGTTTCTCTATGCCATTTGAGCTTACTGTGATCTCATTCATGTTTGGCGTGGATTGACCATTCAGGTTTCCATATGTGTCCTGAATTTTCATTTTACAAATGGAGGTAAGTCTTAGTGGGGATTTGGAGCTGAAGACAGACTGAAACTGTTTGTTCAGTGCTGTGGCTTTAGCAGCTTCTTCATAATGGAATTTGTTTTCATGCTTTAGGGGTGGCATTGATTTGGAATCTTGCTTGGAATGCTTAAGGATGGAATAAAGTTTCTTGGTGTTTGGTCTGTAAGGATGGGAGGCATCAGCACTGTTTAGATTTAGGATGTTTTCTAGGTATTGATGATAAGCCTCTTTGACCTCTTTCCGCACTAAATGTTTTAGATCCAGGAATTTCTTGCGATTTGAAGGTGTACTTGACTTCCTAGTATTTTTTAAAGGCCCTATTTCGCCTTCTAATCATTCGCTTAACACTCTGATTGACCCAGGGTAGGTGATCTCTTAACGATGACTGTTTGGATGGAATCCATTTATCTGTAAGGGTGTTTAGAGCATGAGAGAAATGTTCCCATAGCTCTTCAGTGTTTAGTGCAGTATATTTACATTCGTTGGTCATAACCTGGTGATAGTCACATAATGACTGTTTAATGGCCTGCCAGTTTGCTTTCTTATAGAGTGGAATCCTGCCAGGCTTTTGATAACATATCCTTGCGGATGTGTTGACTTTTATTTCGACTACATTATGATCACTGATGCCAGGTAGAATATTGACCTGGTTTACTAAACTGTGGTTAGTTGTAAGGAATAAATCCAGGATGTTGTTTTCACGGGTGGGGAGGTTAACCATTTGGGTGAGGTTTGTATCATTAAACGTTTCAATGACCTACCTATAGTCTAGAAGGATGGGTGTTTGCAGTCGGTGGATGGGCTGGTAGTGTCCCAGTCCATCTTTGGTAGATTTAGGTCCCCAGCCACCCAGATCCATAATGGGTGATACATACATTGTATTGTTTTTGCCTTTGGCATTTGTCCGGTTAACCTTGTTCATGCTTCATCTCCCAAACGGTGTCTTCAAGTTCAACGTTAACGATAGAGGCAGTAACGAAATATAATCTTGGGACAATTGGCAGTAACTAGACATTAGGGTTAAATTTGATCTTCAATTGAAGAGTATTCTACTTTTCAGCTATAGCTTACTGCCACCTGTTGTGTGGGATTACTGCCTCTATCACTAAACAAACTTCAATTCTGTCATACCCCACCCACCAAGTTGTTCAATAAAAATGTTAACCTTGCTTGCATTGTCGCAATATTTGCCCATCTGTATGCTAGCAGCTTTCATGCCTGCAGATGTTAACTTTATCTCTGGAACAGTAACTTCCTCATACGAGGGTAGATAAAATGCTTCGGGAAAAGGCATTTTCCCTGCAGGATCGTTTGTGTTGCCTGCAAGGATAAAATAAAGGGATACAATTTATGAAAGCGGTGCCGATATATGAATTATCTGTTGTCAATTATCCCATGGACATGTCTGTTGGCACAGGCACAAACACATTTTTTATGTTGCCCTATCATTTTATGGTCATATAGTAAGACATGTTTACTGTAAACATTACTTACTATATGACCATAGGGCCAAAACAATATGTATTATGTTACAGTAAGCATTACTTACTAGATATATATGACCATAGACCATAGGGCAAACCAAATAGTGTGTGTTGTGCCCGTGTCTGTTTGGGACTAAATTAATACTGTTTGGGGGGGGTCCCTTTCGATCTTTCACATAATATTAAATGTCAGATTAAAATTAAGTCAACCCGACAAGCCGAATTAATTACGCTAATAAATAGCCATCATTTCTATAATTACAAATTCAGGAGCGTATGTGAGCTACTTCGTAGGTGTAGGTTAGGCCTACTAGACTCAGTGTAGGCTAGGACACAACCTCCCCCCCCCCGGTGTTTTTGAACACAGGTCGACATAATCTCACCCCAATATAAATACCCAGGAATAATCCCACAATTCAGACACATACGGAATTTGTAGTCCAGTGGTAACACGCTCGACTGGTAATACAGGGATCGCAGGTTCGATCCCCCGTCTGACCCTAATAAAATTAACAGTCTTTCAGATGGGACGTTAAACCGAGATCTCGTGTCGGTGCTTTACACCGTGCACGTAAAAGAACCAGAGGAGATTCTGGAATTGGTCTCTGTCTGTATCATGCACTATCCTCCAAAATCTAAAATAACTAATCTCGTCAGGAGGCGTCGCTCATATGGTCAACCGGTAGCGACGATAAATAAACGTATAAGCACACAATTCAGATTCAAAGGAGGACCGTAACCATAACCAGCCTAATCTGAACAATAACCCTAATAGTATATGGTGGGGTGGGAATGTTGTCTTATTGTGCTAAAAATCATATTGTATCCGTACCCTGTAGGCTACAGCAAGCAAGCACCGTGGGTACGAGTTGGCTAGAGAGGTCGGGTGGCATGCCCACCT
>CM026390.1:30145017-30151589 GCA_014843695.1 Archivesica marissinica
GTCCATCGAGTCGCCGGCGGCTCATACGCCGGGACTCGATGCGATTATGGATTCTATGCTGGACCTACAGCGATAGAAATATGACCATGTAGGTTTGAAAAATGGACTACGACTACAGAACAATGATTTTGATATTATTAACTACGGGTGGTTTCGACCTTGAACGTCTATCGATTATGATTTTGCTTATCGGACAATTTATGGTAATTGCTACATTGCCAGTTTATTACATGTTTCATAATTCAAATTTCGTACTGAAATTGTTCCACAATTCTTCCTATGTTTTTCTCATAATATATATTATTTCGCTACACTGTTCTAGCTGCTATTATGAAACGTTATTTTCAGCCCAGCTAGCACATATAAAAACATGTAGATATATTACTGACACATGTTTCACAATACGACCCCAAAACGTTTGCTTATATTCACATCAATTCGCCAAATCAATACTAGTATTGTGTGAACATTCTGTTATAAAGACAACAGAACTTGCAAACATTGTAGTGATAAACAGTAGTTTTATATGTATGTGTTTATATTTCAAAAACTACACTTATAAACTTGTGCTCTGCATTATAAATCAAGCCATATTGTATGTCCCCTCTTTTTGTAATGTAATTTTAATTTCCTTTGTCCTTTCCAGCACAGTCGGACAAACTCAACAATACCCTATATTATGTTTTCCGCTCAATGATAACTTTCTATTGACAAGACGCGACTTTGTTTTTCCAAACTGGATAATTAATCGTCCTTTTCTAAAGCTAGTGTGCTCAGTATTTCGTTTAATTTTATATCAGCTGACCATATTAAATAATACGGACAATTTGTTAAACTTTGACCTTGAACTATCAGGCGATAGCTTTCATAACGGCAAATCTTGCTCTCGTCGTATAAACTGGTCAATTATTCAATTTAGTTTCTCATCGACTAAGATGCTTTGTTATATTTCTTATGCGCATATGTATTTTAGCATTATTTTGATTGCCTTTGTCCTGTGCAGCACGATCGGACAAACTAAACAATACCCCAGATTATTTTCGCCGCTCAGCGATACAATTCTTTTGATAAGCCTCGAAGTTGTGTATATAGACTGCAGAGAGTATCTCCAAGTTGTACAACTATTATTGTACTCAATATTTCGATTTAATTTATATCAGCTGATAATGACCTGGTATACCAGCGCCGGCATTTTGTTTAACTTTGACCTTATCTTATCAAATCTTAGATATGATATCATGACCTCATTTATTGAAGTCAACTTGCATGCATTAATTTGTACAGCCATACGTACCGTACGGGCGCATTCAGTGTGTTTTACTATGACCTGTTTTCGGTTCTTGGATACTTAGATAATGTTTGAATTAAAGATATATACATTAAATATAAATGGATTGAAATCCAGAGAACGTCAAAGTTACTTGAAAGATTTTATAAGCGCAAACAACGTTGACATTCTTTGTTTACAAGAAACACATATTGATAATTATTTTGCTGCAAAGTCAATTGATAAATACTTAGGTTTTGATAACAGAATATTGTGGAGTTTTGGTCATGGAAGACAGAATGGTGTTGCCATTATATTCGTAAATCCTTTGATTTCTTATGAAACGTTTGAATTGGATTTTGACGGTAGATATTTATATGCAGATTTTAAAATACATAACAATGGGTTTCGACTTTTGAATTTGTATGGACCTACTGTTGAAGAGTACCGAACTGATTTTTTCAATACACTGACCCCTCACCTGGTAACCTCAAAACATTTAATTGTAACTGGCGATTTTAACTTTATTTTTAACACCAAGTTAGATAAGATAGGTGGAAATATAGAGAGAGGAACTGTAGGTTCCAAATGTTTTTCCGAAATTCTAAACAAATTTAAACTAGTAGATGCTTTTAGACATATTTTCCCAAAACGCAAACTAGTAACATGGAGTCGTAATTGTCACAAATCAAAAGTAGGATGTAGACTTGACCGTTTTTATTTGCCAGCGAATTTAACTAATAGTATTATTAATTGTGACATTGTTCCTTGTTCCATTTCTGATCATGATTTTGTTTTTGTTAAGATTAATTTAAATAACAGCTTAACATTTGGAAATTCATATTGGAAATTTAATGACAGTATTTTAGAAGATGAAGATTTCATTTCCGGATTCGATTATTACTGGCAAATTATATCCAGAACTAACGAAATTACTTTAGATTGGTGGGACCACATGAAACTTTTAATTAAAGATTTTTGCATAGATTATTCTAAACATAAAAATAAAGAGCAATATAAATCACTCAGAACGTTAAAATATAAATATCAAAAATCTTCTGATTTAGACGAAAAACATGACATTAAATTACACATTGCTGAAATAGAAAATAATTTAAACAAAGGTTTCATTATCAGGAGTAAAGTTAAAATTATGAACAATAATGAAAATCCATCTTCATATTTTTGCAATTTTGAACAAAAGAAAAATAATGATAAAATTATTACATCTATTGAAGATAACGGTTCTATTTTTAGAAATTCAAAAGATATTTTAAATTCGTTTAGACAATTCTATAAAACACTATACTCATCGGAGCCAGTAGATACCAATATAAATAACTATTTTTTGAATAACTTGCCACAAGTATCAACAGAAAATAACAATGTTCTAGAAAGTCCTATTACTAAGACTGAAATATTGTCTTGTTTAAAAAATATGGATTCTTCTAAATCGCCAGGGAGTGATGGTCTTACTTCAAACTTCTATCTTAGGTTCTTTCATCTGTTTGGTAATATTTTGGAATTACTTTTCCAGTTATGTTTTGATTCAGGTGAAATGTCCGAGTCACAAAAACTTTCGTACATTACACTATTATGCAAAGATCGAAACAATGCTTGTTCCATGAAAAATTACAGGCCTATCTCACTGTTGAATATTGATAGAAACATTGTATCCAAGGTCATTTCTAATAGGTTATCGGCAGTATTACCAGATATCGTTGGTATTAGCCAAACATGTTCAATTCGAGGAAGGTCCATTTTCGATAATCTTCATTTATTACGTAATATATTTGATTATGTTGAGCAGAAACAATTATCTGCTTGTTTCATAAATTTGGACCAAGAGAAGGCTTTTGACAGGGTGTCATGGTCATATATGTATGACACACTGTTGGCTTTTGGTTTTTCCCCCAATTTTATTCACTGGGTCAAAGTTTTGTACAATGACATCAAGTCATCGGTCATAGTAAATAATCACATTTCAGATACTTTTACACTTTCGAGGTCAGTTCGACAAGGTTGTTCCCTATCACCACTACTATATGTTTTGTGCTTAGAGCCATTTGCAAAGAGAATACAGGACAACGCAGATATCAAGGGCATCGTTGTCCCAGGTGGTCAATTTGAGTGTAAAATGTCTTTATATGCAGATGACAACACTACCATTCTAACTGATGATATTTCCGTCAAGCGTTTCTTTACAGAATTTGACCTTTTTCAAAAAGTATCTGGGTCAAAAATCAATTATAGAAAATCAAATGGTTTGTATTTAGGCAAATGGAAAAATCGATCTGATCATCCATTTGGTATATCGTGGGTTAGAAACTGTAAATGTTTAGGTTATTATTTCGGTTATGACATAAGTCCCGATGACATCTGGTCAAAATTATTGCTGAAGTTCACCAGAGTGATAAACCTAGGCTCCATAGGGAACGTTTCTTTTAAAGGTAAAAGTACTATTTTGAATGCATTGGCCTTCTCCACGATTTTGTTCTATATCACTGCAGGAATCATACCGGCACATTATATAAATATGTTCCAAAGAACAGCATTTAAATACATCTGGGGTTCTACCTTTGAACCGGTGGCCCGCAAGACCTTGTTTTTACCGTTTAAAGATGGTGGCCTCAATATCCCGAATGTAGAATTAAAATGGCACTCATTATTACTTAGTCATGTACAGAAATTAATTACAGGTCACAATGCAGTGTGGTGCTATTTTGCCAAATACTGGATTGGGTTGAGCTTGAGAAAGTATAACTCTACATTTGCACACAATAATTTCCCGCATAGTACGGAATTTATTCCTCCCTTCTACAGATTATGTATGAAAGTTTTCCGCAAAACTACTAACTTAATGCCAGGCATTGCCTTCATAGGTATGTCTACCCGCGTTTTTTACAAAATCATTTTAGACACAGATAGCAAAGTTAAATGTAATGGGATATTCCCACAAATAAATTTTCCCAATGTATTTCAGAACATATTTTCCAAAGTTATCGACCCTTGTCATAGGAATATATGCTTCAGACTGGCTCACGATGTCGTTTTTGTAAATTATTATTTGTATTTGAAAAATATTTCTAAGTGCAAGACATGTTATTTCTGTAATAATTTCGAAACGGTTAGTCATTTATTTATAGAATGCTCCCATTTTTCGCCTTTAAATAAGACTGTTTTACACTTATTAAACATTATCAGTGAAAAGAAAGTCCTTTTCTCAGAGAAAAACTTTAGATTTTTCGACCTTCCCAAACTGGATAATCACGTTTTATACTCTTGTCTAGTGATATTATCTATTTCTAGATTTGTTATTTGGCAATATAGGAATTTAGCCAAACATAATAAGAAGTTTTGCTCCAAAGCTGATGTCATCCAAAAGTTTCTATCATTATTAAAATTGCGAATTGTCACAGATAGCTATAGACTTATAAATGTAATATTTCTGGATTGTTGGGCACAACACGGTATTTGCACTATGACAGAAAAAGACGTTATCTTCAACGAAATTGTTTCCACCGACTATTACACGTCTAGGTATAACGTGTAATTAAAACCTTCACGTTTAAGCTAGTTGTTATCTAACGTTTTTATTATGTTTATACAAGTTTGTTTTGGCTCGATTGCGAAACAAGGTCTTTCAACTTATATTAATCACTCTCGAGACCTCATTCCTGATGGAATCCATCGCCACGAGGGAGAGAGGGGAGGCAACGTGGAATTTGAGTGCCTTGTCTGGGGGCGCAATCGTGGCGGCTCCGGCGGGGCTCCGGGCCTTTCGCGCCTGGGGTGGGCGCGCGTCCACTGCGTTATCACGACTTCCATGTTTTTAGTATCAGTAGGACTAACAGCATTATACCATCCTCTTTAATTATGCGCTGAACGTTTCTTTTGTTCAGTCGTAGTCATGTTTTACAGCGAGTTTTGCAACTTTATTATTCAATGCAACACGTAGTAGCCCCATCCCCCAACACCCTACAGTTTTTGTTTGTGTTATGCATCACCGTATAACTTCAGTTGTATGATTAACCCTTTTATTTTAGCGTATTGTTGTTTTTGTAGCACTAAGTATAAACAGAGTTGTGGTTCGTTCATACATTCCAAAATGAATAATTATTATCTCTCTTAGCTATATATATATATAAGAGGAATGCTACTTTTCGTTTTCGTTTATTAAGTTCCGTTTGCCAGGGCAGTGATTATAGTTAAGGACGTGTGTCCTTGGAAATGCGGTTATTGTCTTAGTAAATAGTTATACAGTAAATTACCGCACATACCTAATAATTTATATTAATGTATATTACTAAGTAATAGTCTGGCTTCATTCTCATTTTCACTCATATTTCGCCATGTATATGTAACCCAGCCTGGGACCATTACCTCATTGTTCGTTCATGTAGGCTCATTCCACACACCCGTCATTGCACATGTAACCCAGTCAGGGATCATTCAAACATTTCAATCATATCGTTATATATATATAAATAGTATCTAATTATGTTCTTCTCGTTTCAGGTATGTGCGTATTACCGAAGTAACAACTCAATACTGAAGTCTAGTTTTCTATAGTTTTCAATATGCTCACGTTATAAGCGTGTCGTGTTACAACGGGTTGAACGGGCCTGGGTGGCACTCTATGGTGGCTAGGTTGTTTCCTATGTTTCCGTCGGGCGTCGCTCAGTCCTGTTTTACAACTCGGACATTACGCCGATATATGCATCAAGCTTGTATATCTCTCTAATCGATGCCGTTAGTAGGTATATATATGACCCAGTGAAAAAAGTCCTTAATTGTACTTCCATAATTCAATTGGGACACACAGCTTACAAGCAGATTTATAGATTTTCATAAATATGTCGTCTAGACTTCAGTAGTTATTATATGACTTACTAACATCAAACAGTGTAAAACCTGCTTCTCGCAATAGGATACCTAACGTTTTTGTTTGTGTGTGTGTGCAAGATATTTGTTAAGCCCTTGAGGCAGTACATGTGTATACAATTATACGTGATTAATGTTAATTCATTCAGGACATTCTACATTCGAAACATACCAGTGAAACTATTCAAAGAACTTATATAGACTATTTCATACAATTATGGTGTTAATTTAGGACAATCAGTGCTACCTTTCCCAAGTGATTCGTTCAGTTACAGTTTATTATTACTTCCCTTTCTTTCTTTGTCTCTATTTTCGGCTATATCTTCATCTCTCAAGAGAAGCAGGTTCAGAGTCTCCATACAGCTCTTGTCATTTATTGTACATGTACATACATTATATGAAAATAAATTTTATGAAAAAC
>CM026390.1:30152589-30206652 GCA_014843695.1 Archivesica marissinica
ATACTAGAGGACATAGAAAACGCACACCTACATTATATACTAGAGGACATAGAAAACGCACACCTACATTATATACTAGAGGACATAGAAAACGCACACCTACATTATATACTAGAGGACATAGAAAACGCACACCTACATTATATACTAGAGGACATAGAAAACGCACACCTACATTATATACTAGAGGACATAGAAAACGCACACCTACATTATATACTAGAGGACATAGAAAACGCACACCTACATTATATACTAGAGGACATAGAAAACGCACACTTACATTATATACTAGAGGACATAGAAAACGCACACCTACATTATATACTATATATAAGAGCTTTTTTCTTTCACATAAAATATTATAGCATGTTTTGGCAACAATGTAAGCAATTTCATCAATGCTAAAAGTTAGAACTAACATCTCATTGTCTGACATATTGTCATACACAACATTTGGCAAATTATTCAATGCAGAGACCAACCCCGTCCTTAAACCATTGTATACTGGGCAATGAAACAACACGTGTTTGTCATCTACCGTTTCTTGACAATAAAAACAATACCTTCTACTCAACTCTATATTGTCATACCTCCCAGTTTCTATTGATCCACGTAGGTATGGATCGACCCAATCACTGGACCGGCTACACTCTGTGATACACTTCTTGGAAGTGGATTCTAGTTTGGTGTGTTCCACCTAACGCTGTATCCCTAGTATGGAATATGTATAACATAATGTTCTGTATATGACTTGATTGATCTGAACAATCGACTAAAAGATACAGATACGGTTTTTTCAATATGTTGTCCATTTTAAAATACACTAGTATCAGGTTTATATGTCACTTTTTGTTGTAAATAGTATTTATTGATATGTTGTACTGACATACAGTATATCGCACATATAGATGTCACTGTAATTAGGATTGCATTTAGAAATGTTTTAAGATTTCGAGTAAGTAAAATTATATACTATAGTTCATCCCTATAGTAATATGGTATGCCAATAATTATCACCTACATTTGTTGTCATAATTTTATACTTATGTTGTAGAATGTAATATTACTATATCACTAAAAACTGTATAGTTTATGTGAATAAAATATGTTCGTTCGTTCGTTCGTTCGTTCGTTCGTTCGTTCGTTCGTTCGTTCGTTCGTTCGTTCGTTCGTTCGTTCGTTCGTTCGTTCGTTCGTTCGTTCGTTCGTTCGTTCGTTCGTTCGTTCGTTCGTTCGTTCGTTCGTTCGTTCGTTCGTTCGTTCGTTCGTTCGTTCGTTCGTTCGTTCGTTCGTTCGTTCGTTCGTTCGTTCGTTCGTTCGTTCGTTCGTTCGTTCTATTCTAAGTGGGGCTACACCACATCTACGTTTAGTGTAAGCCGACCGGTAATGAAAAGATAAATTCAAGTTAAGGTAATTTTCAATACCAAATTCTGACTTAAATAATATGTATGTCCTTAATTTATTCCTACCAATTCCTCTAATTGACTGTTCTCGTTCTAACATATCCTTCCATTTTAACTGATCCCTATTAAAAAGTTCAGATTCAATGACGGAAATTGTAGGTCTAGCATTTCTAACATTCTCATTCAATATATGTACACAATCAATGTCTTGCAACATTTTTTTCAATCGATAAAATCTATTTTTAACCTTTACCTCTTTTGACCATAGATATATTACTTTATTTATTCTTGTACTCTCCATATTCATTACCATAACATACTGTCTAGTGACTGATCCCCAGAGTCGAACACGTGGTGGCTTCCATCCCATTTCCCCAGTTACTGCCGCATTTGGAGTGTATTTTCCGACGCCCAAATATATATGCATTTAAGTTATTGCTTTTCGTGTAAAAACACACTTATCCGAAGTGTGCGTTTTCTATGTCCTCTAGTAGAAATACTAAAGAAATACTTAAAAATATAATTGTAAATACTCAGCCGGTACGCTGTATTTATTGAAATGTACCCGGCGTTTGGAACTGAAACATATATCTTTAAGACGTGAGGGGTACACGTCGAGGTCAACTCTCAACGGGTGAGTGACCTTTAGCCGCTCATTTACAGTGCATTCGGGCATGCATACCTTCATAGACTCGAACACGCGCACACGTATGTGTGTTTTTAGTTTTTACATTTATTTAGCGTCGCTACCGGTTGCCCATATGAGCGACGCTTCCTGAAGAGATTCGTCATTCTATATTTTTGGAGGATAGTGCAATGATACAGACAGATACCCATTCCAGAGTCTCCTCTGGTTCTTTTACGTGCACGGTGTAAAGCACCGACACGAGACCTCGGTTTAACGTCCCAAGCGCGCACACTTATGACCTACGCTATCGCCGTGACATTAAGCCCAAAAACAAACAAAACATGTAAATAAAGAGCAATATGAGCTTGATATAATTACATCATCGCATCTATTGTTTCCTTGTTTAACTATGAGATCAATTTACCAATCAAGGGTTTGATGGTCCCGAATTGCATTTAATTGCTAACCATGATTTGTTTGTATTTCTCACTTATCAAAGTACTCTTGGTGCATTGACAAATACAGAATTGCGCCATTACAACAAATACGACACGCATACAAGAACTGATTGAACCCTTTTTGAAGGTAGGTGTTGCGGGTAAATAGAAATCAGAAGTGAGCTGGAAACCTTTGTGATCGCCATGGCGGTGTGTTTAACCTCTTACCTGGAAACCTTTGTGATCGCCATGGCAGTGTGTTTAACCTCTTACCTGGAAACAGCTTATCTGGGAGTAACACTTACAGTCATTTTCCGTTTTATGGATATATAAAAATTGGACAGGTGTCTGTTCTACGGAGGGTGGTTATAGACAACATATTTCGATATATTTGCCATACAGCCAAACACAACGGTGTATACAAATTATGCAATCCACATTCAATATAGTTCAACTAAATCACAACAGGAAAATTGGGACCCTAACCTTTTCGAAAACACGATTTCTCCAGAATCCAGAATTATATTTTTCGATGCGATACTTTCAAATAAAGATACATTTATATAGCCCGAAATTTCTGGGGCGCTGGCCTATACCGCCATCCATGGTTATTTTACATGACTTGTGTATAGCACCGATACAACAACAGCAACAACATTTACTTTTATTTCGAATCAGGTGACACAGAACTGAACAACATGATTGGCTATCATTTAATAATACAATCATTATTGTGTGGTTTATAAATAGTCCCACCTGATAGGGGTCTGACGGGTGACCGATTCTTCGATTTCTGGATTTGCAACCCAAGAACGTGTGTGTTTTACGTTTATTTATCGTCGCTACCGGTTGCCCATATGAGCGACGCCTCCTGAAGAGATTAGTTATTTTAGATTTTGGAGGCTAGTGCAATGATACAGAGAGAGACCCATTCCAGAGTCTCCTCTGGTTCTTTTACGTACACGGTGTAAAGCACCGGCACGAGACTTCGGTTTAACGTCCCATCTGAAAGACTGTTAATTTTATTAGGGTCAGACGGGGGATCGAACCTGCGATCCCTGGATTACCGGTCCAGCGTGTTACCACTGGACTACAGATCCGTCTGTACCCAAGTAATGTAATGCGATATATATGTGAGTAATGGCTTGATTACATGTATGGTGGTGATTATACATTACAGTATGTTTGATTATAACATATTATAGTGGAGTATCTGGTAATGACGCATTGTGCATGATGCCACTCGTGTTTTATCAACAGTTTCATCTGATTGCCATCCGTCTGGTGTCCGCGGGAGATCCTTTATGCTCCATCCTTGACCACTACTCTCATGTCTGGGACAGAGTAGGGGCTTATCTGCCCAATAATCAACACAGAGTAATCATTACCAATCCGACTAACAGTTAGCATTACCATTAATACAGCTATATCTATTATGATGCATACGGATAAATCTGCTTGTCTGTGCAATAAAGAATATATAAAGGGTAAGCTTGAATATATTGCGTTGCTGTTTTTCTCCATCGGACTGTTTTTATTTGAGCTCGATTGCTCTCGAGACCTCATTCCTGATGGAATTCATCGCCACACGGGAGAGAGACGAGGCAATGTGGAATTTAAATGCCTTACCTATGGGCACAATCGTAACGGCTTTTGCCGGGCGCGAATTCCGGGTCTTTCGCACCTGAGGTGAACGCGCTAACACGACGTCCACTTCATCGAACCTTGTTGTTTATGTATGTGCTCCCTTCTTTAAAATTTGCGATGGTGAGTCCCGTTAGAACCATGGCGGTGTTGTTCTTAGGCACGACCCTTAAATCCGCGTTGTGGCTTCTCTCTCCCGCGTGGATTCCACCAGGAATGAGGTCTTGAGAGTGATTAATCGCAATATGTTTGTATAATAAAGTGAAAACAGATCTTGTTCCAACACAAGTTATTTTACCCGATCGGTGAATGAATTGATATGTGGTTGTGTTTTACGTTTATTTATCGTCGCTACCGGGTGCCCATGTCAGCGACGCCTCTTGAATAGTAATTTTAGATGTTTGGAGGATAGTGCAATGATACAGACAGAGACCCATTCCAGAGTCTCCTCTGGTTGTTTTACGTACACGGTGTAAAGCACCGACACGAAACCTCGGCTTAAAGTCTGAAAGACTGTTAATTTCATTCGAGTCAAACGGAGGATCGAACATGTGATCTCTGAATTACCAGTCCAACGTGTTAACCACTGGACTACAGATCCGTGCATTGAAATTACTTGATTTGCGTGTTTTAAGCGCAAACGCACAGCCGTTTATGGGGCACCTGCCTTGGTGCCAGCGGGCCTGACGCACGTGTATTTTACGTTTATTTATCGTCGCTACCGGTTGCCCATATGAGCGACGCCTCCTGAAGAGATTAGTCATTTTAGATTATTTTTTTGGAGGATAGTGCAATGATACAGAAAGAGACCCATTCCAGAGTCTCCTCTGGTTCTTTTATGTGCACGGTGTAAAGAACCGACACGAGACCTCGGTTTAACGTCCCATCTGACAGACTGTTAATTTTATTAGGCTCAGACGGGGAATCGAATCTGCGATCCCTGGATTACCAGTCCAGCGTGTTACCACTGGACTACAGATCCGTGAATTGAAATTACTTGATTTGCGTGTTTTAAGCGCAAAAGCACAACCGTTCATGGAGCACCTGCCTTGGTGCCAGGGGGCCTGACGCGTGTCCATTGACCTAATATTATAGGTAAATTATAAGCCAATTATATTGCATATGGTTGTGATAATTGAATCACTCGATTGGATCGGCACGTGTTCAACAACGTCACACTTATTTAATTATACACAATTAAAGATCAAAGGAATTGTTGGGAATCTCTGCGACGCTTATACACTAGAAAACTTGTTCGCATCTATAGGATAAAGGAATTTTAAATATGTTCTTATATTTTGTGTTTATTGTAAATGATTGTCACAAGAAAGTGTCACTGTTATCACTGAGGCATTCTTTGCTGTGAATTCATAAACCTGACACATACCATACCCGGGGGACGCATGTGCCGATACCATTTGTTTTTACAAGGACCCCATGCTAGCATAAACAATGGGTAGTAATTTTTATATATAGTAATAATTACTAGTGCTGTGGGGCCCGACTAATGGAAACATCGGGAACATATTCCGAGTCATCTATACAATCGCTATGTCGGTCACTTGTTATAAAATCAGTTTTGGTACCGAGGTCTCGTGTCGGTGCTTTACACCGTGCACGTAAACGAACCAGAGGAGACTCTGGAATGGGTCTCTCTCTGTATCATTGCACTATCCTCCAAAAATCTAAAATTACTAATCTCTTCAGGAGGCGTCGCTCATATGGGCAACCGGTAGCGACGATAAATAAACGTAAAACACACAACAATGGGTACTTTTATGTTGGTGTTTCTAGCAGCCCATGGACGCAACCTCTATCAGTGTGTATTTATAATGTGGGGGAGGGCACTCGCTAATATTGGTCAACATTGTTGCCTAACCCATTTGCTTCTAGAGTTTTATTCTCAGTGTTCAGGTTAGCCTGGGTTCCAGTCTGTCGATTTTTCACTTTTTAATTTCTGGCAAAATGACGTTGATATGGTCAGAAACTCAATATTCACTTAATAGTCTCGGTGTTAAAATATATTTATTTGACTGACCAGGCAAAATATATCGACGCCTATTCTCAGGCTATGTTCAGGTATATGCATAGCATTACAGTTGTAGGTATCATTTTGTTCATATATAATAGTTCTAGTTATCATGGTTAGGCCTATATTTGTAATTGTATTGTATATAAAACAAGCAATAACATAGTATTGTGGTGGTGTTTTACGTTTATTTATCGTCGCTACCGGTTGCCCATATGAGCGACGCCTCCTGAAGAGATTAGTTATTAAGCCTTTTACAAGGAAATCAAAAATCATCCGGCTAATTCATTTTCTATAAGATTGTTATGATAGAAAATGAATTAGCAAGATGATTTTGTTTTCCTTGTAAAAGGCTTTTTAAGCCGAAAATTCGGATGTAGAGAGGACCACACACACATATATATATATATATATATATATATATATATATATATATATATATATCTAGTTCACTGTTTATAGTTTACAATGAAGTTGGTTAAACCTTTACTCCACAACAGAAGAGGTCAACTACTTATTTTAGCTCCATCCACCATCCAGTAATAGGCACACTGTACTATATACTTAATAATCAATATACATGCAAATAGATAACGGCATGGAATGAAGAGTAAATGTGGGAAATGATAAACGTGTTGCTATGCATTTATGTAGAGAAAAGGGTTCATTAATTAAAACAATTGAAGTAGTTAAAATGTTCAAAACCAGTTATTATTTTTTTAAAAAATGGATAACAATTTAGGTACAATTTGATGGAATATAAACACAAAATTAAATTCTTCATGAAATGTTATGAAATTATTTTTCTTAATTTCTTTGTGGTCATTTCATAAGAAAGTAGAAATTTATTATAGTAACAATATAGAGAAAGCACAGGAGGACGTACATGCTGGGGTTCAAGGACAACCATGACGTTGCTCTCGGCATCGCTGCCTTCATCTGACTCTTCTTCCTCCTCTCCTTCTTCATCATCATCATCATCCCCGGAGCTCCCGCCTCCGCCATCGGCCGCGATCAGCTGACCATAGTTCTGGCTGAGGCCGAAATCATACTCGGGTAGGTTATCACCACCATCACCACCGTCCCCGTCGTACCCACCAGGTGCTGGACCTATAGTGTAATGATAACAGTCATAGTAAAGGTATGTTGAAATTAGAACATTGCAATTGTCAATGAAAGACATTGGTCAGTTACCTCCCCCTGAATACTCTTTAACCCATTCAACACCAAGTAACTCACATGGACTGGTCCATGATATTCATAAACCAATAAATGAATCAGAAAATCACATTTGGACAAGTTCATTTATCAAAATGGGTAATTATGTCTAAAAATAGTCATATCACTGGCAAAAAGTGCAGATCCTGATGAGACGGCTCGTCACGAGCCGGCTCATCTGGATCTACACTTTTTGTAAGCCTATTTAGAGGTATGTGGTGTTGAAAAGGTTACTGAGGATAGTTCTTTTTAATTGGATTCCTCTGTTTTCATCGTTGTTTCCTTTGCACCACATGCTATCAATTTTAATTTATTTCTCATCTTATTATTACAATATAAATAACGTAATTAATTAACATGATTTTGATAAAATAACATTTATCATACCGCAAAATCTGGTTAGGGAACAACAGCAAAAACAAAAGATTCAAATTTAAAGGGCCAATACACATTTCGGGATAAATCAGAATTTATCTGTCAAGGGAGGTAATAGAGAAATCAGAGATGTTGATCATTCCCTACAACAGTTACATTTAACATATGACTTTGTTTTTTTATACGTTTATTTATCGTCGCTACCGGTTACCCATATGAGCGACGCCTCCAGAAGAAATTAGTCATTTTAGATTTTTGGAGGATATTGCAATGATACAGAGAGAGACCCATTCCAGAGTCTCCTCTGGTTCTTTTACGTGCACGGTGTAAAGCACCGACACGAGACCTCGGTTTAATGTCCCATCTGAAAGACTGTTAATACATAGTATTAAGCTAAACGTATCTATATATCTAATTAAATCTGAATATGTCACCTTTAGGATTCGATCTTAACTCAAAATTAGAATAGTTGGAAATATAAATTAGGAAAGATTAATCTTCTGAAATGGCTGTTTCATAGGTGTGACAATCCTACGATCTGGCGCGTTTCTCCAACCGCAATACTTTCCCGCCCATACTGTTATACTAATTATGCTTTTCAACTGTCAAATTTCGATCAAGGAATTAAATCCGATCATTCATTTTGAACAGTAAGTCATTCCCACAAACCGTTAACTACCCCGGGAACAGGCGTTGATATATATATATATATATATAGACCTAATAATACTTAGTATGCCTTGACTGTCATATAAATATATTTTACCACCAAAACAATGAATGAGTAATATTGGGTTTCTGGTCATATTAACGTCTTGTCAGAAGGTAAAACAGTGAACAATCGACATACTTGAACCCAGGTTAACTGTTAACAGGTGAATATAATAAACTACCAAAGAAGTTGTTGCCGACCGGCCATCATCGGCTGGTTGTGTGATGTATGGCCTGACGTGTGTGTTTTACGTTTATTTATCGTCGCTACCGGTTGCCCATATGAGCGACGCCTCCTGAAGAGATTAGTTATTTTAGATTTTGGAGGATAGTGCATGATAGGCCTACAGACAGAGACCCATTCCAGAATTTCCTCTGGTTCTTTTACGTGCACGGTGTAAAGCATCGACACGAGACCTCGGTTTAACGTCCCATCTGAAAGACTGTTAATTTTATTAGGGTCAGACGGGGGATCGAACCTGCGATCCCTGGATTACCAGTCCAGCTGTGTTACCACTGGACTACATATCCGTCTGTCTGGCCTGAAGTATTAAAATGAAGCTATATGTAGTATCAAATTAACGGCCAACCCTTTAAAGTTGTTTACAAACTGTCATAATTACCATGTGATTGCCCCCATCATATCAATTATTATTTACCGGTAGACCAATCAAAATCGAGAGACGGGTTCAAAATTTGAAAATGCCTAGGGAATCTTGGGAAGGCGTAATTTCCCTCTGTTTGTAAACGACTTGCCGTATCAGCCAATCAGCGCGCTGCGTACAACTGATGAAGTATGACAGTTGAATGGATGTGTGTGTTGCGAGTATGATGTGCATTTGCTCATATTATTGAATTTTGTGCAATAAAGTGATTATGAAAGGTAAGCTTTTATTATAATATATTGATATAATGCAAATAAGCCGAATATAGGCCAATTTTTAAACACGGTATTTTAAAATTAATTGGGGAATCCCAAATTGGCAAACATATTCAAAATATTTCGGCGGTTGCAGAACCCCTAGTTTTGATTTTCTTCAAAACTTCGGCGTTCTTCTTTCTCTTGTCATGCCAGGGTCACGAATGATGTACATACACAGTGTATGATTTAATAATAGACAATATAATAAGACATGCATGTTGAAAGTCATTCACCACAGTGTCGCATATGTTAACCTTTTGATCTCATAACCGTCTATTTATAACCGTTAATCTGCTTATCACTGCGACACAAGGCGGCTCAATCATTTGGTGATAAATCAATAATCGATTTATTGTATTAGTTTCACAGGTAGGTATATGTTGAAACCTGCATCTGGCGGAATTCCCGTCCAGACTTGAAAACAATGAAACGGTGATTTCCATTGGTTGATTTGTTCCAGGTACAAACTTGTTCAACTAATAAACCAATCAACATAGATATTCTGCAAAACAATTCCAATTTTAGAACATCCATGTGTTTGTACATGTATATTTCATCTGTCAAAATCTCGTCGCTTATAAAACTTCGATTTATTTATGAAATATAGACTAAACTGTAGTGAACAGACCAAAGTGCAAAGTGTAATTTATAAACATATTTCATTGCTGACTGGATGTATCTTGTTTTCTATTTATTGGAATTAACTGGCTGAATGATGGTTTTTGTTTCATACTGTAAGTTGTACAAATATTAACTATTGATCCTGACAAATGATAATTTATGATAATATTGCTAGACGAATTTTGACATTGTATTGTTTACAAACACTGTAATGTTTACAAACACTGGAGTAAGATAAGATACCTGCTAACAATATGTAACATGACATATGACTTTATCAGTATCTGATTACACCAGTGATTACACACTGTACAGATACTAGCATTACTGTAGTTTGAATATATCATATATTAGATCTTTGACACAAATTGAAGTAACCCATATATTAATTAGTATTACTGTTATTATTTTCCAAGAATGTGAAACCTCTTGCAGGGACCTAGACATGTTTGCTTGTCTGCTACCACAGCTGTACCCAGTCAGTACTAAGCAAGGTGTTCCTTGCTCAAGGACACTACATACGTGCTGTGACCGAGTATCGAACCTTGACCTCGATTCCAAATCTTGCACTCTTAATCCTTTCCTTCATAGAGATTTAGGTTAATATACTATTATATCTCCATACAAACGACAGCCATTTAGCTATCATGCAGTGGATAAGTAGTCGCCATATCTATACCACATCCATAGATATTACTGGGACTACATGAGATTCTGGCCTTTATTATGAACATTGGTTTGGCTACTACAATGTCAATGTATTTCGTATTGGTAATGGCGTCAAGAGGTGCTTCTATGAGGGAAAGGGTTAAGACTGGATAACATGGTTTATGTTACATTCATGTATATAAAATTTGACATTAAATCCAAGAAACATGTATAGAGCATTTAAATAATGTATATTGATTTGCGTTTTTGATTTTTACATACATGTACATACTATGAATGGTACATTTGTTTGTACAATGTACATGTATGGATTCAGGTTATACAATTATTACGGAACCTTTTAACATGTTCCCTAACACTAATTCTTTAGGGCATTACATTTAGTGCATCTTCGAAAGTGGACGTTGGATACATGTCACGTCACATTTGCTTCTGTCAATCTTAGAGGGTGCACACCCCCATGAATCTTCTGCTAAGGCCAAAAATAACCGTACCGACTTTTTTTTTACCTCCGAACCTGAATTTGTTATGAAATTTCGAACAAAAATAAAATCAAAATTTTGTTTTCACATTCTGTTTCCAAGAGTATGCTAATGGAAAAGAAAACATTCATGACCTATTTTTCTATTTTGGCATGAAATGTTCAGTAAACACAGGTATATTTTTTTGTGCCTGCCTAACAGTTACATGTGTGAAAATTAAATGTACCTGGTCGGGGTGACGAGCCCAGCATAATGAAACACTTGTTTACATTTTCTTTATAAAATACTATTTTCAGTGATACGAATGTTAAGCGGGATTCAGAGATCACCCAATGAGTTCATCCCATTCCACAAACACCTTCGAAGCTATCAGCAAAGACTGACAATATGGGACCTTCCAGAGGAGATTCTGGTGCAGCTTCTAAAGACTCTACATGTGAAAGATCTGCTCAGCATGAGACAGGTAGGTTTCTCACCCAATCAGGAATCAATCCCAATTAGTTTATTGATGTTCGGTATGCTCATTGTCTCCTTCATCAGGTGATGAATGTACTATAATCAGCTGGTCTGCACATGGAAACACCTTTAATATCAGGTGATATAAACACCAACAAACCTGTGATACTGGAGACAGGGAAAACATCTGCTGGCTATTAAAAATGGCACGAGAAGTCATTGATTTGTTCCTTCACCAGTGTATGTTTGACCATTTCTCTGAACAGTGTATTCAATTATTCTTTATTAACTCAGATCATTTACATGACATATGAGTATACATGTAATTAGTTAACAGAAGTTGTGACACGGATTGATATATAAATAATAAAGAGCATAGGAGAGAGGAGTCAAGAATGGAGATGGGGAAACAGATTACCAGACATTCAATTACAGTTTATCACATATTTTATCACTAATTATGTTCAGTGACTTTAACCCATTCAACCCCAAGTAACTGACATGGATTGGTGCATGCTATTTTTAGACCAATAAATTAATAAGAAAATTACCTTTGGACCAGTTCATTTATCAAAATGGGTAATTTTATCTAAAAATAGTAATAATTATTACTGGCAAAAAAAGTGCAGATCCTGATGAGACGGCTCGTTACGAGCCGGCTCATCTGGATCTACACTTTTCATAAGCCTATTTAGAGGCCTGTGGGGTTGAAAGGGTTAATTACGAACAAAAATATGTCTAGACATTGAGCTGAAAATTCAAAGCATTAGATGATTATATCTAGGAGTGTGAATTAAGTTTATCCGAATTCTACAATATTTCTGCCTAATTTCAGTAATTTGTTTATAAATATGTTTGTTTATGATTTGCAATAAAATATGATTAAACTATATAAGTATTGTGTGGTGGGCTTTATAATAATAGTGAGACTTTAATAAACATCTCTGTCTGTCTAATAGTTACTGAAACATGTTATCTATGAAACTATGCTAACTATATGTCACGAAAGTTTGCTGACTTGTATACCACGGTAACCTATCATCACTGATGGTCACAGGTTCGAGCCCCGCTCAGGCCGTGTCTCATTTATATGAAAAAGTTGGCAGTTTCTCACGGAGGTTGGTGCACCCAAGTACTGGTTAACCGCTGGAGCCTGCCCAGGAAAGGTGTTGTTAGGTAAACTGCCCGCCGGCGATATAGCCCAAAATGGTGCTGATGCAGGCGTAAAACCCGAAATATAACATAACACATATGTCATGAAAGTGTTACATAAATGAAACCAACATTTGTCTGTATGTTTCAGGTCCATTCCTATTTTCGAGATTTGATTGACAGCAGTCAGTCAGTATGGGCGTGTGTTACATTCCAGGAATCGTGGCCGTCTACCACGAATCTACAACATTTTGAAAGGTACGTTGGTTAAATAATTTCCAGTGACGACTCGCGGGTGTAGCATAAATTGAAACATAACTATGAGGTTGTATACATACCATGTATGTGCATATACCTAGTACATGTGCAACATTGCTATCCAGTTAATGCACAATGTTTTAATAAATACATTCACAGCTTGGTAAAATCCAATCAGAAATGCTGTTCATTACAAATATATGCAAATTCAACCAGATCACAAGACAATCTGGCTTGTGGTAGGTCGGTGGTTCTACCTGGGTGCCTGCAATGCTGCCCGGCGGGTCTCCGCCTCCACCAACAATAACTGGAGAGAAGCCGTATGACCTACGCTGTTTGTGCGACTTTAAAACCCAAAAATCAAACAAATTATTCAATATTTGGGATAGAATTAATCTTGGCATCAACACATACCGGTAGTGTTCGGGGTTGGTTAATTTTGTTACCTAATTTCAATGCAATTGAATATACTAGTATATATCTTTAGCATAAATTGTAGGTTTAACTTTAGCCTGTTGCCAATAAATACACATTTCAATTACATGTTACAAACTGAAAAATAGCAATTTTGCTTTTAATCTTTACAGAGCTGCCTCAGTTGGGAACATTGAAGCGCTGGTGAAGCTTGCTATTGCTTACCTATATAACGAAGGATGTAAGTACAAATAAATATCACGGATAGTCTCGTATGGGACTGTAAAGCAAGGTGCCATGTATCGGTGCTATACAGTTTGTTTCGGTGTATATAGCAAATTATATTTCACCATATAAAACGTTGGCAGCAATGTTATCACAAGTGGTCATACTGTCAGCTTTCAATGTTCAAAGTGAAATATAATTCCACATTTCACGTACTGGTACACAACTTTTTCTTTTTATTTTAGACGTAATTGTGTGTGTGTGTTTTACATTTATTTATCGTCACTACTGGTTGCCCATATGAGCGACGCCTCCTGAAGAGATTAGTCATTTTAGATTTTTGGAGGATAGTGCAATGATACAGACAGAGACCCATTCCAGAGTCTCCTCTGGTTCTTTTACGTGCACAGTGTAAAGCACCGACACGAGACCTTGGTTTAACGTCCCATCTGAAAGACTGTTAATTTTATTAGGGTCAGACTGGGGATCGAACCTGTAGTTGTAAAAATGGGTTGTTGTTTTTTGTACCAGAAAATGTTGTTGCCGTACATTAATTGGCATTAGAACGTGGCATTTATATAGCATCATTGTCAGATCGAGTCTAAAAGTATTCATATAGACATTATTTTAAATTGTAAATTCTTGGAAATATTAGCATGAAGTAGTTAAAATAAAATGTGTTATTTCATCGTTTCCAAGCATCATTTTTACTTCCCCTGATGAATTCCTATATTTCATTGAAAACATAAAAGAAATAACGTTATTATATGTTTAGTGCATGGAGACAATGACGGGAAGAAGGTATCAAGGAACGGAATAAAGGCAGCTAAGATGTTCTGTCGTGTAGAGTCCTTGACCCCTTACACAGATCCCTTCACATGGCTTTTTATACGACCGCCATGGTCACTAAATGGTGCCTGCTGTAAAGAATGTGTGTTCAACTATATGAAAGACTATTTGAAGAAGGTATGTTTAAATTGTTAAATCCTTTCCCATATACATGTATATAAAACACCTATCGTAATTAATGTCGGAGTCCGCTTCCGTGGTCGAGTGGTTACGGTCGCTGACTTGTATACCACTGTAACCTATCATCAATGATGGTCATGGGTTCGAGCCCCGCTCAGGCCGTGTCTCATTTATATGAAAAAGTTAGCAGTTTCTTACGGAGGTTGGTGCACCCAAGTACTTGTTAACCGCTGGAGCCTGCCCAGGAAAGGTGTTGTTGGGTAAACTGCCCGTCGGCGATATAGCCCGAAATGGTGCTGATGCAGGCGTAAAACCCGAAATATAACATAATTAATGTCGGGATAAAATAGTGGACTTAACCCATTGCCTGCTGAGTAAATAAAATAACATTTGCAAACACCATAGATCCAGATCAGCCGTCTGATATGGATCTATGTTGTTTGCTATTCAGCCAAGTGTTTTAGGTCCACTATCCAACTAGCTAACAACATAGAGCCTGATCAGACGGCACATTCGATCTGGCTCTGCTGTTTGCAAAAGTGACTTTTATCTGTCACTAGCGTGCAAAGGGTGAAACAGTCACGGTAATCTCTGTGTAAATATGTTGACTGCTTAGCAATCGTGTAAATGGCTGCCGATGGGTATGACTACATGGCTGTGTTGAACTGTTTTACCCATGTTGCATTATCTGTATATCATATACATTCTGTGTAAATCAGTGTATATCATATACATTTTGTGTAAATCATATACATTCTGTGTAAATCCTATACATTCTTATTTACAGGATGATAACAGACAGATTCAGGTGTGCGTGGCGAAGACGTTACAGTTGCTCGACAAGGACAAGAACGAGAGCGAGATTACCTCAAACCTCGAGCATGCGGCCAACAAAGGCTCGGGCATTGCTGCGTTTATGCTGTGGGCACAGATGAAATCTAAGCTCTCCGTACGTGAAATGTTATATTTTAAAACGATAATGAGACGAGCACATGTAGAAATATTTAGCTTGATTTTTTTTTTATTGTACCATAGTCTGAATTCTGTACGTGACATCCATTAGGAATTAGGTTTCCGGAGCGATTACTGGAGATAACTAAAATAAATGTGTATGTATCGACCGAGGGCCTGTTTGTGATGAACCAAGCTGTTAGTGAGGGCATTTTGTTTTGCTATATGACCATGGTCGGTGTAGTTACTATGGGTGTAGCATTGAAGTAGGTAAAACATGACCCTGCATTTCGCATTGTACCCGGTACCCGGCTAAATGGAGTGATGCCGTGGATGGTTTAGGTCTTGCGGGTGACTTTAGTAAATTGTTTAGTTAATTAAATATTTTTTTATATGTTGGTTGTTCCTAACAGGGAACTAGTAATATATATATGTGGTCTTCTCTAAATTCGGACCACATATAAATAATTTTATCCATGAATTAATTTCGCTGTTTTTTCTTGCAGGTGCTAGATAAGGCTGGTGAACTGGAATGTATACGTAAACTCCGTGATATATGTAACCTAGGACATATAGATGCTAAGCTAGAACTGTGTACATACTACGCTATTGCTAAATATGGTGGGATCAGCAAATCCAAAGCCATGTCCTTCATTCGGGACTTTGTGCATTCCGTCCCAGCCATCAATACCCAGGATAGCTTCCAGAGATCTCACGAACTGACTGCCTCAATGAGGTAGGACTTGTTTTTATTTCTTTGACTGAATTTATTATTGAACAATTTGAAATATAAATCAGTACTTGTATATACCACTGTGCAGCATACCGGGTAAATGCATAACAAAGCTTTAACCAGACAATATACAACAGAATGTTGGAGGGTTTTCTAAACCGTTTTATCGGGGGGCCTCCATCAGAGTGGTTACTGTCTTCAACTTCAAATCACTTACCTGTCACCTCTACCTGTTCGAATCCCAATGGTGGTGTCAAATTCTCTCAAGAGGAATCTAGCTTGTGGAAGGTTGGTGGTTCTACCAGGTGCCCGCTCATGTAATAAATACTGCGCGGAGGGGCACCTGGGGGCCTTCCTCCACCAGTAATAGCCGGAGAGTCGCCATACAACATAACCTGTTGGTGCGGCATTAAACCCCACAAAACGAGTAAATTAACTCATTTTATCACTTGGATCATAATTATGCGAAATTGCATTTAAAGTTGCTTACATGTATAATGTTACTTTATAATAAGATTAATCCACGGTAAAAGGTCTCTAGCTGGCTATAAAGATTAATCCACGGTAAAAGGTCTCTAGCTGGCTATAAAGATTAATCCACGGTAAAAGGTCTCTAGCTGGCTATAAAGATTAATCCACGGTAAAAGGTCTCTAGCTGGCTATAAAGATTAATCCACGGTAAAAGGTCTCTAGCTGGCTATAAAGATTAATCCACGGTAAAAGCTCTAGCTGGCTATAAAGATTAATCCACGGTAAAAGGTCTCTAGCTGGCTATAAAGATTAATCCACGGTAAAAGGTCTCTAGCTGGCTATAAAGATTAATCCACGGTAAAAGGTCTCTAGCTGGCTATAAAGATTAATCCACGGTAAAAGGTCTCTAGCTGGCTATAAAGATTAATCCACGGTAAAAGGTCTCTAGCTGGCTATAAAGATTAATCCACGGTAAAAGGTCTCTAGCTGGCTATAAAGATTAATCCACGGTAAAAGGTCTCTAGCTGGCTATAAAGATTAATCCACGGTAAAAGGTCTCTAGCTGGCTATAAAGATTAATCCACGGTAAAAGGTCTCTAGCTGGCTATAAAGATTAATCCACGGTAAAAGGTCTCTAGCTGGCTATAAAGATTAATCCACGGTAAAAGGTCTCTAGCTGGCTATAAAGATTAATCCACGGTAAAAGGTCTCTAGCTGGCTATAAAGATTAATCCACGGTAAAAGGTCTCTAGCTGGCTATAAAGATTAATCCACGGTAAAAGGTCTCTAGCTGGCTATAAAGATTAATCCACGGTAAAAGGTCTCTAGCTGGCTATAAAGATTAATCCACGGTAAAAGGTCTCTAGCTGGCTATAAAGATTAATCCACGGTAAAAGGTCTCTAGCTGGCTATAAAGATTAATCCACGGTAAAAGGTCTCTAGCTGGCTATAAAGATTAATCCACGGTAAAAGGTCTCTAGCTGGCTATAAAGATTAATCCACGGTAAAAGGTCTCTAGCTGGCTATAAAGATTAATCCACGGTAAAAGGTCTCCAGCTGGCTATAAAGATTAATCCACGGTAAAAGGTCTCCAGCTGGCTATATCTCCAAAATATCACTATGGGCAATAAAAACTAGTGTATACAGTAGTAGGTGAGAAACTACGAATGAAAATGTGTCCGCCTCCGTGGTCGAGTGGTTACGGTCGCTGACTTGTATATCACTGCAACCTATCATCACTGATGGTCACGGGTTCGAGCCCCGCTCAGACCGTGTCTCTTTTAACTTTATATGAAAAAGTTGGCAGTTTCTTACAGAGGTTGGTGCACCAAAGTACTGGTTAACCGCTGGAGCCTGCCCAGGAAAGGTGTTGTTAGGTAAGCTGCCCGCCGGCGATATAGCCCAAAATGGTGCTGATGCAGGCATAAAACCAGAAATATAACATAAAATATAACATATAACGAATGAAAATGTAGTATTTGTAAACTTGTTGAATGCTAATAGATTTATGTTTATCATTTCAGATACATATTAGTTGATTGGTTAGCAGAAGTTGCTGCCATGAAGTTGTTTTCCACACATACATTCCACGTGGCTGTCGGCGTCGTCGACCGGTTCCTTCACATCAATTCGGTACCCAGGTCTAAGCTCCAGTTACTCGGCGTCTCGGCTATGGTTCTGTGCTCTAGATTGCTGGGTTCCGATATTATCACCATCCGCGAGGCTGCTTGGCTCACCGACAACACGTACAAGTACGAGGATGTCGTGAGAATGATGGGAGAAATCGCTGCCACGCTGCGCGGCAATCTGCGTATGGCTACGAGCGTTGACTTTGCAGAGATCTTCAACACGATCTTGGGACACGACCGACGCCTGTGTTACCTGTCGCAGTATATTTGCGAGCTGGCACTGCTACAGGCTGAGATGGGTCAGTACAGTCCTGCGGAAACTGCAGCTAGTGCCGTCCTCTTGTCCCGCCTTCTTACTAAGATGGGTAAGTCTGCCATCCAGCTTTGTTATTCAGTTATTCAACTTATTGTATACGACAAGACAATTGTTTTTATACCATATAGCTTCTATTCAGGGACTACTAATTTTGGTTTGGCCGACTCTTAGCGGTGGAACCTTCGTGGCGTGGTGCAATGGATGCAGTGTCTGGGGGTTGCAAGTTCATTGCTTTGCCAAAACCACGCTGGTTGTGTCCTTAGGCAAGACACTGATATCCACATTGCCTCTTCTCTCACCCTAGTGGCAATGGATTGATTCTGCCAGCAGATGACCAATGTAGAAGGAATTTAGTTCATACAAATGTACACGAGTCCGCCTCCGTGGTCGAGTGGTTACGGTCGCTGACTTGTATACCACTGTAACTTTTCATCACTGATGGTCACGGGTTCGAGCCCCCGCTCAGGCCGTGTGTCATTTATATGAAAAAGTTGGCAGTTTCTTACGGAGGTTGGTGCACCCAAGTACTGGTTAACCGCTGGAGCCTGCCCAGGAAAGGTGTTGTTAAGTAAATTGCCCGCCGGCGATATAGCCCAATATGGTGTTGATGCAGGCGTAAAACCCGATATAACATAACATGGACTACATACCCAGTCTGAAAAAGCATATATTACTAGTTTAAAAAAGGCCAAATATACTTAATGTGCCAGAAATGGATAGACTCTTGTGTAAACTGGACATTCGAGTGCATATGTAGATAAATGAATTGGAAATCAGTTTGTTTGGGATCTGTCCTAAGCCTTCAATTTTAAAATTCTGAAAAGATAATTAAATTATTTGCAACAAATGTATTAGAATATTCGTTAACAATATAGATTTCTTTGGTTTGCAGAAATAGCTTGGCCGAGTTCAATGCAAGAGGCTACAGGATTTTGCATAGAAGACCTCAATAGATGTGCTTTCCATATGCATGAGAAATGGTGAGTATTCATTTGACAACCTCAAATGTTTAGTTTGGTATTATTAGCTATCGTGAACTCGCGCTAGTTCTGTCCAAGTGGCTGTCAGTTGTGACTTGTCCATCAATAAAAGTTTGTCACAATTAATGGAACAGTTACACCACTGTTGATTTCATTAATCGGCAATTTTATTAAGAAGTAGTTCCAATTTTCTGAAATCTTGAGTAATATGTTTTCTGTTGTCAAAGGGACACAACTCTACTCCACAATGGGTGAATAGTCTCTCATGAGTTATTATCCCCTTGTTACCATTTTCACATGATGTGTATATTTGTTTTCAGTTTCCTAGAAGGTTCAGTTGTGGACCACCGTGATGTTACGCTACAGGCAGTGAAACAGAGATACGCTGATGAAGATTGTTGTAGAGTTAGTGAGATAGAGGTAAGCTGATGAAGATTGTTGTAGAGTTAGTGAGATAGAGGTAAGCTGATGAAGATTGTTGTAGAGTTAGTGAGATAGAGGTAAGCTGATGAAGATTGTTGTAGAGTTAGTGAGATAGAGGTAAGCTGATGAAGATTGTTGTAGAGTTAGTGAGATAGAGGTAAGCTGATGAAGATTGTTGTAGAGTTAGTGAGATAGAGGTAAGCTGATGAAGATTGTTGTAGAGTTAGTGAGATAGAGGTAAGCTGATGAAGATTGTTGTAGAGTTAGTGAGATAGAGGTAAGCTGATGAAGATTGTTGTAGAGTTAGTGAGATAGAGGTAAGCTGATGAAGATTGTTGTAGAGTTAGTGAGATAGAGGTAAGCTGATGAAGATTGTTGTAGAGTTAGTGAGATAGAGGTAAGCTGATGAAGATTGTTGTAGAGTTAGTGAGATAGAGGTAAGCTGATGAAGATTGTTGTAGAGTTAGTGAGATAGAGGTAAGCTTATGAAGATTGTTGTAGAGTTAGTGAGATAGAGGTAAGCTGATGAAGATTGTTGTAGAGTTAGTGAGATAGAGGTAAGCTGATGAAGATTGTTGTAGAGTTAGTGAGATAGAGGTAAGCTGATGAAGATTGTTGTGATGAAGATTGTTGTTAGAGGTAAGCTGATGAAGATTGTTGTAGAGTTAGTGAGATAGAGGTAAGCTGATGAAGATTGTTGTAGAGTTAGTGAGATAGAGGTAAGCTGATGAAGATTGTTGTAGAGTTAGTGAGATAGAGGTAAGCTTATGAAGATTGTTGTAGAGTTAGTGAGATAGAGGTAAGCTGATGAAGATTGTTGTAAAGTTAGTGAGGAAACAAACCTTCTTTTTTTTACGCCTAATCATCTGATCTTTACAATATCTGTGTGCAGCACATTCTAAGTAAACGCAAAATGGGGCTTCCTACGGTTTGATACGTCTTTACCATTAACCCATTTCATTCTGGATACATTTAAAGGCTTTTGCAAACAACATAGATCCAGATCAGCCGCAGCGTGACATAGCCAAGTGTCTTGGCAAGTTCATCTGAATAGCAAACAGCATAGAGCCTGATCAGACAGCACATTCCATCTGGCTCTATGTTCTTTGCAAATACTGTTTCAACGGTATCCAGAATCAAATGGGTTAACGGCTGCCAGCTACATTTGTAGATTTCCTGGAATTGTGTTGCTCCAGTACTAAGTAGCTAATGACAATTCTTGACACATTCTTTCACAGATTATCAGTTACAAAGAATTGTGCAGAAGCCTAGGTGTTACCCATCATTTCGTGCATGGTATGGACATCCACGTGCGATTCAGGAACGACGACGAGCTCATTGTGTCCCCTTCGAGAAAGAAGCGACGGTCAGGATTAAGGAGCGAGTCTAGTAAAATAACGAGTACACCGAAAACTCCCCGAACGAGACTGGATCGCCCCGTAATACACTCGCCGCAGTTGGACGATTCTCCGCGGTTGAATGATTCCGTGTTGTCGGGTTACGATGGTGATAGGGAGGATGATCTTGACGACTCTATTATAACTGATGGTAGGTTCCATATAAAGTAAATTATCGTATGTTCAAATGGTCTTTTTTTAATTTGTAGTAACTATCTAAACCGTCGTAAGAGAACTGCACATCGCAATTTGAAATTAAAGTGCTAAATTGGGGACATTATGATCATTGGGAGTTTTAATAACGTTATCTTTTTAAACATTGTCCATGTATTCTAAAACCCCTTTTCATGAATGGTTTTATACTTTAATAACAATTTATTCGTCAAACATTTAAGACAGAAACCTTTTATGGCATCCATGAATCAGATGCAAGAATTTTGAAATAAGAAATATTTGTAACTGTCAGCACAAAGTCATATTAAATAGATAAGAATTATAATTATATGTTCATTAAGTACTATGTATAGTGTTAACATGTGTATGCTATAAAAGGAAAAATAAATAAAATAAAAAGGTTCCATATACCAGGTATCACACTAGAGATCATATTCTATTAATAGAATAGTTTATATAAAACATGTCATCTTGTAAAAATCCTATAAATTTACCAGTTAAGAAATTGTGATCAACAATAAGGCTACATTTCTAGATCCCTACTTTAATTAAATAAATAAACTGATGTGTTGGTTACAATTACGACTTCAATGATCTAGTTGAATTGACGTTTGAATATGCCAGTTTGTTTAATTCACTGTAGACCATAAGGCCTAACAAAATAAAAGGGATGTTTCCTGTTACGGGCTGAAAAAAAATAGGGTAGGTAGGTAGGGATTTTTTTTTTTAATGCACGAGATGGTGTTCAACATGAATTAAACTCAAATTACCACCTAAATTTAAACTGATTTATAACCAGCATAACTTTCATGCTCATATTAGAGAGATTGTTTCATCAAAAACAACCCACAAAGTAGCTTACTTTGACGGACGGACAAGCTGATTCCAGTATAACTTGCTATGGGGGTAAAATAAAACATTTATCGAGACTCAACAGTTTGTTATTCCACTCATCAGTTTAATATTAAACATATTTGTAGTTTGGAAATATACAAAGAATGTGGACATTGTTGAACTATTTTATTGAATTATTTCCCAGTGAAATATAGATGTAGTATTTATTAACCTTGGCATTAAAACTGGTTTGGTAGATTTTTGCTTTTCAGCATATGTGATAAACCGAACCTCAAACTTGTTTCATCCCATATGAGATGTATGAAACTTGGATAAACAAGTTCCACAAATCTCATATAAAATGGAAACAAGATTTAATACTATTAAGATTCTCTATGTAAATTATGTACCCGGTATGCACAAAGTCACTTTGTATGATTGTCGGTTTACAAGTCACAAATGAAACATTAATATATTTTTAGAAACATTTGAGTAAAATATAAAATGAAGTTGACCGGCATGTCTCATTGCCGAGTTGCTGGTAGTACTTAACCCTTTCACCACTAAGTAACTGAGATGGGTTCTTCATGTTCAAATTAACAACAATTCATGCAACAGAAAACAAAATTCAGACTATTTTTTTCAAAAATATGAAAATGGTTGCAAACCGTGCAGATCCCGACGAGACGGCTTGTTACGAGCCTGCTCATCTGAATCTACACTCTGCCAAAGCTTGTGGGGTTGAAAGGGTTAATTAATGAGAACTTGAATGCAAAACTTAGATGCAGACACTGACATACACACACCAATGTGCAGACTAGATTGATCACTTTCACAAGTAGTCCCAACAATAATTAATAGCACATATTCATGAACAAACCAAATAATTGGTCATGAGGAATTCGTGGATGAATAGAATGAGATTAAAATTCGACAGAGAATAGACAAAACCCATAGAGTGGTATGTTTGTGCATGTCGGACACACAAACCAACTTACAATTAAAATTTTCTTACGAAAAAAAATACGCGAAAACCCATGACACATTATTGTAAAAAGCCAATACTTACCGAACAAGTGGCCGTGAACGGCCTAGATTGTTTATGCAATGTGTAGAAAATTTCTGCAATCGATGCAGAATGGTTGACCATCCGGATTTCTTTCATTTTGCATCGATTGCAGATCAATGCCATCAAACTGCTGGACGCCGCCATCTTGGATTGGGTCCGGTATAACGCGAAAACGACACAATTTAATAAAAAAAAGCAGTAAAAACGGAGGGTCGGTCGGGTAACAGGAAACATCCCTTTTTATTTGTTAGGCCTAATGCAAAATGACTCGTTATGCATTATGTCATTTATGTGTGTGTGGTGGGGGGGGGGGGGTGTAACAAATGATGTGGGGGGGGGGGGTGTAACAAATGATGTGGGGGGGGGGGTGTAACAAATGAGATAAATTGAAAAAGTTTATAAGATATTTAGTTTTCCGTTATGCTTGTATATAACTAACGAAAATGAGTTGTATATGTACTTGAAGAATACGGTCCAGATATAGGCTGGATTGGGCAGACTTTAGTGTAACGCTTCAATCGAGAGTATTTCTAACCATTCCATGTTTTCATTTCAGAGAGTATCGAGGACCTGAAGCGTGAAGTTTTATTGGACGAAGGAGTTCTGGGAACAGACCGATTTTCTCCATTCCTCTCCAGTGATAATACTCGGTCACCTCAGAAGTCGACATTTAATTTCTCCGCCCCGTCACCGTTTAAACAATGTCTTTCATTCTCAAGCTCAAAATTTGACTGTGATAATTCATCAATAGTTTCTTCATCACAAAGTTCAAATTATGACATTGACGGTCCGTCCACCTCAATGGGTTTATTTACTAGTACGGACATGTGCAGTTTTCCATCAGCATCAACCTCGTTCATTAATTTGCGATCCACATCCATGACATTACGATCTGCGACAGTTACATCCGGTGCGTGCGGATCTCTCTCGAGCGACTCCGACTCGGACATCAGTGGATATTCTGGAATTAAGCGATTTAAGTGTTCGCGATCGCCGAGGCACATGACCTTGAGAAATACGCCAAAGAGAAGGAGTCGTAGGGTGAGCAGTGGAAGTAGGACATATATTTTCAAATAGAGCCGTAATTAATATCAGCATTCGAAGATTCCCGGTTATAGTCACTCGGGAACTGACTGCTTGTCAAGCGACTCTCGAGTGCCCGTCCTAGATCTTTCAGTCTCATTTTGTTCTAAATCTTACCTTGTGATATCTACGGCAAGTACACGTGTACTTGCTACCGACTCGCAATGAGCATTATGGAGAAACGGCCCTCTATACGGCAGCTATCAATGTAACATACCGTTTGCTTTTGTAGCTATATAATCGAGCCACGTCTGTGTTTGTTAACATATCTGTACTACTAGTAGGGGTGCGTACCTGTCAGTTTTTGTGTCTATACAGTACTTTCTTGTGGTAGGTCAGGGGTTCTACCCGGGTGTCCGTCCGTGCCTGGAATACCGCTCGGATATAGCCAATAGCTGGAGAGTCTCCATATCCCCTAATGCGGTTAGTGCGACCGTAAACCCCAAAAACCAACCAACGCTATGCAGTATTTCTATTGATATAACATTATCAAGCAAAAGAATTTGCTTCCATTCAGAAACGTAATTCATTTGGACAGTGTTTGTAACATTCGTAGAGATTTAATACCTTTGGATTTATGCACAGATACTGCCAGAATTATGTATGGTCGTTATATTTACTAGACAAGTTCACTAGATGTGATGTATGCTTTGTCAAGCGATCCCTAATAACTGGTATTCAATATAAAACGTGGATTACTACGCACCCAATACGCACTAGTATGACGGACTAGATTTTTATTTTAGTATAGTTTATACATTGTAATGTTTATTGACAAGTCCAGTTTCTTGATTTATACCAGAGTTTATTTTTCTATATAAATGTTTGTTACTGTTAATTACAATTCAAAGTAAGGAACAGGAAGTTTATAGAAAGAAAGGAATGCTGGGTAAAATATATCGTGTATAGATTAATGTTGTGCTGCGAGAACAGAGATTATTTATTTGGAATACTTGTGTGAATTTAAATGTGAATATTGTGGTTAAGCAAGTTAAGTGCTATAAGTTAAAGAGATGATGGGGTAACCCGGGTTATAACTACACGAGGAAGAAACGTAGCCGAGACCCAGCGTGTATGCGAGGTAAAAATAGCCTTGTGATAGAGCCATATTTTCGGATACAGAACTTGCATAAAAATAACCTTGTGTTGCAGAGCCATATGTTTGGATACAGAGCTTATATAGCATATTCTGTATCCGAGGACACGGCTCTGTCACAACGTTATTTTGTTACTCGGTTGCACTATTATGTTACTCGGTTGCACTATTTTGTTACTCGGTTGCACTATTTTGTTACTCGGTTGTTGGCTTATCATGATTAAATGCTAGCTGGCATTTAAAGTAATCTTGAATTTTCTAACTTACTTACTTTTGTAATTTTGTAAATCGTGTAAAGTTTGTGAAATGTTTATGTATCCCGTTTAATTATGGATTGTTTTAATTTTTTTCCCATGTAATGGATTTTTTGAAAAAAAAGATTTTGTAAGTGAAATATTTGTATAAAAATGGGTTAGTTACAAAGTTATATATTAAAATGTTGTCCAATTGTGTTGAAAGTAAGCGTAAAAGCTTTCCCATGAAATGGATTTTTGGAGAGAAAAAAGATTTTGTAAGTGAAATTTTTGTATAAAAATGGGTTAGTTACAAAGTTATATATTAAAATGTTGTCCAATTGTGTTGAAAGTAAGCGTAAAAGCTTTCCCATGAAATGGATTTTTTTAAAATAATGTTTTGTAAATGAAATGTTTGTTTATATATATAAAACATTGGTTACAAATTTTATATTAAAATATTGTCCATTGTGTTGAAAGTAAGCCTAGAAACTGACACTGCCAACACAGTATGTGCTATTAACTGGTATGATAATTATGGTTAATTTGGTGCACTTTTAGTCTGTATAAACTGTAAAAAATTGTAATTGAAATCCAGGTAGAAGGTAAACGTATTTGTGCTGTATTTCCAACACCAATTCTAACAATGTACAATTTGTGCAGTTTTGTATAAACTATATATTCTTTTTTTTTTAAGCTAGTCATATTTTTTTTAGATAATTGAATTTTTATAATCATTACTCAGTATTGTTAGAGATGTATTAATTATTGTGTGTATTAATCTTGTATTAATCTTGTATTAATCTTGCACTGTCAATTAGTGTGAACAATAAGAGGATAATTATGTATTATGGAATTATATTTCACAGAATGAACACTGAAAGCAGTATTATAATGAGAGCGGCGCTAGGCCACAAGTGATAATAATACCTTTCTGTGTTCATCAGCTTAACCCATTCAACACCAAGTAACTCACATGGACTGGTCCATGATATTCATAAACCAATAAATGAATCAGAAAATCACATTTGGACACGTTCATTTATCAAAATGGGTAATTATGTCTAAAAATAGTCATATCACTGGCAAAAAGTGCAGATCCTGAGACGGCTCATCTGGATCTACACTTTTTGTAAGCCTATTTAGAGGTATGTGGTGTTGAAAGGGTTAAACAAACAAATCTTTTTATTTTTGGCTGAAAAGTGATAGAAAACGATGCGTGTGCTAAGTGGCACTAGAACGTCGCGTTGTGACAACAATAAATGACTTCATAAGAGATGGCGTCACCGACGGCGCCAGTCCGAAAACGTTCACGTTGACAATATTTCAACGTACAGTGGCTAGGAACCACAACTGCAAAGCAGTGAGAAATAAAATGTGTTATTCTGCTGATTTGTCCGCCTCCGTGGTCGAGTGGTTAAGGTCGCTGACTTGTATACCACTGTAACCTATCATCACTAATGGTCACTGGTTCGAGCCCCGCTCAGGCCGTGACTCATTTATATGAAAAAGTTGGCAGTATCTTACGGAGGTTGGTGCACCCAAGTACTGGTTAACCGCTGGAGCCTGCCCAGGAAAGGTGGTGTTAAGTAAACTGCCCGCCGGCGATATAGCCCAATATGGTGCTGATGCAGGCGTAAAACCCGAAATATAACATAATATTCTACTGATTTCAACCAGTGGAATAACACGTTTTATTTCGCTGATAAATTTCTATATTTTAATGGAAAGCACAAAATAATGATCGTGTATTTGTTTGTGTTATTGATTTAATTGGTTTAGATTCTCGTTCATGTTTACTGGTCTCCGCGGGCGAGTGGTTTGGGCCTCGTCCTGGTAGTCCTATGCCCATCATTGCTGTCGATACGACTGGTTGGATTCATGCTGTTCAGGTAGCCATCGAGCTGGCTTGTGGAAATGAGTGGATTTTCTCGGGTGTCTGTCGGACGAACACGTGTGGTTTTCCATCACTACATTATTAATTTTACTCCAGCCACCATTACATAGCCACATGGAGTCCGCCTCCGTGGTCGAGTGGTTACGGTCGCTGACTTGTATACCACTGTAACCTATCATCACTGATGGTCACGGGTTCGAGTCCCGCTCAGGCCGTGACTCATTTATATGAAAAAGTTGGCAGTTTCTTACGGAGGTTGGTGCACCCAAGTACTGGTTAACCGCTGGAGCCTGCCCAGGAAAGGTGGTGTTAAGTAAACTGCCCGCCGGCGATATAGCCCAAAATGGTGCTGATGCAGGCGTAAAACCCGAAATATAAATAATACAAAAAATAACATAGCCACATGGAGAATGTCATGTCTGTCTTACCTTTTCATGCAATTACTGGTTGATAGAATCATTTTTACTATTTTAGATAAAACATAAACGTCATTTTCTATTTAAAAGATATCGTAATTTGTGCCGAATGGTTGGCGGTCGTTAAGTTCAAATCATTTCCCCTCAATGCTGTAGGTTCTAATCCCACTGCGGGTGTTAAAGAGAACGCTATCCAGCTGGCTTGCTGTAGGTCAGTGGTTCTACCTGGCCATTTGTCCATAGCAGGAGAGATGACCTAAGCTGTAGCGACGTGAAACTCCAAAAACAATACCGGTACAAATAATTTGGAGACAAAAAATATTTTTAAAAATCATTAAAAGCCTGTCGTGGCTGTTTGTATACTAGAGCACAAAAATAATTTAAGCAAGAACTGCCATAAGAATGGTGCTGTGTGAATGTACAGTAGGTCTCGAGAGTGATTAATATAAGTGGAAATAACTTGTTTCGCAATCAAGCTAAAATAAATTTGTATAAACTAATGTACAGTAGGGGTACACTATTTAAGTATGAACGTTTATTTATTGTGCGTTTATCCATGCAAATGTTGTGTCCATATCATCATTGCTCCGGCAATCATAGTGTATTTGAACATGTTATGAACGACTTGTCGGATGTGGCCGAGTCAGTGGTTAGGTAGTAGACCTGGAATAACTTGTCGGATGTGGCCGAGTCAGTGGTTAGGTAGTAGACCTGGAATAACTTGTCGGATGTGGCCGAGTCAGTGGTTAGGTAGTAGACCTGGAATAACTTGTCGGATGTGGCCGAGTCAGTGGTTAGGTAGTAGACCTGGAATAACTTGTCGGATGTGGCCGAGTCAGTGGTTAGGTAGTAGACCTGGAATAACTTGTCGGATGTGGCCGAGTCAGTGGTTAGGTAGTAGACCTGGAATAACTTGTCGGATGTGGCCGAGTCAGTGGTTAGGTAGTAGACCTGGAATAACTTGTCGGATGTGGCCGAGTCAGTGGTTAGGTAGTAGACCTGGAATAACTTGTCGGATGTGGCCGAGTCAGTGGTTAGGTAGTAGACCTGGAATAACTTGTCGGATGTGGCCGAGTCAGTGGTTAGGTAGTAGACCTGGAATAACTTGTCGGATGTGGCCGAGTCAGTGGTTAGGTAGTAGACCTGGAATAACTTGTCGGATGTGGCCGAGTCAGTGGTTAGGTAGTAGACCTGGAATAACTTGTCGGATGTGGCCGAGTCAGTGGTTAGGTAGTAGACCTCGAATAACTTGTCGGATGTGGCCGAGTCAGTGGTTAGGTATTTTGTGGTGTGGGGTGTGGTTGGTGTAGACCTCGAATAACTTGTCGGATGTGGCCGAGTCAGTGGTTAGGTAGTAGACCTGGAATAACTTGCCCCCTCACTGCTGCAGGTTCAAATCCTATTGGGGGGGTGGTTGAATTCTTTCATGTGAGGAAGCTCTCCAGCTGGCTTGGGGAAGATTGGTGGTTCTTCCTGGGTACCTATCCATGCCTGAAATACTGCTGGGAGTGACACCTGGGTTCATCCTCCACCAATAATGGCTTGAGAATCGCTATTTCACCTGTCCGTGCAACTTTAAGCCCCCAAAAAAACCAAACACGTTTTATCAGATATTTTGTTCAATGTCAAATATCCGTTGAACCCAAAACGAAACGAATAAATCATTTTCCTGTATGTTTTATATCTATCTAATTCTTGTGCACCTACCTATCTACCTGCGTTATAATGTATATTTTCTGTCCTATCGTGTAACCTAACCTATATGACTGCAAATGAAACTAAATAGAAACATCTGTGGCATATCGATGACCTGAGGTCAACATAGTTATACATGTTACCCAGATATTAGGCATACATTTTGTCTTTGATTATTATATATAGAATTATATATTACGGGATATATTTTTGTATCGAATAAATATAAAAATGAAATGAATAAATATGAAATGAAGCGCAATTGATGTGTTTGTCATCGTCGTGAAGAAAAAGTAAACTGTAAACAGTTTGTATGTCTGTTCTACAATAATTCTATAGAAGTGGTGTTCTGCAGTCATTGAGCTGGTTCTATAGAAGTGGTGTTCTGCAGTCATTGAGCTGGTTCTATAGAAGTGGTGTTCTGCAGTCATTGAGCTGGTTCTATAGAAGTGGTGTTCTGCAGTCATTGAGCTGGTTCTATAGAAGTGTCTGTGTTCTGCAGTCATTGAGCTGGTTCTATAGAAGTGTCTGTGTTCTGCAGTCATTGAGCTGGTTCTATAGAAGTGTCTGTGTTCTGCAGTCATTGAGCTGGTTCTATAGAAGTGTCTGTGTTCTGCAGTCATTGAGCTGGTTCTATAGAAGTGTCTGTTCTGCAGTCATTGAGCTGGTTCTATAGAAGTGTCTGTGTTCTGCAGTCATTGAGCTGGTTCTATAGAAGTGTCTGTTCTGCAGTCATTGAGCTGGTTCTATAGAAGTGGTGTTCTGCAGTCATTGAGCTGGTTCTATAGAAGTGTCTGTGTTCTGCAGTCATTGAGCTGGTTCTATAGAAGTGTCTGTGTTCTGCAGTCATTGAGCTGGTTCTATAGAAGTGTCTGTGTTCTGCAGTCATTGAGCTGGTTCTATAGAAGTGGTGTTCTGCAGTCATTGAGCTGGTTCTATAGAAGTGTCCGTGTTCTGCAGTCATTGAGCTGGTTCTATAGAAGTGTCTGTGTTCTGCAGTCATTGAGCTGGTTCTATAGAAGTGTCGTGTCTGCAGTCATTGAGCTGGTTCTATAGAAGTGTGTGTTCTGCAGTCATTGAGCTGGTTCTATAGAAGTGTCCGTGTTCTGCAGTCATTGAGCTGGTTCTATAGAAGTGTCCGTGTTCTGCAGTCATTGAGCTGGTTCTATAGAAGTGTCCGTGTTCTGCAGTCATTGAGCTGGTTCTATAGAAGTGGTGTTCTGCAGTCATTTAGCTGGTTCTATAGAAGTGGTGTTCTGCAGTCACTGAGCTGGTTCTATAGAAGTGTCTGTGTTCTGCAGTCATTGAGCTGGTTCTATAGAAGTGGTGTTCTGCAGTCATTGAGCTGGTTCTATAGAAGTGTCCGTGTTCTGCAGTCATTGAGCTGGTTCTATAGAAGTGTCTGTGTTCTGCAGGCAGTCATTGAGCTGGTTCTATAGAGGTGGCGTTCTGCAGGCAGTCATTGAGCTGGTTCTATAGAAGTGTCTGTTCTGCAGTCATTGAGCTGGTTCTATAGAGGTGGTGTTCTGCAGTCATTGAGCTGGTTCTATAGAAGTGTCCGTGTTCTGCAGTCACAGCTGGTTCTATAGAAGTGTCTGTGTTCTGCAGTCACTGAGCTGGTTCTATAGAAGTGTCCTTGTTCTGCAGTCACAGCTGGTTCTATAGAAGTGGTGTTCTGCAGTCATTGAGCTGGTTCTATAGAAGTGTCTGTTCTGCAGTCATTGAGCTGGTTCTATAGAAGTGTCGTGTTCTGCAGTCATTGAGCTGGTTCTATAGAAGTGTCTGTGTTCTGCAGTCATTGAGCTGGTTCTATAGAAGTGTCTGTGTTCTGCAGTCATTGAGCTGGTTCTATAGAGGTGGTGTTCTGCAGTCATTGAGCTGGTTCTATAGAAGTGGTGTTCTGCAGTCATTGAGCTGGTTCTATAGAAGTGGTGTTCTGCAGTCATTGAGCTGGTTCTATAGAAGTGTCTGGTTCTGCAGTCATGAGCTGGTTCTATAGAGGTCCGTGTTCTGCAGTCATTGAGCTGGTTCTATAGAAGTGTCTGTTCTGCAGTCATTGAGCTGGTTCTATAGAAGTGTCTGTGTTTTGCAGTCATTGAGCTGGTTCTATAGAAGTGTCTGTTCTGCAGTCATTGAGCTGGTTCTATAGAAGTGGTGTTCTGCAGTCATTGAGCTGGTTCTATAGACGTGTCTGTGTTCTGCAGTCACTGAGCTGGTTCTATAGAAGTGTCTGTGTTCTGCAGTCATTGAGCTGGTTCTATAGAAGTGTCTGTGTTCTGCAGTCACTGAGCTGGTTCTATAGAAGTGTCTGTGTTCTGCAGTCATTGAGCTGGTTCTATAGAGGTGGTGTTCTGCAGGCAGTCATTGAGCTGGTTCTATAGAAGTGTCTGTTCTGCAGTCATTGAGCTGGTTCTATAGAGGTGGTGTTCTGCAGTCATTGAGCTGGTTCTATAGAAGTGGTGTTCTGCAGTCATTGAGCTGGTTCTATAGAAGTGGTGTTCTGCAGTCATTGAACTGGTTCTATAGAAGTGGTGTTCTGCAGTCATTGAGCTGGTTCTATAGAGGTGGTGTTCTGCAGTCATTGAGCTGGTTCTATAGAAGTGGTGTTCTGCAGTCATTGAGCTGGTTCTATAGAGGTGGTGTTCTGCAGTCATTGAGCTGGTTCTATAGAAGTGGTGTTCTGCAGTCATTGAGCTGGTTCTATAGAAGTGGTGTTCTGCAGTCATTGAGCTGGTTCTATAGAAGTGTCTGTGTTCTGCAGTCATTGAGCTGGTTCTATAGAAGTGTCCGTGTTCTGCAGTCATTGAGCTGGTTCTATAGAAGTGTCTGTTCTGCAGTCATTGAGCTGGTTCTATAGAAGTGTCTGTGCTTTGCAGTCATTGAGCTGGTTCTATAGAAGTGTCTGTTCTGCAGTCATTGAGCTGGTTCTATAGAAGTGGTGTTCTGCAGTCATTGAGCTGGTTCTATAGACGTGTCTGTGTTCTGCAGTCACTGAGCTGGTTCTATAGAAGTGTCTGTGTTCTGCAGTCATTGAGCTGGTTCTATAGAAGTGTCTGTGTTCTGCAGTCACTGAGCTGGTTCTATAGAAGTGTCTGTGTTCTGCAGTCATTGAGCTGGTTCTATAGAGGTGGTGTTCTGGGTGGGTGGGTGCGTGCGTGTTTTTTGCCCATATGATTGACGCCTCCTGGAAAGATTAGTTATTTTATATTGTGGAGGATAGTGCACTGATACAGACATAGACCCATTCCAGAGTATCCTCTGATTCCTTTACGTGCACGGTTTAAAGTCCCACACGAAGCTTCGGTTTAAAGTCCCAATAGGAAGACAGTTAATATTAGTAGAATGTGATGAGGTATCGAACATGTACTCTATGGATTCGCAGTCCAGCGTGTTAACCACTGCACTACTGACCCGTCTGTATATATCATAGTATGCTGTAAACATGTTTTTAAAGGAACACATTCTGGTAAATTCATTCAACCAGAAGAAAAATCACCCAACAAGAACACGATTACTATTATACACAACTAGTCATGTTACTGTCATAGCCGAGTCAGTATACCAGGCTTGCCAATTCTCCGGAGATTGCCAGCATAGACATTGGCCTGTCGATTTACCGGCATTGGTGTCGAAACCTCCTACATTCCAAAAATTTGACTGTCCCATTGGCGCAGTGCTTAGAGTGCTCGCTTCTCACCAATGCAACCCGGGTTCAATCCTCCTACCGGGAAGTATGTGAGATTGGTAAGGTGATCGCCATATCGGACAGATGGGGTTTGTCCCCCCTCACTAATGACCACATTTACGCTTTCTTCCGCACCAATGAGTGATTAATATAAGTTACTAAAACTTGTTCGCAATCGTTGTAAATAAAGTTATTAAAAATGTGGAAACAAAAAAATGTATTTTGGTATTTTCAATTTTAGCGGCTTTACTGCGAGTACATGTGTGTACTCTTCACAGGTTTTGGAATTGATCTCTGTCTGTATCATTGCACTATTCTCCAAAATCTGAAATGACTAATCTCTCCAGGAGGCGTCGCTCATATTGGCCAACCGGTAGCGACGATAAATAAACGTAAAACACACATACAGAAGAGGAGAGTTTCACATCGATCCTCCTGTTACTTTCTTGTTAAACCTACTCTTAGGACTTTCAACACGTGGGTACGGGTAGCGACGATACATAAACGTAAAGAAAAACAAACAGTGACATTTATCATCACATGGTATGTAATATTTTGTCCGATGTGTTGGTTTTCACATGACACGGCTCAATCATTATATAAACAATATTAAAGTCACACCTTATAATATGCTGATAACAGTCATTATTTAAAATGTTCAGCCATTTGTTTGTTAAGATTAACCGTCCAGACCAATTGTCTTTTTTATCCAAGGTATAAATGCAGAGACTCGAGCATACACCCCCGGGGCGTTTGGCATGGCGCAACCTTCTCCGAATGACACCACTCCCATTACGGTGTACTTTTCTGAAATGATAGCCAAATAATAATAATAATAAAAGACATTTTTAATCAGGTCAATCTTCGTGTTTATTCTAGAGTGGAACAAGGGGCAGGGTGGGTCAGAAAAGGGACAGGGTGGGTCAGAAAAGGGACAAGGTGGGTCAGAAAAGGGACAGGGTGGGTCAGAAAAGGGGCAGTGTGGGTCAGACAGGGGACAGTGAGCATTTTGAGGTGCGGGAGGGGATAGTTTGCTAGATCAAAGAGGCAGTCTGGCAGTACATATTGGTGAAAAGGGCGGACGAGTTCCCAGTTGTACAGGTCTTCCCGCCCGAAGGCACCTGTTTAGGCCCATACATTAAAACAAGTTAAAAGGCAAACTGATGGGGCTAAAGGTCGTGACCACAGCTCATTTATTAATCCGCTCCAGGAAAAACGCTAAACTCTTTAATAAGGCCCTGAAAACAAACACAGATTATATACATAAAATTAAACACACCGTATGATATCATTGGACGTTTAAGCAAATTACCTATACATACAAGTACAGTCTACATTGTACATCCGTTATGTCAAAATCGGTTATGTCGAATTCTCCGGTTATCTCGAACCGGATCAAAGTCCCGTTTCAGACACTATCATTTTACATATACGTGGATCAGTTTATATCGAATTTCGTTAAGTCAAATTTCGGTTATGTCGAAGTATTTTGTTCGGTCAGATGGAATTCGACATAACGGATGTAGACTGTATTATGGAAATAACATGTACATATAGATAGCATCATTACGCATATATGAACATGGTTAAGATCCGAAATCAAGGGCTTATTAACTTTCCCCAGCTTATAGACAGATTTGCTATGGAACTAAACCTGCCATCGGTGTAATGCATTGAATATCACGCTGACAGTGTTGCTTTGCCGAACCTTGTGCGGGGTTGTAATGGTGGCGCAGTGGTAGAGTGGTCCCATGGGTTAATGCTAGGCAACATCGCAGCGGTCATACAGGTTCGAATTCCTTTGCTTAACATTTCTAATTATTACGGTTATTTCGCAATCGAGCTCAAATAATTTGCATACGCTATGAATTCATGCGATAATTGGTTTTGCGAGTCTCTAGGACAGGAAGAACAGTAATGTACGTGATTTAAATTGGGAACATATGTTGTGTCTTGAGGAGGTTATTATAACGGTAAAGAACACAGAACGACATAACGTATGTGTGTGTGTTTTACGTTTATTTATCGTCGCTACCGGTTGCCCATATGAGCGACGCCTCCTGAAGATATTAGTCAATTTAGATTTTGGAGGATAGTGCAATGATACAGACAGAGACCCATTCCAGAATCTCCTCTGGTTCTTTTACGTGCACGGTGTAAAGCACCGACATGAGACATCGGTTTAACGTCCCATCTGAAAGACTGTTAATTTTATTAGGGTCAGACGGGGGATCGAACCTGTGATCCCTGGATTACCGTATGTAATATAATTCTGGTGGGTTATTATGGATTGCCAATGGGTGGATACCAATGGAAGCGGGCGTATATCAGGCCATGGTTGCCAATGGGTGGATACCAATGGAAGCGGGCGTATATCAGGCCATGGTTGCCAATGGTGGATACCAATGGAAGCGGGCGTATATCAGGCCATGATTGCCAATGGGTGGATACCAATGGAAGCGGGCGTATATCAGGCCATGATTGCCAATGGGTGGATACCAAAGGAACCGTGAGTATATCAGGCCATGATTGCCAATGGGTGGATACCAATGGAAGCGGGCGTATATCAGGCCATGATTGCCAATGGGTGGATACCAATGGAAGCGGGCGTATATCAGGCCATGATTGCCAATGGGTGGATACCAATGGAAGCGGGCGTATATCAGGACATATATGGAGGCTGGATTGATAACGACAGAACATTAATATGCGTAATGTATCCACTCTCGGCTGTTTCCCGTCATGTGACAGTGTGCGGGCTGTCATGTCACAGTGTGCGGGCCCGCATGTGACAGTGGGCGGGCCCTCATGTGACAGTGTGCGGGCCCTCATGTGACAGTGTGCGGGCCGTCATGTGACAGTGTGCGGGCCGTCATGTCACAGTGTGCAGGCCCTCATGTCACAGTGTGCGGGCCCGCATGTGACAGTGGGCGGGCCCTCATGTGACAGTGTGCGGGCCCTCATGTGACAGTGTGCGGGCCGTCATGTGACAGTGTGCGGGCCGTCATGTGACAGTGTGCAGGCCCTCATGTCACAGTGTGCGGGCCCTCATGTCACAGTGTGCGGGCCGTCATGTGACAGTGTGCGGGCCGTCATGTGACAGTGTGCGGGCCGTCATGTGACAGTGTGCGGGCCGTCATGTGACAGTGTGCGGGCCGTCATGTGACAGTGTGCGGGCCGTCATGTCATAGTGTGCGGGCCGTCATGTCAGAGTGTGCGGGCCGTCATGTGACAGTGTGCAGGCCGTCATGTGACAGTGTGCGGGCCCTCATGTGACAGTGTGCGGGCCCTCATGTGACAGTGTGCGGGCCCTCATGAGACAGTGTGCAGGCCGTCATGTGACAGTGTGCGGGCCGTCATGTCACAGTGTGCGGGCCGTCATGTGACAGTGTGCGGGCCGTCATGTCACAGTGTGCGGGCCGTCATGTGACAGTGTGCGGGCCGTCATGTTACAGTGTGCGGGCCGTCATGTGACAGTGTGCGGGCCGTCATGTGACAGTGGGCGGGCCGTCATGTGACAGTGTGCATACCCTCATGTCACAGTGTGCGGGCCGTCATGTCACAGTGTGCAGGCCCTCATGTGACAGTGTGCGGGCCCTAATGTCACAGTGTGCGTGTCCTCATGTCACAGTGTGCGGGCCCTCATGTCATAGTGTGCGGGCCCTCATGTCACAGTGTGCGGGCCCTCATGTCACAGTGTGCGGGCCTTCATGTCAAAGTGTGCAGACCCTCCCTCATGTCACAGTGTGCGGGCCATCATGTCATAGTGTGCGGGCCCTCATGTCACAGTGTGCGGGCCCTCATGTCACAGTGTGCGGGCCCTCATGTCACAGTGTGCAGGCCTTGTGTGTGGGTTGTGTCACAGTGTGCGGGCCGTCATGTGACAGTGTGCGGGCCGTCATGTTACAGTGTGCGGGCCGTCATGTGACAGTGTGCGGGCCGTCATGTGACAGTGGGCGGGCCGTCATGTGACAGTGTGCATACCCTCATGTCACAGTGTGCGGGCCGTCATGTCACAGTGTGCAGGCCCTCATGTGACAGTGTGCGGGCCCTAATGTCACAGTGTGCGTGTCCTCATGTCACAGTGTGCGGGCCCTCATGTCATAGTGTGCGGGCCCTCATGTCACAGTGTGCGGGCCCTCATGTCACAGTGTGCGGGCCTTCATGTCAAAGTGTGCAGACCCTCCCTCATGTCACAGTGTGCGGGCCATCATGTCATAGTGTGCGGGCCCTCATGTCACAGTGTGCGGGCCCTCATGTCACAGTGTGCGGGCCCTCATGTCACAGTGTGCAGGCCTTCATGTCAAAGTGTGCAGACCCTCCCTCATGTCAAAGTGTGCGGGCCCTCATGGCATGGACGAAATACATTATAAAGAGGAGTACTATTAATACATGTAAATTAAACCTTCCACGAATGAAAGGACATAATCAATAGTAGGTAACCAGCCCGACCTCCCTCCCCACGGCGAGCACGTCGAGGTCGGGGCACATCTCGAGAGTAGATAACAAGCCCGACCGACCTCCCCACGGCGAGCACGGGGCACATCTCGCGAGTAGATAACAAGCCCGACCGCCCTCCCCACGTCTTGCACGTCGAGCACGGGGCACATCTCGAGAGTAGATAACAAGCCCGACCGACCTCCCCACGTCGAGCACGTCGAGGTCGAGGCACATCTCGCGAGTAGATAACAAGCCCGACCGACCTCCCCACGTCGAGGTCGGGGCACATCTCGCGAGTAGATAACAAGCCCGACCGACCTCCCCACGTCGAGCACGTCACGGTCGGGGCACATCTCGAGAATAGATAACAAGCCCGACCGACCTCCCCACATCTCGCGGCAGCAGCGCATGCTACTGTGATATTCTGGTCGTCCACCTTGCGACAAGGGACACACGCTCCAGTATCGCCGGCTTACGGAAGTGGCGGGGCTATGGTCAGATTTTGGAGCGACAGAGACGACCAGATGTCTAACTGCCAGCTCTGTTTATATGCTGCTGCGGGATGACTAACAGTGGGGAGTGTGGCTCTACAAAGGACCCTATTTTCGAAAGAGAACGCTCACACAGAACTTGTCACCGTTGACCAGAGGGAGAAGAAGCCGCCTCGGGACGTCTACAGAAGCACCCTAGACGAAATAAACTACTTAGAGAAACCAGCTGCCCACATGCATCGGCGGAGGCGACTTTAAATAAATCTTTAAATTAACAAGTACAGTCTACATCCGTTATGTCGAATTCAGTCGCACCGAACACAATATGTTGACATAACGTACCCAGTGATATGTAAATGATAGTGTTTGAAACGGGACTTTGATCCACTTCGAGATAACCGGATAATTCGACATAACCGACTTTGACATAACGGATGTAGTCTGTACATGTATATATAAATATAAACATGTATGTGAGTGTACCATAGGATAAGTTAATCAATTTACATACATTGTAAAACAATTAACTACAAATGAACACAGACAGACATTTAGACAGGTACAACTATTCACCAATCAGCACATATACACTTGATTCACCAATCAGCACATATACACTTGATTCACCAATCAGCACATACACACTTGATTCACCAATCAGCACAGACACACTTGATTCACCAATCAGCACAGATACACTTGATTCACCAATCAGCACAGACACACTTGATTCACCAATCAGCACATACACACTTGATTCACCAATCAGCACAGACACACTTGATTCACCAATCAGCACAGATACACTTGATTCACCAATCAGCACAGATACACTTGATTCACCAATCAGCACATACACACTTGATTCACCAATCAGCACATACACACTTGATTCACCAATCAGCACATACACACTTGATTCACCAATCAGCACAGACACACTTGATTCACCAATCAGCACAGATACACTTGATTCACCAATCAGCACAGATACACTTGATTCACCAATCAGCACATACACACTTGATTCACCAATCAGCACATACACACTTGATTCACCAATCAGCACATACACACTTGATTCACCAATCAGCACATACACACTTGATTCACCAATCAGCACATACACACTTGATTCACCAATCAGCACATATACACTTGATTCACCAATCAGCACAGATACACTTGATTCACCAATCAGCACATATACACTTGATTCACCAATCAGCACATACACACTTGATTCACCAATCAGCACAGATACACTTGATTCACCAATCAGTACAGACACACTTGATTCACCAATCAGCACAGACACACTTGATTCACCAATCAGCACCACCAATCAGCACAGATACACTTGATTCACCAATCAGCACATACACACTTGATTCACCAATCAGCACCACCAATCAGCACAGATACACTTGATTCACCAATCAGCACAGACACACTTGATTCACCAATCAGCACAGACACACTTGATTCACCAATCAGCACCACCAATCAGCACAGACACACTTGATTCACCAATCAGCACATACACACTTGATTCACCAATCAGCACCACCAATCAGTACAGACACACTTGATTCACCAATCGTTGTTTTTGTTTGTGTACACTTGATTCACCAATCATTGTTTGCAAACACACTTGATTCACAATCAGCACCACTGTTCCAATCAGCACAGACACACTTGATTCACCAATCAGCACAGACACACTTGATTCACCAATCAGCACCACCAATCAGCACAGATACACTTGATTCACCAATCAGCACATACACACTTGATTCACCAATCAGCACAGACACACTTGATTCACCAATCAGCACAGACACACTTGATTCACCAATCAGCACATACACACTTGATTCACCAATCAGCACAGACACACTTGATTCACCAATCAGCACAGACACACTTGATTCACCAATCAGCACAGACACACTTGATTCACCAATCAGCACATACACACTTGATTCACCAATCAGCACAGACACACTTGATTCACCAATCAGCACAGACACACTTGATTCACCAATCAGCACATACACACTTGATTCACCAATCAGCACAGACACACTTGATTCACCAATCAGCACAGACACACTTGATTCACCAATCAGCACATACACACTTGATTCACCAATCAGCACATACACACTTGATTCACCAATCAGCACATACACACTTGATTCACCAATCAGCACAGACACACTTGATTCACCAATCAGCACATACACACTTGATTCACCAATCAGCACATACACACTTGATTCACCAATCAGCACAGACACACTTGATTCACCAATCAGCACATATACACTTGATTCACCAATCAGCACATACACACTTGATTCACCAATCAGCACATACACACTTGATTCACCAATCAGCACATACACACTTGATTCACCAATCAGCACAGACACACTTGATTCACCAATCAGCACATACACACTTGATTCACCAATCAGCACATACACACTTGATTCACCAATCAGCACAGACACACTTGATTCACCAATCAGCACATATACACTTGATTCACCAATCAGCACATACACACTTGATTCACCAATCAGCACATACACACTTGATTCACCAATCAGCATATACACTTGATTCACCAATCAGCACATACACACTTGATTCACCAATCAGCACATACACACTTGATTCACCAATCAGCACAGATACACTTGATTCCCAACAGCACATACACACTTGATTCAGCAATCAGCACAGACACACTTGATTCACCAATCAGCACATATACACTTGATTCACCAATCAGCACATATACACTTGATTCACCAATCAGCACATATACACTTGATTCACCAATCAGCACATACACACTTGATTCACCAATCAGCACATATACACTTGATTCACCAATCAGCACATATACACTTGATTCACCAATCAGCACATACACACTTGATTCACCAATCAGCACATACACACTTGATTCACCAATCAGCACAGACACACTTGATTCACCAATCAGCACAGATACACTTGATTCACCAATCAGCACATACACACTTGATTCACCAATCAGCACAAACACACTTGATTCACCAATCAGCACAGATACACTTGATTCACCAATCAGCACATATACACTTGATTCACCAATCAGCACATATACACTTGATTCACCAATCAGTACAGACACATTTGATTCACCATTCAGCACATACACACTTGATTCACCAATCAGCACAGACACACTTGATTCACCAATCAGCACATACACACTTGATTCACCAATCAGCACAGACACACTTGATTCACCAATCAGCACATACACACTTGATTACCAATCAGCACAGACACACTTGATTCACCAATCAGCACAGACACACTTGATTCACCAATCAGCACAGACACACTTGATTCACCAATCAGCACATACACACTTGATTCACCAATCAGCACCACCAATCAGCACATACACACTTGATTCACCAATCAGCACAGACACACTTGATTCACCAATCAGCACAGACACACTTGATTCACCAATCAGCACATACACACTTGATTCACCAATCAGCACATACACACTTGATTCACCAATCAGCACATATACACTTGATTCACCAATCAGCACATACACACTTGATTCACCAATCAGTACAGACACACTTGATTCACCAATCAGCACAGACACACTTGATTCACCAATCAGCACATACACACTTGATTCACCAATCAGCACCACCAATCAGCACATACACACTTGATTCACCAATCAGTACAGACACACTTGATTCACCAATCAGCACAGACACACTTGATTCACCAATCAGCACATACACACTTGATTCACCAATCAGCACATACACACTTGATTCACCAATCAGCACATATACACTTGATTCACCAATCAGCACATACACACTTGATTCACCAATCAGTACAGACACACTTGATTCACCAATCAGCACAGACACACTTGATTCACCAATCAGCACATACACACTTGATTCACCAATCAGCACCACCAATCAGCACATACACACTTGATTCACCAATCAGCACCACCAATCAGCACATACACACTTGATTCACCAATCAGTACAGACACACTTGATTCACCAATTAGCACCACCATTCAGTACAGACACACTTGATTCACCAATCAGCACCACCAATCAGCACATATACACTTGATTCACCAATCAGCACAGACACACTTGATTCACCAATCAGCACATACACACTTGATTCACCAATCAGCACCACCAATCAGCACAGACACACTTGATTCACCAATCAGCACATACACACTTGATTCACCAATCAGCACATACACACTTGATTCACCAATCAGCACAGACACACTTGATTCACCAATCAGCACATACACACTTGATTCACCAATCAGTACAGACACACTTGATTCACCAATCAGCACAGACACACTTGATTCACCAATCAGCACATACACACTTGATTCACCAATCAGCACATACACACTTGATTCACCAATCAGTACAGACACACTTGATTCACCAATCAGCACAGACACACTTGATTCACCAATCAGCACATACACACTTGATTCACCAATCAGCACCACCAATCAGCACATACACACTTGATTCACCAATCAGTACAGACACACTTGATTCACCAATCAGCACATACACACTTGATTCACCAATCAGCACCACCAATCAGCACATACACACTTGATTCACCAATCGGTACAGACACACTTGATTCACCAATCAGCACCACCAATCAGCACATACACACTTGATTCACCAATCAGTACAGACACACTTGATTCACCAATTAGCACCACCATTCAGTACAGACACACTTGATTTACCAATCAGTACAGACACACTTGATTCACCAATTAGCACCACCATTCAGTACAGACACACTTGATTTACCAATCAGCACCACCAATCAGCACATACACACTTGATTCACCAATCAGCACATACACACTTGATTCACCAATCAGCACATATACACTTGATTCACCAATCAGCACCACCAATCAGCACAGACACACTTGATTCACCAATCAGCACATACACACTTGATTCACCAATCAGCACATACACACTTGATTCACCAATCAGCACCACCAATCAGCACAGACACACTTGATTCACCAATCAGCACATACACACTTGATTCACCAATCAGCACCACCAATCAGCACAGATACACTTGATTCACCAATCAGCACAGATACACTTGATTCACCAATCAGCACAGACACACTTGATTCACCAATCAGCACATACACACTTGATTCACCAATCAGCACAGACACACTTGATTCACCAATCAGCACATATACACTTGATTCACCAATCAGCACATATACACTTGATTCACCAATCAGCACATCACACTTGATTCACCAATCAGCACAGACACACTTGATTCACCAATCAGCACATACACACTTGATTCACCAATCAGCACATACACACTTGATTCACCAATCAGCACAGACACACTTGATTCACCAATCAGCACATATACACCTGATTCACCAATCAGCACATACACACTTGATTCACCAATCAGCACAGACACACTTGATTCACCAATCAGCACATATACACTTGATTCACCAATCAGCACATATACACTTGATTCACCAATCAGCACATATACACTTGATTCACCAATCAGCACATACACACTTGATTCACCAATCAGCACATATACACTTGATTCACCAATCAGCACATATACACTTGATTCACCAATCAGCACATATACACTTGATTCACCAATCAGCACAGATACACTTGATTCACCAATCAGCATAGACACACTTGATTCACCAATCAGCACATACACACTTGATTCACCAATCAGCACATACACACTTGATTCACCAATCAGCACAGACACACTTGATTCACCAATCAGCACATATACACTTGATTCACCAATCAGCACAGATACACTTGATTCACCAATCAGCACAGACACACTTGATTCACCAATCAGCACATACACACTTGATTCACCAATCAGCACATACACACTTGATTCACCAATCAGCACAGACACACACTTGATTCACCAATCAGCACATATACACTTGATTCACCAATCAGCACAGACACACTTGATTCACCAATCAGCACATACACTTGATTCACCAATCAGCACATATACACTTGATTCACCAATCAGCACAGACACACTTGATTCACCAATCAGCACATACACACTTGATTCACCAATCAGCACATATACACTTGATTCACCAATCAGCACAGACACACTTGATTCACCAATCAGCACATATACACTTGATTCACCAATCAGCACATATACACTTGATTCACCAATCAGCACAGACACACTTGATTCACCAATCAGCACATATACACTTGATTCACCAATCAGCACATATACACTTGATTCACCAATCAGCACAGATACACTTGATTCACCAATCAGCACATATACACTTGATTCACCAATCAGCACAGATACACTTGATTCACCAATCAGCACATATACACTTGATTCACCAATCAGCACAGACACACTTGATTCACCAATCAGCACAGATACACTTGATTCACCAATCAGCACATACACACTTGATTCACCAATCAGCACAGACACACTTGATTCACCAATCAGCACAGACACACTTGATTCACCAATCAGCACATATACACTTGATTCACCAATCAGCACATATACACTTGATTCACCAATCAGCACAGACACACTTGATTCACCAATCAGCACATATACACTTGATTCACCAATCAGCACATATACACTTGATTCACCAATCAGCACAGACACACTTGATTCACCAATCAGCACATATACACTTGATTCACCAATCAGCACATATACACTTGATTCACCAATCAGCACAGACACACTTGATTCACCAATCAGCACATATACACTTGATTCACCAATCAGCACATATACACTTGATTCACCAATCAGCACAGACACACTTGATTCACCAATCAGCACATATACACTTGATTCACCAATCAGCACATATACACTTGATTCACCAATCAGCACAGACACACTTGATTCACCAATCAGCACATATACACTTGATTCACCAATCAGCACATATACACTTGATTCACCAATCAGCACATATACACTTGATTCACCAATCAGCACAGATACACTTGATTCACCAATCAGCACATATACACTTGATTCACCAATCAGCACAGATACACTTGATTCACCAATCAGCACATATACACTTGATTCACCAATCAGCACAGACACACTTGATTCACCAATCAGCACAGACACACTTGATTCACCAATCAGCACATACAAACACTTGATTCACCAATCAGCACATACACACTTGATTCACCAATCAGCACATACAGACACACTTGATTCACCAATCAGCACATACACACTTGATTCACCAATCAGCACAGACACACTTGATTCACCAATCAGCACATAACACACTTGATTCACCAATCAGCACATACACACTTGATTCACCAATCAGCACATGTACAAACACTTGATTCACCAATCAGCACATATACACTTGATTCACCAATCAGCACAGATACACTTGATTCACCAATCAGCACATATACACTTGATTCACCAATCAGCACAGATACACTTGATTCACCAATCAGCACATATACACTTGATTCACCAATCAGTACAGACACACTTGATTCACCAATCAGCACATATACACTTGATTCACCAATCAGTACAGACACACTTGATTCACCAATCAGCACAGATACACTTGATTCACCAATCAGCACATACACACTTGATTCACCAATCAGCACAGACACACTTGATTCACCAATCAGCACATGTACACTTGATTCACCAATCAGCACATATACACTTGATTCACCAATCAGCACAAACACACTTGATTCACCAATCAGCACAGACACACTTGATTCACCAATCAGCACATGTACACTTGATTCACCAATCAGCACAGATACACTTGATTCACCAATCAACACAGATACACTTGATTCACCAATCAGCACAGATACACTTGATTCACCAATCAGCACAGATACACTTGATTCACCAATCAGCACATATACACTTGATTCACCAATCAGCACAGATACACTTGATTCACCAATCAGCACATACACACTTGATTCACCAATCAGCACAGACACACTTGATTCACCAATCAGCACAGACACACTTGATTCACCAATCAGCACAGACACACTTGATTCACCGATCAGTATAATTCCAATTGTAAGAAGAAAATAAAAACGTTTTTTTTATTGTTATACCTTTTATTTTACACACGAGTGGACCGCCTGAATCGCCAGAACACGTGTCTATACCACCAGCCAGGTAGCCGGCACAGATCATGTTAGAGGATATCGTCTGCTTGTATAGTCTGTTACACGTTCTATGGTCGACAAGAGGAATGCGGGCAGCTCTCATATGAACGCTTCCTGTATCTAAAACACAAATGGGTCGAACGTTATGAAACTTTTGTCAGATCTCAAACTCGTGCTCAAATAATTTGATTGGTTGATTCTGAGATTTACACTCAGCTGAACCAATCAGAAGCTTTATACTGAACTTGTGGTCGGAGAAGGGTGTGATAACCCCAGGGCCAATTCTAGTGTTTCCCTTTACGTAGTTATGGTTGGGAATTTAGTGTTAGGGTAGATTAGGGTTGGTTATGTTAGGTTAATAATTAGGCACACTTAATGAGACACGTGAGTTTGAGGTATTAGCGATTCAGGGTTGGGGTGGATTAGGATTAAGCGTAAGGATTTAGTTTAAACCACAGGGATTCGGCACGTTTGGGGGTACTAGTATATATATTTAAGTACAGGGATTCTACTCTGTGGGATGTCAGATTTCGCATCGATCAGTAAAATGGCCCTATCTGAAACAATTTTGAACAACTATGTCCAAATATAACGCCTATCCCGAGTCTTTATATTGTTCTTCAAATAAAACACAACTTTAAGCTGCATGCATGTATACTTTGCAAACAATTGCCACAGACTTAAATATATATACTAGTACCCCCAAACGTGCCGAATCCCTGTGGTTTAAACACTATTTATTTCTTTGAATATACAGTCTAGTATACATAATATGTACATACATGTTAAGTTAAGGGTAGATCAGCATTACTTCATCATTAGGCATGATTTATACGGTTGCCGTAGTTGGTCTAAGGGATATAGGGTTACGGGTAGAATAGGGTTACGTTATAAGTCATAGTAAGATATAATTAATAGGCTATATGACTGGCAGTTCAAAAATGCTTTGGACTAATTATAAATTTATACAGTCTACATCCGTTATGTCAAAGTCGGTTATGTCGAATTCTCCGTTTATCTCGAAGTCGGGTCAAGTCCCGTTTCAGACACTATCAAATTACATTTATATCGAATTTCGTTAAGTCGAATATTTCGTTATATCAAATTTATTTTTTGGTCCCTTCAGTATAAATGTGCAGTATTTCACATTCGTTATGTCAAAGTGCAACTTGTCTCAAGTGTCGCCGAAAATGTACCTGATTATGTTATCAAATGTACCCATGTCACGGTAATGACAACATGGAAGATGATTTATGGGATAAATATACCATGTGTACGACTGTGATCTACTAGTATGAAAAACATCATCTTTGGAAATATGGTCAATATTCGCTATGTCAAACTTCGGTTATGTCGAAGTATTTTTGTTCGGTCCGACGAAATTCGACAAAACGGATGTAGAATATATCTAAATATGTACTCCAATGCGTCCCTCTCAACAAACGTTGATAAATTGTAGTACTCTATGATTGTGTTCTGTTATGTCAAATAGTATGTTTATAAACTGGAAACTCATTGAAAAGTATACTACTTCTGATTGCTTATATTCGTGACACACTTTCGCAATCGCAATACGAAGACAACCGGGGTAGAAACAATCAGATATAGGACAGCAACTTTGCCACGATATTCTTCCGCGAATTATCGCGAAAATAAAACTCACGCGAACAAATAGTGCCTTACAGTACTCACACACTTCATGCTCTCCCCAGCCTGATATGAGACATTTATAACCAGGTTGGTACTGCGTAGTTTCGGTAGGTAGACAGGCGGGTTCTGCCTTACAATACTTACCCTCTTCATGCGCTCCCCAGCCTGATATAAGACATTTATAACCCGGTTGGTACTGCGTAGTTTCGGTAGGTAGACAGGCGGGTTCTGCCTTACAGTACTTATCCACTTCATGCGCTCCCCAGCCTGATATGAGACATTTATAACCCGGTTGGTACTGCGTAGTTTCGTTAGGTAGACAGGCGGGTTCTGCCTTACAGTACTTACCCACTTCATGCGCTCCCCAGCCTGATATGAGACATTTATAACCCGGTTGGTACTGCGTAGTTTCGTTAGGTAGACAGGCGGGTTGTGCTTTACAGTACTTACCCTCTTCATGCGCTCCCCAGCCTGATATAAGACATTTATAACCCGGTTGGTACTGCGTAGTTTCGGTAGGTAGACAGGCGGGTTCTGCCTTACAGTACTTACCCTCTTCATGCTCTCCCCAGCCTGATATGAGACATTTATAACCAGGTTGGTACTGCGTAGTTTCGGTAGGTAGACAGGCGGGTTCTGCCTTACAATACTTACCCTCTTCATGCTCTCCCCAGCCTGATATGAGACATTTATAACCAGGTTGGTACTGCGTAGTTTCGGTAGGTAGACAGGCGGGTTCTGCCTTACAATACTTACCCTCTTCATGCGCTCCCCAGCCTGATATAAGACATTTATAACCCGGTTGGTACTGCGTAGTTTCGGTAGGTAGACAGGCGGGTTCTGCCTTACAATACTTACCCTCTTCATGCGCTCCCCAGCCTGATATAAGACATTTATAACCCGGTTGGTACTGCGTAGTTTCGGTAGGTAGACAGGCGGGTTCTGCCTTACAGTACTTACCCACTTCATGCGCTCCCCAGCCTGATATGAGACATTTATAACCCGGTTGGTACTGCGTAGTTTCGTTAGGTAGACAGGCGGGCTGTACGTAGTCGTTGAATACAATACCCCTTCCATGTATTGGACGTAATTTTAACAAAGCGATGTCGTAGTCGTAGTCCTGATCTGCTTGAATGAACAAAACAATGACTTTTATTAATTTAATCAAAGCAGTCATTTTATGCTCAAGAAAATGAAATTGCGCTGTATGCGTGTGTTCTGTTTTAATACCAGCAAGTTCAATAAGACAAGCTAAAAATGATTAAGTACAATACCGTTTCCGTGGCTTAGTGGTTAAGGCGTCCGCATACGGAGCGGGAGGTTCGAACCTCATCAGGGGTTCGTTCTGGTATGGCCGGTTGGTGAGCCACCAGCTAGTTAAATAATGGTTAACGATTGCCTACCAGCCTGGTGCCTGGCATACACGCATAGGATTCGGGAAATACTGATGTTCATAAACAGAGGTGTCTCATAAGTCATAAATGGCTGGCCCTATAAATATGGGTGACACTATAATAAACAAACAGACGGATCTGTAGTCCAGTGGTAACACGCTGGACTGGTAATCCAGGGATCGCAGGTTCGATCCCCCGTCTGACCCTAATAAAATTAACAGTCTTTCAGATGGGACGTTGAACCGAGTCTCGTGTCGGTGCTTTACACCGTGCACGTAAAATAACCAGAGGAGATTCTGGAATTGGTCTCTGTCTGTATCATTGCGCTATCCTCCAAAATCTAAAATGACTACCGTAATCTCTTCAGGAGGCGTCGCTCATATGGGCAACCGGTAGCGACGATAAATAAACGTAAAACACACACATAATAAACAAACACTGTACATTAATGTCACTGCTATTATGATTTATTACAGAGAAGGGAAGCTATGAAGAGAGCAAAGGGACAACAATACTATCATAGTCAACCAATATAATTATTATCTCGTTTTCAACAATGTTCAAGTACAGTCTACATCCGTTATGTCAAAGTCGGTTATGTCGAATTCTCCGGTTATCCGTTTCAGACACTATCATTTTACATATAACTGGCTCCGTTTATATCAAATTTCGTTAAGTCAAACTTCGGTTATGTCGAAGTATATTGTCCGGTCCGACGGAATTTGACATAACGGATGCAGACTGTACATTTAAAATGTTAACAAGTTGGATTTCTTTACCGTAAAACTTGGGTAATACTGATTTTGTACAATTGATTGATAGTAACTTTAAAAAAAAAATTGTGACAATGAGTTTGAACTGCAATATGACTTTAAGTTTGTGGTCATTTTTCTTTTTGTATGTTTATTCATAGTGGGTACCAGTTTGTATGTTTATTCATAGTGGGTACCAGTTTGTACGTTTATTCATAGTGGGTACCAGTTTGTACGTTTATTCATAGTGGGTAGCGGTTTGTACGTTTATTCATAGTGGGTACCAGTTTGTACGTTTATTCATAATGGGTACCGGTTTGTACGTTTATTCATAGTGGGTACCAGTTTGTACGTTTATTCATAGTGGGTACCGGTTTGTACGTTTATTCATAGTGGGTACAGGTTTCTGCATGTTGCCCATATGAGCGACACAGTTTACCTAGCAACACGTTTCCTGGGCAGGCTCCAGGCGGTTAACAAGTACTTAGTACACCAACCTCCGTAAGAAACTACCAACGTTTTCATATAAAGAACAACAGTCTGAGCGGGGCTCGAACCCGTGACCATCAGTGATGATAGGTTACAGTGGTATACAATCGTCACGGATGGTCACGGGTTCGAGCACCGTTCAGACCGTGTCTCTTTAAATGAAACAGTTGGATGTTTCTTATACGGACGTTGTTTATAGTTATGTTATTGCATATTTATATTAACATAGTTCATGATCACACGGGATATGCGTAAGATCGGATGGATATGCGTAAGATCGGATGGATATGCGTAAGATCGGATGGATATGCCTAAGATTGGATGGATATGCGTACTATTGGATGGATATGCGTAAGATCGGATGGATATGCGTAAGATTGAATGGATATGCTTTAACATATTTACACAGATGGATCTGTAGTCCAGTGGTTAACACGTTGGGCTGGTAATCGAGGGATCACAGGTTCGATCCCCCGTCTGACCCAAGTAAAATTTACAGTCTTTCAGATGCGACAATAAACCGAGGTCTCGTGTCGGTGCTTTACACCGTGCACGTAAAAGAACCAGAGGAGACTCTGGAATGGGTCTCTGTCTGTATCATTGCACTATCCTCCAAAAATCTAAAATGACTAATCTCTGCAGGAGGCGTCGCTCATATGGGCAACCGGTAGTGACGATAAATAAACGTAAGACACACACATAGCATATTTACCTAACTGATTATGTATTAAAAACTATCTAGATACTCACCGCTATATAAGTTATGTGCGATTATTTCATCTACGTCAAATTCCTGTTCGAACTTATCTCTGCGCCCGGTGTTTAGATCCCCTGTACGCACTACCACCTGTCCCTTGCTAACATCTCTACAAGTATCGACAGTTCTCTGGTTTTAAACTTTATTTATTTTACAACGATTGCGAAGTTCTTACCATTGTAACAGGAATAATTATGTGCTGTACCGAACCCCTGTTCAATCAATCATCAAATATGTTGAGATGTTGCCACATCATCTATATAATTTATATAGACACCTAAGTGTAGAATGGAAGCAATTTCCTAAATACTTATTTCGTCAGAATTTATACCAAATTAAAGGCCTAAGTGTATCACATCTAAGGCAAAATGGAAGAAATTTCCAAAATACTTATTTCGTCAGAATTTATACCAAATTAAAGGCCTAAGTGTATCACATCTAAGGCAAAATGGAAGCAATTTCCAAAATACTTATTTCGTCAGAATTTATACCAAATTAAAGGCCTAAGTGTATCACATCTAAGGCAAAATGGAAGAAATTTCCATAATACTTATTTCGTCAGAATTTATGCCAAATTAAAGGCCTAAGTGTATCACATCTAAGGCAAAATGGAAGAAATTTCCATAATACTTATTTCGTCAGAATGTATGCCAAATTAAAGGCCTAAGTGTATCACATCTAAGGCAAAATGGAAGAAATTTCCATAATACTTATTTCGTCAGAATTTATGCCAAATTAAAGGCCTAAGTGAATCACATCTAAGGCAAAATGGAAGAAATTTCCATAATACTTATTTCGTCAGAATTTATGCCAAATTAAAGGCCTAAGTGTATCACATCTAAGGCAAAATGGAAGAAATTTCCATAATACTTATTTCGTCAGAATTTATGCCAAATTAAAGGCCTAAGTGTATCACATCTAAGGCAAAATGGAAGAAATTTCCATAATACTTATTTCGTCAGAATTTATACCAAATTAAAGGCCTAAGTGTATCACATCTAAGGCAAAATGGAAGAAATTTCCATAATACTTATTTCGTCAGAATTTATGCCAAATTAAAGGCCTAAGTGTATCACATCTAAGGCAAAATGGAAGAAATTTCCATAATACTTATTTCGTCAGAATTTATGCCAAATTAAAGGCCTAAGTGTATCACATCTAAGGCAAAATGGAAGAAATTTCCATAATACTTATTTCGTCAGAATTTATGCCAAATTAAAGGCCTAAGTGTATCACATCTAAGGCAAAATGGAAGAAATTTCCATAATACTTATTTCGTCAGAATTTATGCCAAATTAAAGGCCTAAGTGTATCACATCTAAGGCAAAATGGAAGAAATTTCCATAATACTTATTTCGTCAGAATTTATGCCAAATTAAAGGCCTAAGTGTATCACATCTAAGGCAAAATGGAAGAAATTTCCATAATACTTATTTCGTCAGAATTTATGCCAAATTAAAGGCCTAAGTGTATCACATCTAAGGCAAAATGGAAGAAATTTCCATAATACTTATTTCGTCAGAATTTATGCCAAATTAAAGGCCTAAGTGTATCACATCTAAGGCAAAATGGAAGAAATTTCCATAATACTTATTTCGTCAGAATTTATGCCAAATTAAAGGCCTAAGTGTATCACATCTAAGGCAAAATGGAAGAAATTTCCATAATACTTATTTCGTCAGAATTTATGCCAAATTAAAGGCCTAAGTGTATCACATCTAAGGCAAAATGGAAGAAATTTCCATAATACTTATTTCGTCAGAATTTATGCCAAATTAAAGGCCTAAGTGTATCACATCTAAGGCAAAATGGAAGAAATTTCCATAATACTTATTTCGTCAGAATTTATGCCAAATTAAAGGCCTAAGTGTATCACATCTAAGGCAAAATGGAAGAAATTTCCATAATACTTATTTCGTCAGAATTTATGCCAAATTAAAGGCCTAAGTGTATCACATCTAAGGCAAAATGGAAGAAATTTCCATAATACTTATTTCGTCAGAATTTATGCCAAATTAAAGGCCTAAGTG
>CM026390.1:30207652-30266814 GCA_014843695.1 Archivesica marissinica
CTAAGGCAAAATGGAAGAAATTTCCATAATACTTATTTCGTCAGAATTTATGCCAAATTAAAGGCCTAAGTGTATCACATCTAAGGCAAAATGGAAGAAATTTCCATAATACTTATTTCGTCAGAATTTATGCCAAATTAAAGGCCTAAGTGTATCACATCTAAGGCAAAATGGAAGAAATTTCCATAATACTTATTTCGTCAGAATTTATGCCAAATTAAAGGCCTAAGTGTATCACATCTAAGGCAAAATGGAAGAAATTTCCATAATACTTATTTCGTCAGAATTTATGCCAAATTAAAGGCCTAAGTGTATCACATCTAAGGCAAAATGGAAGAAATTTCCATAATACTTATTTCGTCAGAATTTATGCCAAATTAAAGGCCTAAGTGTATCACATCTAAGGCAAAATGGAAGAAATTTCCATAATACTTATTTCGTCAGAATTTATACCAAATTAAAGGCCTAAGTATATCACATCTAAGGCAAAATGGAAGCAATTTCCAAAATACATGTACTTATTTCGTCAGAATTTATACCAAATTAAAGGCCTAAGTGTATCACATCTAAGGCAAAATGGAAGCAATTTCCAAAATACTTATTTCATCAGAATTTATACCAAATTAAAGGCCTAAGTGTATCACATCTAAGGCAAAATGGAAGAAATTTCCAAAATACTTATTTCGTCAGAATTTATACCAAATTAAAGGCCTAAGTGTATCACATCTAAGGCAAAATGGAAGAAATTTCCATAATACTTATTTCGTCAGAATTTATGCCAAATTAAAGGCCTAAGTGTATCACATCTAAGGCAAAATGGAAGAAATTTCCATAATACTTATTTCGTCAGAATTTATGCCAAATTAAAGGCCTAAGTGTATCACATCTAAGGCAAAATGGAAGAAATTTCCATAATACTTATTTCGTCAGAATTTATGCCAAATTAAAGGCCTAAGTGTATCACATCTAAGGCAAAATGGAAGCAATTTCCAAAATACATGTACTTATTTCGTCAGAATTTATACCAAATTAAAGGCCTAAGTGTATCACATCTAAAGCAAAATGGAAGCAATTTCCAAAATACTTATTTCGTCAGAATTTATACCAAATTAAAGACAATTGAACGACGAATACGGCTATAACAGAAATAATTTGATAATTTTAACAACGAAGACGTTATTTAGAGATTACAAACAGTTTACTATGTAATTTAACCCTTTCAACACCACATACCTCTATTTATAGGCTTACAGAAAGTGTAGATCCAGATGAGCCGGCTCGTGACGAGCCGTCTCATCAGGATCTGCACTTTTTGCAAGTAGTATTACTAATTTTAGACAAAATTACCCATCTTGATAAATGAACTGGTCCGAATGTAATTTTCTTATTCATTTATTGGTCTAAGAATATCATGGACCAGTCCATGTCAGTTACTTGGTGTTGAAAGAGTTAATGTAACATTATCAGCTGTTGCGTACATGTGAGGTAGTGGTCAGTCATGGATATCGGGTATCGATAAGCTACGGATATGTACGCTTACATGCAACTTATATTAATCACTCTCGTTGGCGCGGATGAAAGCGTAAATGTGGTCATTCGTGTGGGAGGAAACCGGAGTACCAGGAGAAAACCCACCTGTCCGATCTGGTGACCACCGTTCCATCTCACATACTTCCCGGTCCGAAGATCGAACCCGGGTTGCATTGGTGAGAAGCGAGCATGCTGATATTCTAGCATTGCTATATTTTTGATACGTTTATTTTATCGTAGTCTCCGGGACTCCTCATGAAGCAAATTAGTCATATTGTTTTTGTTGGTGCATAGTGGGAGACACGCGCTCCAATTCCAGACATACCTAATTTGTACTCGATTTCAGCTGGATTACTGATGCGGATTATCTCCCTTGAAAATGATTTTCTTATTGTCAAATATGTTAGCAATAGTTTATATAGGGTCATTATTTTCAATCCCTGGTTCGTTTACATGTCCGATGTGTAACACCGATATATAAGACCTAAGTTTAGAGGTCTCTCTGAAAAATTGTTAAACGTATTATGGTCAGGTGGGTGGATCCAACTCGCAGTCATTAAACCTTCAAATGATGCCAACGTTATAATATCTCTCACATACTCGTCGACACATTTACTAGCTAACACTATAACAGATTCATATAGATATAGATACACGGGTTTGCTAAAACCTTCAAATGATGCCAACGTTATAATATCTCTCACATACTCGTCGACACATTTACTAGCTAACAATATAACGGATTCATATAGATCTAGATACACGGGTTTGCTAAAACCTTCAAATGATGCCAAAGTTATAATATCTCTCACATACTCGTCGAAACATTTACTAGCTAACCATATAACGGATTCATATAGATCTAGATACACGGGTTTGCTAAAACCTTCAAATGATGCCAAAGTTATAATATCTCTCACATACTCGTCGAAACATTTACTAGCTAACAATATAACGGATTCATATAGATCTAGATACACGGGTTTGCTAAAACCTTCAAATGATGCCAAAGTTATAATATCTCTCACATACTCGTCGACACATTTACTAGCTAACAATATAACGGATTCATATAGATCTAGATACACGGGTTTGCTAAAACCTTCAAATGATGCCAAAGTTATAATATCTCTCACATACTCGTCGAAACATTTACTAGCTAACAATATAACGGATTCATATAGATCTAGATACACGGGTTTGCTAAAACCTTCAAATGATGCCAAAGTTATAATATCTCTCACATACTCGTCGAAACATTTACTAGCTAACCATATAACGGATTCATATAGATCTAGATACACGGGTTTGCTAAAACCTTCAAATGATGCCAAAGTTATAATATCTCTCACATACTCGTCGAAACATTTACTAGCTAACCATATAACGGATTCATATAGATCTAGATACACTGGTTTGCTAAAACCTTCAAATGATGCCAAAGTTATAATATCTCTCACATACTCGTCGACACATTTACTAGCTAACCATATAACGGATTCATATAGATCTAGATACACGGGTTTGCTAAAACCTTCAAATGATGCCAACGTTATAATATCTCTCACATACTCGTCGAAACATTTACTAGCTAACAATATAACGGATTCATATAGATCTAGATACACGGGTTTGCTAAAACCTTCAAATGATGCCAAAGTTATAATATCTCTCACATACTCGTCGAAACATTTACTAGCTAACAATATAACGGATTCATATAGATCTAGATACACGGGTTTGCTAAAACCTTCAAATGATGCCAAAGTTATAATATCTCTCACATACTTGTCGACACATTTACTAGCTAACAATATAACGGATTCATATAGATCTAGATACACGGGTTTGCTAAAACCTTCAAATGATGCCAAAGTTATAATATCTCTCACATACTCGTCGAAACATTTACTAGCTAACCATATAACGGATTCATATAGATCTAGATACACGGGTTTGCTAAAACCTTCAAATGATGCCAAAGTTATAATATCTCTCACATACTCGTCGACACATTTACTAGCTAACCATATAACGGATTCATATAGATCTAGATACACGGGTTTGCTAAAAGCTTTATATATACATTAATAGCATGGGCTTCATTGTTATTCTGTGGCTTAGTGGTTAGGTCGTTTATTTCCAATCAAGTGCACATCGCAATTGTAGGCTCGAATCCCACTGAGAGCATTATATTCCTTCATGCGAGGAAGTTATCCAGCTGACTTACTGAGGGCCAGTGGTTTTATCTGGGTGCCAGGCGTTGCCTGATCCTCCACCTCTAGAAGCTGGAGAGTCGAGATGTATACTATGTGCGACATAAACCACCAACACAAATAATTACATTTGTTAATAGTTCGCTAATAAACCCATCTTACCTGAAACAATGAGCAGCACTGAGCACCCAGTATTCCCCAATAATGGTCCCCCCGCAATGATGTAAATGATAACTCAAGGAGCCTGACATGCGTCTGCGCACTCCGACCTGCCAGGGATACATTCCATACGATGCCTTAGAGCCGCCAAATATCCTGCCCATTTTACGGTAAAGGTAAAAGTTCAGGTCTAAGGAATCGTCGTCCAGGTCTAAGGAATCGTCGTCCAGGTCGAAGGAATCGTCGTCCACTAGGTCGTAGGAATCGTCGTCCAGTCCGGCATCCCTGCGTCCACGATTATTCTCTAATGGCCGCAAGCCACAAGTCATATTGGGATTAAATCCACCTGCAATACAAATTTACATTCAATGGACACATTTTGCATTGGTGTCCAATAAAGTCTTATGCAAGTCCTAAATGCAACGTATGGGTATGACCAACATGACGAGGTCATAGGTGATTCTTTCACCAAAAGCTTTGCACCTCTATCTTAGCTCTCCCTTTAGTTTATTTATACTAGAGGGGGAGAGTTCTTGTGCTGAATTCATTAATTCAACTAATCTATGGGGAATACACATCCGAGATCTTATGTAAGTTCTTAATTCAACGTATGTGAATGTTGGTAATCAATCGAGATCTGATGTGAGTTTTTAATTCAACGTATATTTCCCCTAGTAGCTTTGGTTTCGTGAACTTTTCCCCCAGTTACTTTGGTTTCGTGAACTTTCCCCCCAGTACCTTTGGTTTCGTGAACTTTCCCCCCAGTACCTTTGGTTTCGTGAACTTTTCCCCCAGTACCTTTGGTTTCGTGAACTTTTCCCCCAGTTACTTTGAATCCGTGAACTTTACCCCAGTACCATTGGATTCGTGAACCCCCCAGTACCTTTGGTTTCGTGAACTTTTCCCCTAGTTACTTTGGTTTCGTGAACTTTCCCCCAGTACCTTTGGTTTCGTGAACTTTTCCCCCAGTACCTTTGGTTTCGTGAACTTTTCCCCCAGTAACTTTGGTTTCGTGAACTTTTCCCCCAGTACCTTTTGTTTCGTGAACTTTCCCCCAGTACCTTTGGTTTCGTGAACTTTTCCCCCAGTTACTTTGAATCCGTGAACTTTACCCCAGTACCATTGGATTCGTGAACCCCCCAGTACCTTTGGTTTCGTGAACTTTTCCCCCAGTACCTTTGGTTTCGTGAACCTTTCCCCCAGTACCTTTGGTTTCGTGAACTTTTCCCCCAGTAACTTTGGTTTCGTGAACTTTCCCCCCAGTACCTTTGGTTTCGTGAACTTTTCCCCCAGTACCTTTGGTTTCGTGAACTTTTCCCCCAGTTACTTTGAATCCGTGAACTTTACCCCAGTACCATTGGATTCGTGAACCCCCCAGTACCTTTGGTTTCGTGAACTTTTCCCCCAGTAACTTTGGTTTCGTGAACTTTTCCCCCAGTACCTTTGGTTTCGTGACCTTTCCCCCAGTACCTTTGGTTTCGTGAACTTTTCCCCCAGTAACTTTGGTTTCGTGAACTTTCCCCCCAGTACCGTTGGTTTCGTGAACCTTTCCCCCAGTACCTTTGGTTTCGTGAACTTTTCCCCCAGTAACTTTGGTTTCGTGAACTTTCCCCCCAGTACCTTTGGTTTCGTGAACTTTTCCCCCAGTACCTTTGGTTTCGTGAACTTTTCCCCCAGTTACTTTGAATCCGTGAACTTTACCCCAGTACCATTGGATTCGTGAACCCCCCAATACCTTTGGTTTCGTGAACTTTTCCCCCAGTAACTCCTTTGGTTTCGTGAACCTTTCCCCCAGTACCTTTGGTTTCGTGAACTTTTCCCCCAGTAACTTTGGTTTCGTGAACTTTTCCCCCAGTAACTTTGGTTTCGGGAACTTTTCCCCCAGTACCTTTGGTTTCGTGAACTTTTCCCCCAGTAACTTTGGTTTCGTGAACTTTTCTCCCAGTACTTTTGGTTTCGTGAACTTTTCCCACAGTAACTTTGGTTTCGTGAACTTTTCCCCCATGTAGTACCGTTGGATTCCTGAATTTTCCACCACAGTAACTTCGGATTAGTAAACTTTCCCCCAGTTACTTTGAATTCGTGAACTTTACCCCAGTACCATTGGATTCGTGAACCCCCCCCCCCCAGTACCTTTGGATTCGTGAAACTCACCTTCAGGAATGTCATGAGCAGAGTGTGACCAATATCATATAACTAAAGCTAAATTATTTTGTAACACACCTTCAGCACATCTGGGTACATCGCAGTATTGCCACCTCACATCGGAATTAGTGGTGTAACACCATGGAGTGACGTCACCATCAGGTGACCTGCAACGATTGGCTGCAGCATCCGCACTTGTATCCGGGAACATTGTGTCAGTATGGTATTTGTGGTGATGGGGACTGTCCGATGACCATCTTTGGCATGCGTGACCGGAAGTTGAATGCGATGTGGGACCGGTGTACTCGGATGCAATTGTGTAGCAGTTGTCTGCAGAAGATCAATGAAAGGTGATATTTACTAACATTATTCCTCTCACGTGACATGTAAAATTGCGTATGGGACTACACATTATATCTTTAAATATTTAAACTATTATTAAGTAGCATCAACGTTTAATTTTCAAACCTTTGCATGTTGGGATATTGCAGTATCCCCACCTTTCGTCTCGATGTAAAGTGTAGCACCAAGGCAATGGATCATCGTCGGGATTTCTACAGTAATTTCTTGCCGCCGTCACAGAGCCGTCGGGATATGAGGAATCATTGTGATGCTTATGTTCATGCGGGGTGTTCAAATTCCACGATTGACATTCAAACCCGTTTTCCGTTTCAGCTATCTTTCCGGTGTATGGTGCGTCTCGTTGCTTGCAATCTTATAATGGACAAATGGCATAGGTATGTATTGTATTGTATTATATTGTATTGTAGTAACACAATATAATATAAATAAATTAATATGGCGTCGTGCTGAAAGATCAATGCTTCCACACACCAATAAAAACTCGAGAGAAATATAGGGTGAATGGAAGCACACTGACTTGTTTCATTAACCCTTACAACACCACATACCTCTAAATAGGCTTACAATAATTGTAGATCCAGATGAGCTGGGCAGTGACGAGCCGTCTCATCAAGATCTGCACTTTTTGCCAGTAATATTACTATTTTTAGACAAAATTATCCATTTTGAAAAATAAACTTGTCCAAATGTAATTTTCTTATTAATTTATTGGTTTATAATTATCATGGACCAGTCCATGTCAGTTACTTGGTGTTGAATGGGTTAACTGATACTGCAATCAGTACAATTTGAAATATAAATCCACCCACTTTAGACATACATGTACTCATCAAAAATGACGTCATTCGAGTTTGTTAACAAATCTGTAACGCAGTCCAGCTACATGACAGGGTCAATACCACCTTAATGTGCCATCGGGAGGGTAGACCTATAGAAATTAGAAACATGCACGCATTTAGGGGTATCAAATTGTTTCAGCTTAGGAAGTTATCTAACTTGCATGCTTACGGTCGGTGGTTCTACACGGGTTTCAGTACGTGTCCAAAATATTGCTTGACTAGGCATCCTGGATCTCCTCCATACATACTACCTCGAGAGTCGCCATATGACAAATTAAGCAACCTAGCCTATACTAATAATAATAATAAAGACTTTTATGAGAGAACTCATTTAAAATCTACCACGAAGTCCTCAACATCCATAGTCGTTAAGAGTCTGAAAGCTGATTAAAGTTGTACACTTACGAGTTTACTCTTTTAAAGAATGTCCATGCTCTACCTACTGTGACAAGTTTACACTACAGACACTGCTTAAATATTCAATATACCCGGAGAAGCTGTTTCTATCGGTGTCGGTGGCTGTGTTGTCGACTGTATCGTCGTTGACAGTGTTGTTCTGGCTGCGGTGGTTGTACTGCGATGATTGACCGGATGTTCACACGTGACCGCTGCATCCTCGGAATGATCGCAGTTGTTGATTAGCCAATCAGAGTGAGGGCAGAGTTCGATGGATTCTTCAGCTCCAGTACACTTGACATCGTCTAGAAATATCTGCATGTCTACGTCACCAGGACCGTAAAATTCACCTGATAATCCCTTACCGTTCCTGTGAATGAGAATGTCATGATTCAATGAGAATGTAATGATTCAATGAGAATGTAATGTTTTAATGAGAATGTCATGATTCAATGAGAATGTAATGATTCAATGAGAATGTAATGATCCAATGAGAATGTTTAATGATCCAATGAGAATGTTTAATGATTCAATGAGAATGTTTAATGATCCAATGAGAATGTTTAATGATTGAATGAGAATGTTTAATGATCCAATGAGAATGTTTAATGATTCAATGAGAATGTAATGATTCAATGAGAATGTAATGCTTTAATGAGAATGTCATGATTCAATGAGAATGTAATGCTTTAATGAGAATGTCATGATTCAATGAGAATGTCATGATTCAATGAGAATGTTTAATGATCCAATGAGAATGTTTAATGATTCCATGAGAATGTTTAATTCAATGAGAATGTTTAATTCAATGAGAATGTTTAATTCAATGAGAATGTTTAATGATCCAATGAGAATGTTTAATGATTCAATGAGAATGTTTAATAATTCAATGAGAATGTTTAATTCAATGAGAATGTTTAATTCAATGAGAATGTCATGATTCAATGAGAATGTTTAATGATTCAATGAGAATGTTTAATAATTCAATGAGAATGTTTAATTCAATGGGAATGTTTAATGATTCAATGAGAATGTTTAATGATAAAATGAGAATGTAATGACCAAAAGAAAGGATACTCTTAGTAACAGTACCATTTACCTACTATTTAAGCATTTACCTACTGTTTAAGCATTTGCCTACTATTTAAGCATTTACCTACTATTTAAGCATTTACCTACTATTTAAGCATTTACCTACTATTTAAGCATTTACCTACTATTTAAGCGTTTACCTACTATTTAAGCATTTACCTACTATTTAAGCATTTACCTACTATTTAAGCATTTACCTACTATTTAAGCATTTGCCTACTATTTAAGCATTTACCTACTATTTAAGCGTTTACCTACTATTTAAGCATTAACCTACTATTTAAGCATTTACCTACTATTTAAGCTTTTACCTACCATTTAAGCTTGTCCCACCTAATATATGAACCTCAGATAGTGTTACGTGTTTCATTTATTCTTACTACTGTACAATGAAATAAGCCAATGAGATCATTATCACTTGCGCTGTTTTTCTTTTTTTTTATCTGTTGACTTTTGGCATCATATTTCAAGATTATCATTTTCTCCGTTGCCTCTAGTGTAAATTTAATATTTCCTTAGTACATTCTTAATAATTACATGAATGATGTTTGGTATGTTCTTTATAAAAATATAAACAAACAGAATAGGGCCTTTAAAGTAAGTTAATATGTCATTCATATACATAAAATTATTTGCTTTACTGTTACATAATTAATTAGATATAGTGATTTGCTGTCGCCATGTTTGTTTTTGTTTTTTTATTTATACAAATTTATTTTAGCTCGATTGCGAAACAAGTTATTTCAACTTATATAAATCACTCTCGAGACCTCATTCCTGATGGAATCCATCGCCACTAGGAAGAGAGAAGAGGCAATGTGGAATTTAAATGCCTTGCCTAACAATCGTAACGGCTCCAGTGGGGCTCGAACTCCGGACCTTTCGCACCTGAAGCGAACGCGCATCCACTGCGCTATCACGACTTCCACAATACTGTGTTTGTTTATATGTATGCAACATGGTTCTCAGTCCTTCTCGATTGAAACAAATAAAACACATCAACTTTAAAAGCTTAGTGGCATCGTCAATTTTGTCACGGTAAAGTCAAAGCGACGCTGATCAATCAACGTCACACATTGTGACACAGGGGCATTTCAAAGTAATTAGTTGACGTTTATGACATTGCATATCTAATATGAGAAGCTTTTTTCGGCTGGTCAATGGTTTTTTCGGCTGGTCAATGGTTTTTTCGGCTGTTTTCGGCTGGTCAATGGTTTTTTCGGCTGGTCAATGCTTTTTTCGGCTGTTTTCGGCTGGTCAATGCTTTTTTCGGCTGTTTTCGGCTGGTCAATGCTTTTTTCGGCTGGTCAATGCTTTTTTCGGCTGGTCAATGCTTCACTGCTTTTTTCGGCTGGTCAATGCTTTTTTCGGCTGGTCAATGCTTTTTTCGGCTGTTTTCGGCTGGTCAATGCTTTTTTCGGTTGGTCAATGCTTTTTTCGGCTGGTCAATGCTTCATTGCTTTTTTCGGCTGGTCAATGCTTTTTTCAGCTCTCCAGTGGGGCTCGAACTCCGGACCTTTCGCACCTGAAGCGAACGCGCATCCACTGCGCTATCACGACTTCCACAATACTGTGTTTGTTTATATGTATGCAACATGGTTCTCAGTCCTTCTCGATTGAAACAAATAAAACACATCAACTTTAAAAGCTTAGTGGCATCGTCAATTTTGTCACGGTAAAGTCAAAGCGACGCTGATCAATCAACGTCACACATTGTGACACAGGGGCATTTCAAAGTAATTAGTTGACGTTTATGACATTGCATATCTAATATGATAAGCTTTTTTCGGCTGGTCAATGGTTTTTTCGGCTGGTCAATGGTTTTTTCGGCTGTTTTCGGCTGGTCAATGGTTTTTTCGGCTGGTCAATGCTTTTTTCGGCTGTTTTCGGCTGGTCAATGCTTTTTTCGGCTGTTTTCGGCTGGTCAATGCTTTTTTCGGCTGGTCAATGCTTTTTTCGGCTGGTCAATGCTTCACTGCTTTTTTCGGCTGGTCAATGCTTTTTTCGGCTGGTCAATGCTTTTTTCGGCTGTTTTCGGCTGGTCAATGCTTTTTTCGGTTGGTCAATGCTTTTTTCGGCTGGTCAATGCTTCATTGCTTTTTTCGGCTGGTCAATGCTTTTTTCAGCTGGTCAATACTTTTTTCGGCTGGTCAATGCTTCACTGCTTTTTTCGGCTGGTCAATGCTTTTTTCGGCTTTTTCGGCTGGTCAATGCCTTTTTCAGTCAATGCTCTTTGAAAATTGTGATTATATGTCTACCTACTACCTACTATCTACCTACTATCTACTAGACCACATGCAACCTGTATATACTTTATTTTATGATTTCCAGTGAAATATTTAAATTTATCAGTGAAATAAAATGTGTTATTCCATGTTATTCCATGTTATTCCATGTTATTTCATGTTATTCCATGTTATTCCATGTTATTTCATGTTATTCCATGTTATTTCATGTTATTCCATGTTATTCTTCCATGTTATTCCATGTTATTTCATGTTATTCCATGGTATTCCATGTTATTTCATGTTATTCCATGTTATTTCATGTTATTCCATGTTATTTCTCACACTGCCTTTGACGTGTGGTACCTCGCCGCTGCATGTTGAAATGTTATCAACGCAAATGGTTTCGGGCTCAAGCTGTCATTGCCCTCATGTAACACATCTTTTATGACGTCATTTAGGCTCATCTAAAACGACGCTATATCGCCATTTAGTACACGGTGGCATCATTTTTCTATCCTAAAAACACAGTCTAAAATAAAAAGAAATTTGTTCGTTTAAGTGAATGATCGAATAATATTTCAATCATGCATATAGAAAGCTGTTATTATCAACATTCGTGGCAAACGTCACTCGTGATAATAATGCATTCAATGTTCAGTCAGTGAAATAAAATCCCATCATTCACTGAAACAAACAAATATAATCTTATTAAGAATACGATAGATCACGAATTGGCCAATCTTAACGAAATATACGCCAATGAGTTGATCTATCTAACTTAGACAACGTACATAAGTAGGTCGCTTAATTGATAAAACTAATAACGTTGCTAAACAGTGACACTGAAATACATGTACCTGAATCCCAACATCCTACAGATGACCGTTGCATCCTGATCGTCCCAGTTGTCGTCACAGATGGTACCTTTATCCCCGTTTCTAGTCAGTATTACACGGCCAGTATGTTCTTCAGCACCTTCTAGCTCAACAGTGATGGCTACATACAACAGTGAATCGGTATGTATTAGTTGTATGTTAATCGATACCTTAGGAACTTGAGAGTTTATCCATAACGCATCAAAAACCCTGTATCTCTATCCTTTGGACACCCCCTCTATTATAATAAACTAGTTTGACGCGGTTTCCTGGACAAACACGTTGACAACCAGGGACTAATATACCAACCTCGGATAGTTTAAAATAATTGCGTTATAAATTAAATATTTTACATAAGATATTTCCAAAACTTGTTTCCAATCCAACATCTGGCCTGGAGGTTATAAAACATTTCCCCAATCTCAAAACTCAGTCTCAATCGTTTGATTGGTTCAGCTGACAGTCACACTCAGAATCGTTTGATTGGTTCAGCTGACAGTAACACTCAGAATCGTTTGATTGGTTCAGCTGACAGTAACACTCAGAATCGTTTGATTGGTTCAGCTGACAGTAACAATCAGAATCGTTTGATTGGTTCAGCTGACAGTAACACTCAGAATAGTTTGATTGGTTCAGCTGACAGTAACACTCAGAATCGTCTGATTGGTTCAGCTGACAGTCACACTCAGAATAAACCAATACGATCACTTGAGCTTGAGTTTGAGATCTGATAATAGTTTTATAACCTCGGGCCCAGTTCGTATGTAAAATGCAGTTCGGAAATGATCTTTATACGTTTTTAATGCATTTGAACTTCGTATATTTGTCAATATATAAACAGATCTACCTAGTATTGTTTTCAATGTAACCTATCAACGCTGATTGTCACTGGTTTGAGCCCCTCAGACCGTGTCTCTATTATGAAGTACTAGTTAACCGTTGGAGCCTGCCCATGAACGGTGTTGTTAGATAAACTGCCCGTCGCTCAAATGGGCAACCGGTAGCGACGTAAAATAAACTTAAATTAAAAAAAAGAAATTGTTTTCAATGATGAATACTTAGTTATTTTTAATAATTGTATGTCTCTCCCATAATTGTTTGTTGAGATTTAGTTTCCGTGTTGAGATTTAGTTTCCATGATGAGATTTAGTTTCCGTGTTGAGATTTAGTTTCCGTGTTGAGATTTAGTTTCCGTGTTGAGATTTAGTTTACATGCTGAGATTTAGTTTCCGTGTTGAGATTTAGTTTACATGTTGAGACATAGTTTACATGCTGAGATTTAGTTGAGATTTCGTTTACATGTTGAGATTTAGCTTCCATGTTGAGATTTAGTTTACATGTTGAGATTTAGTTGTTGAGATTTAGTTTACATGTTGAGATTTAGTTTCCGTGTTGAGATTTAGTTTACATGTTGAGATTTAGTTTCCGTGTTGAGATTTAGTTTACATGTTGAGATTTAGTTTACATGCTGAGATTTAGTTTCCGTGTTGAGATTTAGTTTACATGTTGAGATATAGTTTACATGCTGAGATTTAGTTGAGATTTCGTTTACATGTTGAGATTTAGCTTCCATGTTGAGATTTAGTTTACATGTTGAGATTTAGTTGTTGAGATTTCGTTTACATGTTGAGATTTAGTTTCCATGTTGAGATTTCGTTTACATGTTGAGATTTAGCTTCCATGTTGAGATTTAGCTTCCATGTTGAGATTTAGTTTACATGTTGAGATTTAGTTGTTGAGATTTAGTTTACATGTTGAGATTTAGTTTACATGCTTCGATTTAGTTGAGATTTCGTTTACATGTTGAGATTTAGTTTCCATGTTGGGATTTAGTTTACATGTTGAGATTTAGTTTACATGTTGAGATTTAGTTTACATGTTGAGATTTAGTTTACATGTTGAGACATAGTTTACATGCTGAGATTTAGTTGAGATTTCGTTTACATGTTGAGATTTAGCTTCCATGTTGAGATTTAGTTTACATGTTGAGATTTAGTTGTTGAGATTTAGTTTACATGTTGAGATTTAGTTTCCGTGTTGAGATTTAGTTTACATGTTGAGATTTAGTTTCCATGTTGGGATTTAGTTTACATGTTGAGATTTAGCTTCCATGTTGAGATTTAGTTTACATGTTGAGATTTAGCTTCCATGTTGGGATTTAGTTTTCATGTTGAGATTTAGCTTCCATGTTGGGATTTAGTTTACATGTTGAGATTTAGTTTACATGTTGAGATTTAGTTTACATGCTTCGATTTAGTTTCCATGTTGAGATTTAGTTTCCATGTTGAGATTTAGTTTCCATGTTGATATTTAGCTTAAATGTTGAGATTTAGTTTTCATGTTGAGATTTAGTTTCCACGTTGAGATTTAGTTTCCATGTTGAGATTTAGTTTCCACGTTGAGATTTAGTTTCCATGTTGCGATTTAGTTTCCATGTTGATATTTAGTTTCCATGTTGATATTTAGTTGCCATGTTGCGATTTAGCTTCCATGTTGCGATTTAGCTTAAATGTTGATATTTAGTTTCCATGTTGATATTTAGTTTCCATGTTGAGATTTAGTTTCCATGTTGATATTTAGTTTCCACGTTGAGATTTAGTTTCCATGTTGATATTTAGTTTCCACGTTGAGATTTAGTTTCCATGTTGATATTTAGTTTCCACGTTGAGATTTAGTTTCCATGATGATATTTAGCTTCCATGTTGATATTTAGTTTACATGATGAGATTTAGTTTCCATGTTGAGATTTAGTTTACATGATGAGATTTAGTTTCCATGTTGATATTTAGTTTCCATGATGATATTTAGTTTCCATGTTGATATTTAGTTTCCATGTTGATATTTAGTTTCCTCGTTGAGATTTAGTTTCCATGTTGATATTTAGTTTCCTCGTTGAGATTTAGTTTACATGTTGATATTTAGTTTACATGTTGATATTTAGTTTACATGTTGATATTTAGTTTACAAGATGAGATTTAGTTTCCATGTTGATATTTAGTTTACATGATGAGATTTAGTTTCCATGTTGATATTTAGTTTCCATGATGATATTTAGTTTACATGATGAGATTTAGCTTCCATGTTGATATTTAGTTTCCATCACCATATTACCATACATGTTTCACGTTGCAATGTTTGGTGTTGGTGGGCCAGAAATGGCGTATTACGAAATAAAGATATGTATCTACATTGTGTATGCATGCGTTAGTCCTCCTCCATGGACGAGTGGTTACGGTCGCTGACTTGCATACCACTGTAACCTATCATCATTGGTTGTCACGGGTCCCGTGTTCGAGCCCCACTCAGATCGTGTCTCTTTATATGAAAAAGTTGGTAGTTTCTTATCCAGGTTGGTGCACAAAGTACTGGTTAACTAAGTTACTGGAGCATGTCCAGGAAAGGTGTTGTTAGATAAACTGCCCGTCGTTAAATGGGCAACCGGTAGAGACGTTAAATAAACTGACAATTAAAAAGTCTTAAAGCACCTACCATTCGCTGCCGTCTGACATATAACACCAACATCTTCGTCATGACCGCAATTGTGATCAGGTGGTCCAAAATGCGAACATTCAATAATGTCCGTTTCATTCCCAATGCACGCTACGTCATCCATCCAAATTATACCACTTCCAGGGCCAAAGTTTAATAAGACATCCTTTACAGACGTACCCCAACTGCAAAACAAAGTTATATACCAGGGGCGTAGCTAGCCATTTTGAATGTGTAGACCCGACTACTAAATTGAGCATCGAAGGTACATTGGTGCTGGTGGAGCCCCCGGGATATTTCGAAGCCTAGAGCGTCGATGTGTGCACTTTCAATGTGTGTGTTTTACATTTATTTATCGTCGCTACCGGTTGCCCATATGAGCGACGCCTCCTGAAGACATTAGTCTTTTTAGATGTTGTAGGATAGTGCAATTATTACGTTAGGGGCCTTTGTGACCGATTTGTTAAGGCCATTGACTTCAAATCACTTGCCCCTCAACGCTGTAGGGTCGAATCCCAAATATCGAATTCTTTCGAGTGAGAAGCCATACCTTTTTTAAGGATCTTTATTTAAACTGATGCCATTTTGAACTTAAAAAGCGCGAGTTTAAATCCTGTCAATGGTAACACATCTATCCGAGCATTCTGCAGACGATAAAATGAACGCTATATGTACCTGTATCCGAGCATTCTGCAGACGATAAAATGAACGCTATATGTACCTGTATCCGAGCATTCTGCAGACGATAAAATGAACGCTATATGTACCTGTATTCGAGCATTCTGCAGACGATAAAATGAACGCTATATGTACCTGTATCCGAGCATTCTGCAGACGATAAAATGAACGCTATATGTACCTGTATCCGAGCATTCTGCAGACGACATTTGCCTCCTCATCGCCGAAGTGGTCGTCACAAATGCTACCGGTTACACCATTTAACTCTATCTGCACGCGACCCTCATTCGGTACATCACCATTCACCAATCTTATCTTAGAATCTAAAACAATCACGATGTTGTCTTCATGAGCATTCTTCTTTGCTATGCTCCCGAAGGGAGGCACATAGTTTTCGCACTGTCCGTCCGTACGAGTCAACATTTCCAATCCGGGCTGTAAACTTCGTCAGCTATGGCGGGGGTAATCCAACACGTGAACGTTATCTTTTTTTGTTATTTAAGTTTATTTAACCTCCGTAAGAAACTGCCAACATTTTCATATAGATGAAACACGTTCTGAGTGTGGCTCGAACCAGTGACCATCAGTGATGATATGTTACAGTGGTATACAAGTCAGCGACATTAACCACTCGACCACGGAGGCGGTCAACGTTATTATCTTTGTGTTTACGTTTATTTATCGTCGCTACCGGTTGCCCATATGAGCGACGTCTCCTGAAGAGATTAGTCATTTTAGATTTTTGGAGGATAGTGCAATGATACACAGAGAGACCCATTCCAGAATCTCCTATCTCCTCTGGTTCTTTTACGTGCACGGTGTAAAGCACCGACACGAGACCTCGGTTTAACGTCCCATCTGAAAGACTGTTAATTTAATTAGGGTTAGACGGGGGATCGAACCTGCGATCCCTGGATTACCAGTCCAGCGTGTTACCACTGGACTACAGATCCGTCTGTCACGTCATTAACATGAATTCCTATAAATAACCTGTGGACGAACGTCAGGGGAGGTAACTAGAGCCACATAGTGTGGCTATGGCTGGGCATTCATCACATACTGTGCATTTCATGTTTTAGAAATGCTATGCCATTTCATAAGCGCAACAAACAGTGCTTCTCAGCTTATCTGTAGTTTTGAATCTCACTTGCGGTGTCGAATTCTTTATGCGAAGGAGCTATCCAACTTGCTCGCAGAAGATCGGTGGTTCTACCTGGCTGCTCGCAGATACTATTCGGAAGGGCTCCCAGGGGTTTACTCAACAAATAACAGCTGGAAAGTCGCCATATGATCTAAGCTGTCGGTGCGGTATTAATCCTCTGTACGCTAGCGCGCAGATAACATCACCTTTGCAAACAGTATAGAGCCAGATCAGATGACATAGAATTTGCCGTCTGATCAGGCTCTAGGCTGTTTGCTATTCGGATAGTGGAGCTAAAGCACTTGGCTGAATAGCAAACACCATAGATCCTGATCAGACGCGCGACGTCACGCCACGGCTGATCAAGATACATTGTGTTTGTAAATGTGATTTTATTTACTCAGCAGGCAAAGTGTTAAACACAGAAAAAACACAACAAAAATAAGCATAGCTCACGACGTTGAAGTATTAAAGATCACAAATCTAACATAGCTCTGATCTATTAGAGAGAGAAATAGAGAACATCGCAATCGCCATGGTAATCGATGTTCTTGCATAGCATTCAACATGTCATTTTTCCACGCTGTTTTTCACTTATGCATTTTTTCAACTTGAACGGTTACCTTGAGGAAGGTCGGTGGATCAACCCTTGTCTGAGATACTGCGCATAGTTCCATCACCACCACTAACAATAATAGCCATATAGTCGCTATGACCTAACCTGTTGGTGCGACCTTGAACTCCAAAAACCACACAGACGCTTGGGGTCTGGATAAATGCTTTCAGGTTCATAGATAAACCATAGGCTTGATACTATACATATATTGTCATATGCCATATCGAACGAAGCATGTATAAAAATGACACCCCGTCATCCTCCGAACATACAGACGGATCTGTAGCCCAGTAGTAACACGCTGGACTGGTAATCCAGGGATCGCAGGTTCGATCCCCCGTCTGACCCTAATAAAATGAACAGTCTTTCAGATGAAACGTTAAACCGAGGTCTCATGTCGTTGCTTTACACCGTGCACGTAAAAGAACCAGAGGAGACTCTGGAATGGGTCTCTCTCTCTGTATCATTGCACTATCCTCCAAAATCTAAAATGACTAATATCTTCAGGAGGCGTCGCTCATATGGGCAACCGGTAGCGACGATAAATAAACGTAAAACACAAACACCTCCGAACATTTATGTGCATTCTCCGGTAATGACGGGGTGTCATTTTTAAACATGCTTGGATATTGCCTAAAAAATATGGCAAACTATGGTGTATCAAAATGTTCTTAATTTGTTTGGGGGCGGATTTAATCCGAAACCATTTGTCCAGAACCCAAGAGTCTAGTCATTTTTTAAATTTATTTTACAACGATTGCGAAGGAAGTTTTAACAACTTATATTAATCACTCTCGTTGACGCGGATGAAAGCGTAAATGTGGTCATTAGTGTGGGAGGAAACCGGAGTACCCGGAGAAAACCCACCTGTCCGATCTGACGACCACCGTACCATCTCACATACTTCCCAGTCCGAGGATAGAACACGAGTTGCATTGGTGAGAAGCGAGCTAACAACTGCGCTAATCGGACAGCAAAACACGGAGGCACAAAAAGTAAGGTATTACAAGAGTCTGGTTTAGTTGCTGTTGAGATTATTATTAACCTACCGCATGTTTGCTCGTCCGTACAGCCAGGGCACTGGCAGTTCTCATCACACACCACATTGAGGGATACACAGCTCGAATCATCCGTACACAAGAATTCATTGTCCACATTGCATTTATTAACTGCAATAGACCAACATAACTCTTCATAAATAAACATCCGTGGTAGAATTGTCTAACGCGCTGTCTTTAGAACTCGCCTTTCACCACCAGGGCCGCAGGTTCGCTCCTCACCACCATCACCAGGGCCGCAGGTTCGCTCCTCACCACCATCACCAGGGCCGCAGGTTCGCTCCTCACCACCATCACCAGGGCCGCAGGTTCGCTCCTCACCACCATCATCAGGGCCGCAGGTTAGCTCCCTATCAGGAACGCGTGATACATGATGAGAAAGTTGTCAGTCGCTTACGTAGGTTGGAGAGTTGAGTACTGGTTCTTACACAGGAAATGTGGGTGGTCTACTCTCCGCCACAACAGACTGACCCCCCAACCAATAACAATCAGAAAATGATTGATGGGCAGAGAGGAAAACAAGATAATTAATTGGCCCGAGTGGTAACGGATATTGAATTGCATTTAAAAAAACGTTGTCATCAACGCTGTATGTTTGAATCCAAATGGAGGTGGGAAATTATTGCAACTGAGGAAGCTATCTAGCTGACTTGCGGAAGGTCGGTGGTTCTACTCTAGAGACCTTCGGTGTCTAAATTCCAACTGGGAGGGCCACCCTGGGTCTTCCTCCACCAATAATTGCGATAGAGTGGTCACATGATACAATCTGTTTGTGCGTCTATAAACCCCGCAAAGCATAATATTATTGTGCAATATTCTTATGTTTTGTATGTCATGTGCACATTTATTATTCGGGATGAAAGTGTGTATCATTTTAACATCATTTAATCAAGGGATCGGAGATTGGTTCCCCCGTTATGCTATGTATACTATAGTATGACACCACCGAGGTCTCGTGTCGTTGCTTTACACCGTACAGGAACCAGAGGCGGCTCTAGAATGGGCCCCACAATCTTCTCCAAAATCTAGAACTAGAAATCTCTTCGTGGAGTTGTGGTGGAGGACTGAGGGTTGCTAATGTGGGCAACGGTAAATAAATACAATACACACACCTCCTTCATCGGAGCACTGCACAGAGGCAACCTCCCAGGAACTGCAGTCATGGTCCTTCCAGTTGTTATGTTCACATTGGTCTATAGATGTCTCCGTCCCTGTACACGCTACCTCGTCCAGTAGTATGTCACCGTGTCCGCTACCGTAGTAGGATCTACTAATGGCTTTCGATTTACTGTAAGCCGCAATAAATGATTATTATAAATGAATAGTTTTTATTATATCCCAAATCGTGTTTAAAATGGCAATTTTAGAAAATGTTCGTGTAAATTTTGTATTTTGATATTTTTACAGGTGTCATTCTAGAGAGCGACTTGTGCGAAATAGTCGCCATAGGGACCATGAATTTGCCCCTAAGAGGCCTCACTTCTCCCTAATAAATAGTAAAAATGAACTTTTCATACAAGATTTTGTCAATTATGGCCCCTTATAAAAAGAAGACATTTTATTTTCCAATTTGAACGTAAAAGTTCATCATTGTACAACATATATATACGCAAAAGTTCATCATTGTACAACATATATACACGTAAAAGTTCATCATTGTACAACATATATACACGTAAAAGTTCATCATTGTACAACATCGTACAGACGACAGCGGCATCGTGCATGTATATACCCGGTATATCCCAACATCGTACAGACGACAGCAGCATCGTGCATGTATTTACCGGGTATATCCCAAAATGGTACAGACGACAGCGGCATCGTGCATGTATTTACCAGGTATATCCTAACATCGTACAGACGACAGCAGCATCGTGCATGTATTTACCGGGTATATCCTAACATCGTACAGACGACAGCAGCATCGTGCATGTATTTACCGGGTATATCCTAACATCGTACAGACGACAGCAGCATCGTGCATGTATTTACCGGGTATATCCCAACATCGTACAGACGACAGCAGCATCGTGCATGTATTTACCGGGTATATCCTAACATCGTACAGATAACAGCAGCAACGTGCATGTATTTACCGGGTATATCCTAACATCGTACAGATAACAGCAGCAACGTGCATGTATTTACCGGGTATATCCTAACATCGTACAGATAACAGCAGCAACGTGCATGTATTTACCGGGTATATCCTAACATCGTACAGATAACAGCAGCAACGTGCATGTATTTACCGGGTATATCCTAACATCGTACAGATAACAGCAGCAACGTGCATGTATTTACCGGGTATATCCTAACATCGTACAGATAACAGCAGCAACGTGCATGTATTTACCGGGTATATCCTAACATCGTACAGATAACAGCAGCAACGTGCATGTATTTACCGGGTATATCCTAACATCGTACAGATAACAGCAGCAACGTGCATGTATTTACCGGGTATATCCTAACATCGTACAGATAACAGCAGCAACGTGCATGTATTTACCGGGTATATCCTAACATCGTACAGACGACAGCGGCATCGTGCATGTATTTACCCGGTATATCCTAACATCGTACAGACGACAGCAGCATCGTGCATGTATTTACCAGGTATATCCTAACATCGTACAGACGACAGCGGCATCGTGCATGTATTTACCAGGTATATCCTAACATCGTACAGACGACAGCAGCATCGTACATGTATTTACCCGGTATATCCTAACATCGTACAGACGACAGCGGCATCGTACATGTATTTACCGGGTATATCCCAACATCGTACAGACGACAGCGGCATCGTGCATGTATTTACCAGGTATATCCTAACATCGTACAGACGACAGCAGCATCGTGCATGTATTTACCCGGTATATCCTAACATCGTACAGACGACAGCGGCATCGTGCATGTATTTACCAGGTATATCCTAACATCGTACATGTATTTACCAGGTATATCCCAACATCGTACATGTATTTACCAGGTATATCCCAACATCGTACAGACGACAGCGGCATCGTACATGTATTTACCGGGTATATCCCAACATCGTGCATGTATTTACCCGGTATATCCCAACATAGTACAGACGACAGCGGCATCGTGAATGTATTTACCAGGTATATCCTAACATAGTACAGACGACAGCGGCATCGTGCATGTATTTACCCGGTATATCCCAACATCGTACAGATAACAGTGGCGTCTGCGTCGTCCCAACGATCGTCACAGATAACACCCCACTCTCCTCCGTAAAGCACTTCAACCCGTCCAGTGCGGTCAGTACCACCCATCAAGCGCACAGATATGGGGACATCCTCACCTATCCACAAAATAAAAGCTAAAGTTACTTTGGCATAATACAATTTTCTTTAATTACACTAAAAACATACTACGGGGACATCGACGTGAGAGTAATTAATCCACTGGTTTCAAATCGCTAGCCCCACTGGCGTGTCGAATTATTTCATGTGATGAAGCCATACATTGATTTGCGGAAAGTCAGTGGTTCTTCCTGTGTGCCCGACGGTGCCTGAAACACTGCTCGGATGCGCACCCGGTGTCTTCTTCCACCAATAGTACCCGGTGAATCGCCATATTACCTAAGGTGTTAGTGCAACTATATATAGCCTCTCCCAAAAATTACAAAAAAACAAACAAACATGAATATGAAAACATCATGCAATTAAACAGTTAATAAAGGAGGCATACTTTGTTGTAAGGTGCGTTATATGCGTCGAAAACAATTAAATTTCGAACAATTAGTTTATCCAAATTTATTTTAGTTCGATTGCGAAACAAGTTCTTACAACTTATATTAATCACTCTCGAGACCTCATTCCTGATGGAATCCATCGCCAAGAGGGAGAGAGAAGAGGCAACGTGGAATTTAAATGCCTTGACTAAGGGCACAATCGTAACGGCTCCAGTGGGGCTCGAACTCCGGATCTTTCGCACCTGAAGCGAACACGCAACCACAGCGCTATCACGACTTCGAACAATTCGTGTCTAGGGTTTAATATAAACACAACTGAGAACATAACTGGCGTTACTTATCACACTCGGATTCGTGGCTAAGGTTTGAACTGAACACAGTTTAGTTTAATCATATTTTATTGCTTTAGTTTAATCATATTCTATTTCTTGTTTATATACAATACAATTACAAATATAAACATGATAAATATATAAGCACAATGATACAACTGCAATGCTATGCTTATACTTGAACACTGTAAGAATAAAATCTAGAAGCAAATGAGTTGGGCAACAAGTTTTACCAACATTAGCGAGTGCCCTCCCCAATAAACCAGATTTATGTTAATAAAATGACCGTAGTGATGTGTACTGTAATAACTATATTATTTTAGATGAAAATAAATGATCAGGATTAGAAAGGACAAGAAAAAAAATACAATAGAAAAAAAAATAGAGAAACATTCTGTAACAACTCTCGGCTTCTGCGCCATACGCACCGTACCCCCAACTAGCCAGTTGGACCCAGTCCCCGCACCAAATAGAGAATCGGTCCGGAGAGAACAGCATATATGTACATGAATATAGCAAATGACATACATGTACTATGCGTTACTTACCGCACTCGGATGTGTGGCTAAGGTTTTATCTGAAGATAAATAACATAATAGGCGTTACTTACCAAGCTCGGATTTGTGGCTAAGGTTTTATCTGAAGATAAATAACATAATAAGCGTTACTTACCACACTCGGATTTGTGGCTAAGGTTTTATCTGAAGATAAATAACATAATAAGCGTTACTTACCACACTCGGATTCATCTGAAAAATCTTTACATTGATCTATGCCGTCACATACAAAGTGTTGAGCCAGACATCGACCATTGCCACACTGAAACATCTCCTCACAGCCATCTAAACATATATGTCAGAATGTAAATATCGACCATTAATACAGCCACCAAAGTATCGCCCATTAACCCATTAACACTTTCATCGACGAGTCAACGCAATGTGCACGCAACATGTTTATGATTTTTTATTGATCAGAATCTATGTTCTTTGCTATTAGGACAGGTGCTTCAGCTCCACTGTTTGAAGAGCAATCAGCATACAGCTGGATCAGACGGCGGCACGTTCTGTTCTGTCTGATCGGGTTCTCGGCTTTTTGTAAATGCGCTTTTATGCGACATTGGAGATGAAAGAGTTAAATTCCACATATCTGAACACAAATATATGTAACTTATATCGTTGAAGGAATAATCGAACTGGTATTTCCTAAAGTACATACAATGATCATATCCGCTGGGGACAATTATACGTACTGTACAAAGGCGTAGTGAGAACACGGTATCTCCCTTGATTATATATTTGATACGTAGTAAGTATTGCTATACAAATGTTTCCAAAAAGGCACTGTTATAACAACTGGTATATATGCTATTACAGGCTTGTTGTCAATGGAAACACTAGACAATCACCAACGTCCATTTCCCAAAGTAATGAAAATACGTCAGTCACGAAGGACATTTTATACAATATATATGTGAAAACAGCAGCAGCAGCCGCCGCCGCCGCCACCACCACCACCACCAGCACCACCAGTGGATGTGGTATCAGAAGAAATGAAAGATTGGAAATATAAATGAACAGACCGTATGTTTTTACTATGTATTACACAGGCAATTTATTTGTTGTTTTACAACCTTGAAGGCCGTTATCACAGCTGAAAACTGCAAAGTTTATGGTGAGAAAAAAACAATATTCTCTCTTATATCGTTTTTCTTGCACGCTAATCATATAATTTAACGACATACACAACTACGGGAATATTGAAGGAACTTTCCTAACAAATATCGTGTATGTGCATAGTTTCACAAAATAATTATCGTTTGCCAAATGGGCATGGTTGAGAAGAAAAAAAGACTAACGTTGTGGACTGTTCAATTTTGAAACGGCGAGTCGAGATGACAGTGACACGAAAGAAGCGACGAACAAAGATGACATATCAATAATACATAGATTATTAGCGAAAATGTTATTTGAACAATTTACTATTCAAAACAAGGACACAGAATATCTTCTTCATTTCGGGACTAATTTCTGTAGCTGGGACCGTAATTTTGTTTGTTTAATTGGGCTTAAAGCCGCACCAATAGGTTAGGTCATATGTCGATTCTCCAGTCATTATTGGTGGAGGAAGACCCCGGGTCCCCTCCGAGCAGGATTTCAGGCACGGATGGGCACCCTAGTAGAACTACTGACCTTCCGTAAAGCACATTTTCTTACCGAATCTCAAACAAACAATACCTTCGTGACGTAGAAAGATATAACAGTCATGTTCTTACCTAGTTGGGACAAAATCTCAAACAAATAATACCTTCGTGACGTAGAAAGATATAACAGTCATGTTCTTACCTAGTTGGGACAACATCTCAAACAAGTCTTCCCTTCGTGACTGCTTGAGATTTACAGTTTCCGAATTGTCACGCGACAGCAGACACTCACGCGTCCGAGCGCTGAACGAGAACGCCCGGCATACAAAACGTTTGGACTCCCGGCAATATGTAGCACACTACAATTAAAAATATTACTCAAAATGCATTATCATACATTGGTTGGCACGATCGAACAGATGCATGAACGTACCTAGCAAATAGTCTTTCAGTAGAGAAAACACTTTTTATGGACCAAAATTACTTTTTTTTACGTTTATTTATCGTCGCTACCGGTTGCCCATATCAGCGACGCCTCCTGAAGAAATTAGTTATTTTAGATTTTGCAATGATCCAGACAGAGACCCATTCCAGAGTCTCCTCTGGTTCTTTTACGTGCACGGTGTAAAGCACCGACACGAGACCTCGGTTTAACGTTCCATCTGAAAGACTGTTAATTTTATTAGGGTCAGACGGGGGATCGAACCTGGGATCCCTGGATTACCAGTCCAGCGTGTTACCACTGGACTACAGATCCGTCTATATACTTTAAAAACAATTCCCATATGCATATATACGATCTCTGGGTGTAGCACAAAATGATGGTTCGCTTGTAGTAATTAAAGCGACACTATTTCAGAGTTAAAAGGAAACTTTCTACAGAATGTTATTTCTTAATTATATTGCATATTTCCACGACAAATATTTACTACATAACCGGGGTATTTCAACTAATAAACATGTTCTAATATAATGCGTGACAAAGCACGTGTATCACGAATAAACATGTTCTAATATAATGCGTGACACAGCACGTGTATCACGAATAAACATGTTCTAATATAATGCGTGACAAAGCACGTGTATCACGAATAAACATGTTCTATATAATGCGTGACAAAGCACGTGTATCACGAATACACATGTTCTAATATAATGCGTGACAAAGCACGTGTATCACGAATACACATGTTCTAATATAATGCGTGACAAAGCACGTGTATCACGAATACACATGTTCTAATATAATGCGTGACAAAGCACGTGTATCACGAATAAAGCTGTGCTATCACTGATCACAAATTGTTTTCGAACCAATTTACCATTATATCTCACCCTTTGCACGAGCATTTACGAGTGTGCCCTTAGGCAAGGCATTTGAATTCTCTTCTTTCTCCCTAGCCTGGGTTCCAGTCTGTAGAATTTTCATTATTTCTCTTGTGGCAAAATGACATTATCAGAAACTCAATACTGGGCGGGGCCCAATTAATGGTCTCGGTGTTAAAAAATAGTTATTTGGCTGACCAGACAAAATATATCGACGCCTGTTCCTAGGCTACTCTCTCCATCGTGACGATGGATTCCATCAGGAATGAGGTATCAAGAGTGATTTATATAAATATGTAAGAACTTGTTTCGCAATCGAGCTAAAAAACGCCCGAAACCTCATTCCTCATGGAATCCATCGCCACGAGGGAGAGAGAAGAGGCAATGTGAACTTTAAATACCTTGCCTAAGGGCACAATCGTAACGGCTCCAGCGGGGCTCGAACTCCGGGCGTTTCGCACATGAAGCGAACACATTACTACGGCGCTATCACGATTTCCACATGTTTAAATGTTCATTCATAAGTTCATTATTGGGTAGTTCTGAACTGAACATTGCTCATTTATCAATAGATGTGATCCACAGGAGCAATTAACCAAGTTTCTATGCACCCAGGATATGCGACTACCGATAAACGTGGTCAACGTGAAAGACGTATTTTGAATTTCAAATGCTAACCGTTTCGTTTGTGGCGCCAGCGTATGTCTCGACTTCGTAGCCCCGAACTGTGAATCGTGTAGAATGTTTGAATAATGGCAAATTGTAATCTGAAAATATATGAAATTATTTGAGGCTAGAAATGTTTTGCGGTATTTATTCATTAAGGGTTCGGCACTTATTCATTTAGGGTTCATTAAGGGTTCGGTATGTATTCATTAAGGGTTTGGTACTTATTCATTAAGGGCTTGGTACTTATTCATTAAGGGTTTGGTACTTATTCATTAAGGGCTTGGTACTTATTCATTAAGGGTTCGGTACTTATTCATTAAGGGTTCATTAAGGGTTCGGTACTTATTCATTAAGGGTTTGGTACTTATTCATTAAGGGTTCGGTACTTATTCATTAAGGGTTTGGTACTTATTCATTAAGGGTTCGGTACTTATTCATTAAGGGTTCGGTACTTATTCATTAAGGGTTTGGTACTTATTCATTAAGGGCTTGGTACGTATTCATTAAGGGTTTGGTACTTATTCATTAAAGCAGCATTACATCGTATGAAATAAAATATATTTGAAAAATTCAATTTTTACGTATTGGTAGCAATGCTGCTACACATTCTAACATTATACTTTGTATGCTTATGTTCATTTGGTAAACAGTGTTTTTTGCGATAAAACAAACTCGAAACAGAGTAGGACTTTCCGAGTCGATCGGTCACGCACTTGTTTACAACCGGAACGCACCCGGCCCCATTTGTCCCACGTTGTCTTATTTAATTAAATTACTTGATATGTTGATTCATACCTCTTTTAGCTAAGTCTTTTAGGGACACTTCTACATCCCCGCGAGGGGTTCGACATTAGAGGAAGATAGATAGATAGTATTTCATGTTCAAAATATATACGTTGTTTTCTACATCCTCTGTTGTTTCACGCATGCGCGCTGTGCGTGTTTACATTTCGTGTGTTGATAAACAAATTCGCGTATACGACGGTTTAAATTTATTGGAATTGTATCGTTTCTGAGCGACTATTTCGATTTTTGTAAACACACACACATTAGTATTGATATTTTACCCAAAACATCCTTTATTACGATGTAATACTGCTTTAAGGGCTTGGTACTTATTCATTAAGGGCTTGGTACTTATTCATTAATGCTTTTCTATGTCAAGTGAGACACAAACCGTAAACGTCAACTAAGCGCTTTGTAATATATGATTGGTTACATTGGACTGGTACTCTATGACTATGTCTGCGAATGTGCATGCCCATGAGTGCGCATGTCAACTGCATATCATTAGTGAGGAAATTCACACGAAAGTAGATCCAAAACAGGGCATATATACGTTCATCGAAGTAAATACAATAGCATTGTATATTTTATGACATTGGGTTCAATGATTGGATTTCTATTCTATGTACGGTAATTGTATTCTGCAACAGGTCGTGCAGTTTCTGAGGTGGGGGAAGTAGTTGACAGTACATTAAACATGTATTAAGCAGCGATGGGATATCAGAAAGTGGCTGCTTAAAACAGGTTGGCTGCTTAATAAAGGGCAAATGTATAATTAAAACAACATATTGGAAATCTGGAAACTGATTAGCACAGGTGGCTGCTTAATAATGGACAAATGGGGCTGTCTGATTAGTGGGGGCTGTTCGATTAGCGCAGTGGTTAGCGCGCTCGCTTCTCACCAATGCAACCCGGGTTCGATCCTCGGATCGGGAAGTATGTGAGATGGTACGGTGGTCGCCAGATCGGACAGGTGGGTTTTCTCCGGGTACTCAGGTTTTCTGGAGAAGCGAGCGTGCTAACCACTGCGCTAACCACTGCGCTAACCACTGCGCTAACCACTGCGCTAACCGGACAGCCTTGGATCAACTATACATAGAACACGCACACTTCGAATAAGTGTGTTTCATGTATGAAAAGCAATAACTATATAATTACATAGTTTTAAACATTTTGGAATATTTTTAATTGTTCAGTTTGTGTTTTGTAATAAAGATGTGATATATCTTTGATGGAATTCTACGTTTTCATGTAATAATAATCATATAATGTAGGTGTGCGTTTTCTATGTCCTCTAGTATATAATGTAGGTGTGCGTTTTCTATGTCCTCTAGTATATAATGTAGGTGTGCGTTTTCTATGTCCTCTAGTATATAATGTAGGTGTGCGTATTAGGTGTGCGTTTTCTATGTCCTCTAGTATATAATGTAGTGTGCTTTTCTATGTCCTCTAGTATATAATTAGGTGTGCTTTTCTATGTCCTCTAGTATATAAGTAGGTGTGCGTTTTCTATGTCCTCTGTATATAATGTAGGTGTGCGTTTTCTACTCTAGAAAATGTATGTGCGTTTCTATGTCCTCTAGTATATAATGTAGGTGTGCGTTTTCTATGTCCTCTAGTATATAATGTAGGTGTGCGTTTTCTATGTCCTCTAGTATATAATGTAGGTGTGCGCTTTCTATGTCCTCTAGTATATAATGTAGGTGTGCGTTTTCTATGTCCTCTAGCATATATTGCAGATATTGAGCTCGTGCAGAGATCTTAATCAGACCCAATCATCGATCAACGTGATGAGTTAATGGTCGTAATCTTTCCTTGGTCGAGTATCTGTGAGAAGGAACGTTTGTAGGTGAGATCAATACTCACAGGTTAACAGCAATACATACCACACGACTGGTCCTCGTCATCTGCTGTTACACAATCTGCTTCCATATCACATTTCCAATGAGACGGGATACAGCTGAGGAATATGAGAATATTAGAGTTATAGAGATAAAATTACCTATGCAAATATTAGTTTACAATATATCCGTACAAACTGTCCGATTAGCGCAGTGGTTAGCGCGCTCGCTTCTCATCAATGCGACCCGGGTTCGATCCTCGGACAGGGAAGTATGTGAGATGGTACGATGGTCGCCAGATCGGACAGGTGGGTTTTCTCCGGGTACTCCGGTTTCCTCCCACATGAATAACCACATTAATTTTACGCTTTCATCCGAGCCAACGAGAGTGATAATATAAGTTGTTAAAACTTGCTTCGCAATCGTTGTAAAATAAATAAAGTATATAATCCGTACAAACGAACCATACAGCACGTCGTGGTCCAATATTACCCACATCGCATCTTCTGTAGCTTGCGTCATCCACCAAATACTTCTGGGCCCGAGATCTCAAACTCGAACTCAAGACATTTGATTGGTTGAGTCTGATATTTGCTCTTGGCTCCAGGAGCTTGGCGCTGCGTTTGAGATAGGAGAGCAGGCTTAGATGAGTCGCAGAGAGTGCATCACCAATTGCACGGTGACGAGAAATAAATGTTTCATAAACTACACTACGTACCTATCATCACTGCAAGTATATTCGTCATCATGACAGGCTATTTCTGAAATAAAAACAACATTGCCGCATAATGCAAATAAGATAAAGACTAGCATAAACAGGTATCAATTATATGTGCATAGTTGACAGAATTACCTCTTTGCTACACATTATATGTTATGGTATTTAAAGCGGAATTACATCGGTGAAAACGCAAATTTCTACAGAATATATTTCCCTATTATATGGTATAAATGTTTTCCGAATATTTGCCTCAAAAGCGGAGTATTTCAACTAATAAACTAATGTCGTATACGACGTTTGTTGACATAACAAACTGATGTAAACAAGGTCAACATTGATGCGTAATGCAATGAGTGTATCCTGAATAACGCGATTTATGGTACAAATTTACACAGTTATATCTCACACGTTGTGCCTATGCATATATATTTTTTAGACTAATACCATTTAAAATATCTCTAAACGACACTCGCACTCGACACTTGTACACTCGCTTGGTATAGACTCCAATAGTAAACAGACATTAATTCAGGAACTTAGCTGACAGTTATATGAATTCCAACTTTCACTTTTGAGTGTTTGTATACCACAAAAACAATGTTTATGCATAGAAAGTTAGGTTTCGAATATTTCGGACGAATTAGTATTAGGAATGCTCTTTATACGTAAGGAAGCATTTTTGGGGCATTTTGCAATGCAATGTCGCTTTAAGTATAATTCAAAGCATTGTTGGAATCACGTCATTATTCACGTAACGGTATGTTGTTGCAATGATCACCCGAAATGAATGTGCGGTATATATGTATACCTAGGTAGTTCCATACAACAGACGGATATATAGTCCAGTGGTAACACGCTGGACTGGTAATCCAGGGATCGCAGGTTCGATCCCCCGTCTGACCCTAATAAAATTAACAGTCTTTCAGATGGGACGTTAAACCGAGGTCTCGTGTCGGTGCTTTACACCGTGCACGTAAAAGTACAAGAGGAAATTCTGGAATGGGTCTCTGTCTCTGTATCACTGCACTATCCTCCAAAATCTAAAATGACTAATCTCTTCAGGAGGCGTCGCTCATATGGGCAACCGGTAGCGACGATAAATAAACGTAAAATAATCCATACAATGCATGTTGTACACTCAAAGACGGGCGGACATAACTATATCCTATGCAATCAACAATTAATCTTCACTGAAAATCCCTCCTTCGTGGCGATGGATTCCATCAGGAATGAGGTCTCGAGAGTGATTAATATAAGTTGCAAGAACATGTTTCGCAATCGAGTTAAAATAAATTTAGAAAAAGAACTGAAAATTAGATAACAAGAATTTAATTTGTATGTGGGTTTAACGTCGCATCAACAGTCATATGGCGACACATTCAGCGATTACTGACGGAGGAATGGGTGGGGGTCTCCGTAGCCGTGTGGTTACGGTAGTTGACTTCCGATTAATTGCCTCTCACTGCTGTATGTTCGAATCCCACTTGGGGTTTAGATTTATTTCATTTGAGGATGTTATCCAGCTGGATTACAGAAGGTAGGGTGGTTCTACCATGGTGCCCGTCCGTGCATGAACTACTGCTCGTATAGCTGTATATAGAGTCGCCATATGAACTAAGCTGTTGGTGCCACTTTGACCCGTCTATGAAAACACAACCTGACGGGGGACTGATGCGGCTCTCATAGGCGGATCCAGGGGGGGTGCACCCGGCGTACACCCCCTAAAATCGCCAGAGTTCGTTTTTTGGTCAAGTAATTTTTGTGTTTTCTATCAAAGAATGCATCCTCAATGGGCCCATACAATATAGCACCAAAATGTATGCCTCAGAGTGCACCAGAAGCCGTCATTTCATACCGAAACTTTAAAACCTATTCAGGAGAGGACCCATGGACCCCTGCTTGACCCAAACCAACAGACGGGGGTTATCCCAAATCAGTCGCCAAGATACGATTTTTGGGTGGTCTATCAACAAATTAAAACAGGACCCATTCAATATAATAACCAACTGTATGCCTCAGAATGCTACAGAAGCCGCCATTTCATATCTAAACTTCAAAACATTTCCAGGGGAGGCCCGGACCTGTACCCTCCCTACTTCACGCCCCCTAACCCAAAATCCTCGACCTGCCCCTGGCTCTGTATTCGTTGCACCTCCGTGACTGTTTTGTGGGGAAAACCATGGACCAAGAAGTTTCCAAAATCAAACTTTTAATTAATGATTAGTTTTAGAGTGCATCTGTCTGCGAACACGTATAACCAGTCCTAGCCTGTGAACAGGCGTCGATATATTTTGCCTGGTCAGTCAAATAAATATATTTTAACACCGATACTATTAATTGGGCCGTATTGAGTTTCTGCACATATCAACGCCTGGGGAAACTTGTGGGTTGTGGGGTTTCCCGTGAAATTATTAATCCTATTAATAGGTCTATTAGCACGTGACTTAAGTAATGACATACTTGTTCGTATAAATATACCAGAAATGTATTTTAACGTAAACGTATGTTTATCTCTATTAGTTAGAGTGATAGACATAACAATTGTTCACTTCTGGATAGAAGCAACAAACTTACCATGGTAATAGGTAAATACCGGAAGATTATTTTAAGATCGAGACCCACTTCCAAAAATCAAGATGGCGGCCAAAATTCAAAATAGCGGTCAAAATGGCCACCAAAACAAAATAATTGTACGATTTAAATGCCCTGTATGATTTTCAAAGGAAAAAAAAGTGAATTTAAAGCTACAATAATGAAACATTTGATCAGATGAACACTATTGAATGACAGAAATAACATTTCCATTTTATTGCAGCAATGAAATGACAGTTGAAATCCACTGGAAGTACAGCTTAGGATGCAATTGTTGTCAATAATTCTATAATGTTCAGTCAAGAGACATAATGTACCCCCAACGGAAGCATTGTTTCAGATTTTGTAAGTACCATCCGTTGAATTAACACAATGCATGCTGTTGTGGTGATTCTGTGTTCCAATGCATACCAATGGAGTTCAGATTATGTACAGCCTTTTTAAACTTTACATTCACATTTCAACTGTTCATAGCATGATTCTGATGCTTGTGGAACATTTGTCCATAGTGGTCCCCATGGTGATGTTTCATCTGCTTCTTTTATCCAGCCTCATTCGCTTTGCGAAGGCAACTCTGGGTATGGAACAGCCTGATAAGCTACACGATGTGTATGTTGGAGAAGTGCAGCTGATGTTGGAGGAATCGGATCAATAGAGCGCCCTTTCCTTGTCAAGAGATCTTTCGTTACATAGCGCTCTAACACTGACATTATTTGGGCAATGTCATTTCAGAGGGCATGGCTCCTAGACGCATAAAGGCTTGTGCGGCATTGTTGTAGGTTGCCAATGTCGACCATGCTTTTCTCTTACCATAACCACCAAAGGAGGATGTCTGATCACACCCAGTAAATGCATATATCTTGTCCCAGATTTAATACCAGTTCATGGATAGGAATGTATCTCAAGGACTTTCCGCTTCCAAATGCTACCCATAGCTCTTCTATTTGCAAGTGTGCATATTTCAGCAATTACAACATCTGTGTCTACTGTGCGTATTATCAGTTTCTTATTCCTTGCTTCCCAACATGTGAGACATGTACAAGAAGTCGTGTGTCGGCTGCCTCGTGTGAACTTGGAGTAATATGCCTTGTGTTTTCAGTTGCAACTATTTCACAACCTGTGGTTGAAATGACACATTTCCCATCAACATGCTGCAGTTTGGAGCATTCATCGGCCAAATATTGAAATAACTCTTACTATCATCATGTCTGAGGAAGGATCCCAATTACCCGGAATTTTTGAATCTGCCTTCACTCGCCGTCTTGTTCCAGCCCCGCGTTTTCTCCTTGTGGCTGACTTCAAGCTGCTTGGAATATACACATCCCACACGAGACCAAGGCGTGTTACAGATTGTAGTTGGCGCTCTATATGAGGCATACATATGTTATCAAAATACTCCAATTACAGCTGATTTATTACAGCTGCCCATCAAGCAAGAGTGCATCTACTTCAGGCATTTCACTCTGTGAAGCACAGTGTTGTTCAAGACAGTCCATGAGCTCTGACTTCTTACTAAAGCGCAGTTCTCCAAAGTGAGACAGTGCCAGGGGGGATGTGTACTATTTTCATGAGAGAAAAACTCGTCATCTTTTCTAATTTGGCATTAAACGTACCACTGAGAAAATAAGGAGCACGTTCTCTTGGAGTAATAAGGAGTAAATCTGCTGCTTCTCCATAGTTTTCTCTTTGATGGAGGTCTACTGAACAATGTAAATCTATTTTGATTGGATCAGTGATTGGCTTTTCTCTTGTCTCAAGTCGTTCATGTATGAATGTGTCATACTGAGTGTTTCTATATTCTTAAAAGCTTCGCCGACTTTCTTGTCCACTATGGCATGCGTGGAGCTCTTCGTAAAGCTATCCATGTCCTGTATTACTGAGCACAACTCATTAACATGTTGCTTAAAGTTACTCTGAGTACTCTTTGTTTGTTCATGATGGTTTAGGCTTGTGTTCTTCTTGCCCTTACTGTTCTCTCTTGAGAATCTTCAAATTCTTGGATAACCCGAGCCGCATCAGGACCACACAGCATTCAGCAGAGGTATGTGGGATCAGTCTAATTGCTCCATCATCACCCTCCAGTTGTTGTTTTTTGTACATGAGCTTGATCGAGTGGTATGGCTGGACAGTGATGACTTGATTTGCGGATCACAAAATGGCCGTTTTCAAATTCACGTGCAATTTCAGGGAGGCTTGTTCTGGTTATTCATCGGGCATCATTTGTGTGGTCTAACGCAACCATGGAACTAATGCCCTGAGTGCATCAATATACATATTAACATTCCCTTCTTAAATATCTAATGAATATGAGTATTAATTGCTCAAACTTCAATATCAATGACCAAAACTGAAATTGTGGACTATCATCCTGTCTCTGTTGTTGACACCAACGTTCGAAAGACATCGCAGGACCTTCCTTCTGAGGCATTGATACTATGCTCAATATACTGCTTACGTCTCAGAATGAAAAGGGAACGTGCTGTGACTTGGTGAGCGTGCCTTGTACATGCTATATTTGTGGCCTTAGGAAATGACTCGATCCAGGAGTAGCTATATTAGCTTCTGTGATAGCATTACTTCACCCGCTGTCTTGAAGCAAGTCACCGATTGTATTCGGTGCTGCCAACTCAGTATGAAGGCCACCAAACATAACTACAAATCGATTATCTCCAAATGTGTTGGCCATGACCATAGAATCTCATTAGCAACAGCTTATAGAAGCTGATCACAGGCGATGACTGGTGTTCAAATAAATAACAATCTTCTCCATTGAATGACGAATCATTGTTACCGATTTGGTTTTCTCAGAAAAGAGAGGTAACAATGTACTGATGTCAACGGGTGAGTCAGTGTCAAGTAACTGAATATCTGCTCTGCATGGAAAGCTGACCAGGACAGGTTCAAACTGACGCCATTATCTGTATCGTTCATGGCACTAACACGCTCCAGTCACCTGAATAATCAAAGATACGAGGTGATCACGGTATACTATTAATAACCTGACATTAAGGCACATTTCAGTGGCGGGTCCAGGTTTTCATGTTAAGAGGGGTGGCAATGTAACCAGGAGGCCAAGTTTCAGTTAACGATGTTACATTTGAAACTGTATGGGGCAATCCAACATTCAGTGATTGTCTGTAATATTTTCCTGAAACAAAACAGTTTGCCACAATTTAGGGCTGGCACCTATTGAATTTCAACTGCCACTGGATCCACCACTGTGATTTAATGTTTTATGCCAGTGTGATTGTATACTATTAACAGAAATAATTATATTTCATTATTCTTTCACAAAACAAATTCAATACAATGTTAAAATAAATTGATATGAACAGGATTTTCTTACCTGCAGCAGCCATATTGGCGGCCATCTTGAAATACGGCGGCCATCTTGAATTTCAGACATGGGTCTCAATCTTAAAATAATCTTCTGGTATTCATCTATTGCCATGGTAAGTTTGTTGCTTCTATCCAGAAGTGAACAATTCTTATGGAAAACTGGAGTTATCACTATATGCAGTATACATACATTTATGTCAACTAAATAGTCACTGCTAATCAGTTCACTTTTGATCTGATCAAAATTGATAATGGATTTCATACACCATTTTTTACTGTCGCACACTAGTGCCTATATTAAGCTTTCAGTATTTTATTCCTAGATATCACTTTTTTAAGATCTTTTTAGTTTGGATTAGCAGAGGCAATTTAGATTTACCATGTATATAGTGAACATTATTAATTGTTATGTTGCGTTGAATATACATTATGTGAAAATAACTGTGATAAGTCTCTTGTAATTCAAATATATGAATGGCTATGTACTGTTTTATAGTATATAATATGATTTTATGGTACATTGTACATAGATGAGACTATAATAAAGAATTAAAAAAATACTTGAATTGAAAGCGAGGCACTGCAATGCTGATAAAACTTATAATTGGCCGCCATTGTTTATGGGTCAACGGAACGATAAATAGTTTTAAAAAGTACAATGTGCGTCTGATTTGACATATTTACTCAATATTTAAGTCGTCCTTAATTCAATTACGCTGAATCGATCAATTACAATCTAAATGTAATATTTAAAATCCGCCGTCGATATAATACAGAAACGGGACATTATATGTAAATGAGTCTACAGGAACATTCGTGTATATTCGGAAATGATCGTGTATAATGGTTCCTGTTCGGCGATTTCAGCCATCTCGTCGATATAACACAGAAACGGGACATTATATGTAAATGAGTCTACAGGAACATTCGTGTATATTCGGAAATGATCGTGTATAATGGTTCCTGTTCGGCGATTTCAGCCATCTCGTCGATATAACACAGAAACGGGACATTATATGTAAATGAGTCTACGGGAACATTCGTGTATATTCGGAAATGATCGTGTATAATCGTGCTTGTTCGGTGATTTCCGATAGAATTCCGTTTCTATATTTAGCGATATTATCTTGTAGAGAAGAGTTGTCGTACTTCAAATCTACACCCTCAAAAAAGTGGGTGTAAGTAGATGGCGCTACGATCGGAAATCCAGTTTCCCCATGCTGTCATTTGGCTAGAAGTTAAAAATCGACAGACTGGAACCCAGGCTAAACCAGTCCACGAGACATAATGTATCGATAGTAACAATTCTAGACAGCTCCCTCTCGTTACAGAGCGATGCTCTATTTTATACTCTTTATGAACAACCCGGTCAGATCCGCTGGTCTGGTAATCCAGGGGTCGCAGGTTCGATCCCCCGTCTGACCCTAATAAAATTAACAGTCTTTAAGATGGGACTTTAAACCGAGGTCTCGTGTCGGTGCTGTACACCGTCCACGTAAAAGAACCAGAGGAGACATAAATAAACGTAAAACACACACACCCGGTAGTAGTATAGTAAGGTTTTTATTCCCATCTCTTGTGGTGCCTTGGTTCGATTCAAGATGGCGACGCTTCCGGTAAGATGGTGGCGTTTCCGGCAAGATGTCGGCACTTCCTGTAACGACACAGTATGGCATCACTTCCGGTTCCGACACAAGATGACACACTTCCGGTTCCGATACAAGTTGTTGCACTCGACATCGATTGTGTCTCCCTTATTCCTTTGAACACTTGAACCGGAAGTGGTGCCATCTTGTGCCGGAAGTGACGCCATATTGTGTCGGAACCGGAAGTGCCACCATCTTATCGGAATCGTCGCCATCTTGAATCGAACCACAGAACCACAAGAGATGGAATAAAAACCTTACTATACTACTCCCGGTCAGATCAACATTACAATATAACACTCAGATTTTATTTATGCTAGCATCTCCTTGACCATTAACTGACTAGATCTCGATTCAACACATTTGATAATGTCAATCTATTGTGATTATGCTATCAGCTTGTGGGTAACCTGCGAGCTGAGGCCATATATATTCATATGATCAGTATTTATTAAAATGTCAATATACAATGTATTGAGAAATGGCTCATTCTATAGTATTGTGCTATATGCATTTTGGAATTCCCCGTCTAAATATATTTAACGTACAACGAAAGCATATTAAGTGCTAACTATCTAGAAAAGAGGTAACCATACAAGCAGGTTGCTTTCTCCTCAATCCTACATGTATGTACATAATATTTATACTTGACTATGTTTATTTAAAGAAAGAAATATTGTTTAAACTAACTACGTTCGAAGCGAATTTAGTCCTCCCAGTCACCGGGTGCAAATCCATATATATAGTGAACGCTAATATCTACCAATTAAAATCATAATTCATCGATGTATCAATTAAGAAAATCAATATATGTGTACATGGTCGTATGTATATACATGACACTATTTAATTACAGCGAATTGACACCCAGATAGAACCACCATATTCCTGAAGCCAGTCACCTGGATAGCTTCCTTACATGAAAATATTTCGACACCCTCAGTGGGAATCAAACCTACAGCGATGAGGGGCAAACGATTGAAATCAATGACAATAACTACTCGATCAGGGATGCCCCCTGATACAAAGAAACACGGACTTCGATTGAAACAACTGCACACCATTTACGGTTCCACCACTCCATTTTAGTATTCCGTTGTCTCTACCTCTCACAATGACGATTTATTGTATCAGATTGCATATTACGAGAATAGTACCTTGTTGGGATTCCTCATTTCGATTGTCGTCTGCATCCGTACATTCTGGAATGTCACAAAACTCGAAATTCCGGTCAGAAATCCAGCACCAAGGTGATTCATCGTTGTCAGGGTTACGGCAGTAGTTATGGTTTCCTAAACCCTTGAATTGAAGAGTATAATTTAAATAATTTAAGAAGACACAATCTTGATGAATAGTAATCATTGGTGAATTATTTATGAAAGTTAAGGTGACAATGTCACTAATGATCATAATATCATAACTCAAAACCTCGAGAGTGATTAATATAAGTTGAAAGAACTTGTTTCGCAATCGAGCTAAAATAAAGTTGTATAAACTAATGACCATAATAGAATTATAACATCGTTAGCAAACCAATCCCTGATGACATCGCCACAATACAGGTTATATTCCAGACGTATCTAGTCGTGTGTGTATAGCATCACATGGTGATGTAATTACAATACATTAACCTGGTGATATGAAACTTTCCACGGTGGAAGCCGTAGCGGGCCTGAACATTCTTAAACACGTTGTATGGACATTTCACAGTACTAAAGTGATTTGCTACATCGGGTTACATAGGGTGAATCTTTAAGTACCGATGTCGGGTATTTTTCAGGGTTGATGTCGTTAGCTTCCGTCCATTTCATACACGGAGTTCCCTTATTTGTGTAGGATGCCGTACCTCGGTATTCTGTACCAATACCACGGAAACATCCTGAAATCAGTTGGGAAACACTGGTTTAAAACAGCTGAAATTTTACATAGCAATGTGTAATTTATAAATTATCGACATACATTAAATATGATAGTGTAGCGAAAATACGTGATTACTTCCCTTTTATTCAAATCACAATTTACAAATATTACATATTAAATTTAGCTAATCAGAAATAAACACTAGGCAGACGGATCTGTAGTCAAGTGGTAACACGCTGGACTGGTAATCCAGGGATCGCAGGTTCAATCCCCCGTCTGACCCTAATAAAATTAACAGTCTTTCAGATGGGACGTTAAACCGAGGTCTCATGTCGGTGCTTTACACCGTGCCCGTACAAGAAGCAGAGGAGACTCTGGAATGGGTCTCTGTCTGTTTCATTGCACTATCCTCCAAAAATCTAAAATGACTTATCTCTTCAGGAGGCGTCGCTCATATGGGCAACCGGTAGCGACGATAAATAAACATATAACACATAAACACCAGGCAATGCTACTATTGCAGGTAAATCACTGGTTCAATAGTAGAGAAGAGTCCGCCTCCATGGTCGAGTGGTTAAAGTGGCTGACATATATATATCACTGTAGCCTATCCTCATAGACTTCAAGCCCCGCTCAGAAACTGAGAAAGTGTCTCATATTTTATGATTCTCAATTTATCATGTGAACAAAGCTGTGAAGCTCAGTCTTCTCTTATGTTTAGTATTTATAAATATTAGTTGCATTTCAGAATCCAAATGTATAATATGTATATTATTTAGGGTTTATGGTGCTCTACACTTGTAACCCGACACTTACGGTATATAAATCACAAGTATTGTTTGTGAAAGAATTTTGTTTAAATTTGAACTCTGAAATATGAAATAATATGGAGCCTGTCCAGAAAATGTGTTGTTAGATAAACTGCCCGGCGACGATAAATAAATTTAAAACAAACAATAGAGGAGGAGATTTCCCCCGTCTGACCATAACAATATCAGCAGTCTTTCAGCTTCGACTTAATGTTGAAAATTTGTCAATCTGTGCTAGAAATTCGACACTAAAGTATCGCACTCCATTTTGAAGGTAACTAATATTCCATGTATGTCAACGTACTGAGCAATGTGTGTGAGATGTCTTGCTCAAGGACGATTGAAGGTAACGAATATTCCATGTATGTCAACGTACTGAGCAATGTGTGTGAGATGTCTTGCTCAAGGACGATTGAAGGTAACTAATATTCCATGTATGTCAACGTACTGAGCAATGTGTGTGATGTCTTGCTCAAGGACGATTGAAGGTAACTAATAGTCCATGTATGTCAACGTACTGAGCAATGTGTGTGAGATGTCTTGCTCAAGGAAGATTGAAGGTAACTAATATTCCATGTATGTCAACGTACTGAGCAATGTGTGTGAGATGTCTTGCTCAAGGACGATTGAAGGTAACTAATATTCCATGTATGTCAACGTACTGAGCAATGTGTGTGAGATGTCTTGCTCAAGGACGATTGAAGGTAACTAATATTCCATGTATGTCAACGTACTGAGCAATGTGTGTGATGTCTTGCTCAAGGACGATTGAAGGTAACTAATATTCCATGTATGTCAACGTACTGAGCAATGTGTGTGATGTCTTGCTCAAGGACGATTGAAGGTAACGAATATTCCATGTATGTCAACGTACTGAGCAATGTGTGTGAGATGTCTTGCTCAAGGACGATTGAAGGTAACTAATATTCCATGTATGTCAACGTACTGAGCAATGTGTGTGAGATGTCTTGCTCAAGGACGATTGAAGGTAACGAATATTCCATGTATGTCAACGTACTGAGCAATGTGTGTGATGTCTTGCTCAAGGACGATTGAAGGTAACGAATATTCCATGTATGTCAACGTACTGAGCAATGTGTGTGATGTCTTGCTCAAGGACGATTGAAGGTAACGAATATTCCATGTATGTCAACGTACTGAGCAATGTGTGTGAGATGTCTTGCTCAAGGACGATTGAAGGTAACGATATTCCATGTATGTCAACGTACTGAGCAATGTGTGTGAGATGTCTTGCTCAAGGACGATTGAAGGTAACGAATATTCCATGTATGTCAACGTACTGAGCAATGTGTGTGAGATGTCTTGCTCAAGGACGATTGAAGGTAACGAATATTCCATGTATGTCAACGTACTGAGCAATGTGTGTGAGATGTCTTGCTCAAGGACGATTGAAGGTAACTAATATTCCATGTATGTCAACGTACTGAGCAATGTGTGTGAGATGTCTTGCTCAAGGACGATTGAAGGTAACTAATATTCCATGTATGTCAACGTACTGAGCAATGTGTGTGAGATGTCTTGCTCAAGGACGATTGAAGGTAACTAATATTCCATGTATGTCAACGTACTGAGCAATGTGTGTGAGATGTCTTGCTCAAGGACGATTGAAGGTAACGAATATTCCATGTATGTCAACGTACTGAGCAATGTGTGTGAGATGTCTTGCTCAAGGACGATTGAAGGTAACTAATATTCCATGTATGTCAACGTACTGAGCAATGTGTGTGATGTCTTGCTCAAGGACGATTGAAGGTAACTAATATTCCATGTATGTCAACGTACTGAGCAATGTGTGTGAGATGTCTTGCTCAAGGACGATCATACATGCCCTGTCCGAACCCAGGACCCTTATATTCCAAATCCGACTGGACCATTGACGATACGGAGACGTCATTGTTTTGTTACTTAGATAATTATTATAAAACCATTCATTTGATTTGTGCAAAGGTGGTGGTATTTTACTTTCCTTGGCGTCAACAAAATAACATAGCGGACTTTCAACAGTCATTGTTTCTAGTTAAATGTGAAATACTCCATGCTACATTATAGTTCTATCTATAACATGCTCTTCGTGAATATATCATCCATGTAGAGGTGAGCCCATTTACCGACGTCTTCCGTCCTGTCCAGTGGTCTTTCACATATATAATGGACACCGGAACTAGTTCGTTTTCTAGTTCTAGTACACTGGTCATCCTGCCAGAAGTGGTAGTCAACATTAACGTCACTTCCGTTTGAGTGCTGGAACACATTGGACAGAAACAAACATCGATCTTTTTTCTGGTCTGTCGGCTGCGACGAAACATTGCCTGGTTGAAAGCCTAAAGCGAAAAGGCAGTCATAATTCGCAGATGCTTTTGGAATTTCAAATGCTACTTATTTAAACACTAGGAGCAAAGCCTGACAATTATAAAAAATCAAATAAAGTTTATTACTGTGCTAAAATTTTACGAAATTTATGTAAGTTCATAGCTGAAGCTTTCCTTTTAAGAAACTCTGTAATAAAATACCTTATAATGTTATTATAATTAACACAATGCACTACTGCAAATAGTGCAGCCTCCACATTGTTCTAACTAAATTGTTTAATATGTATGTAGAACTTTGCGTTATGTGTTGCGATTGTTCAAACTTCCTGGGTATGCTTAGTTGGTGGGTGTTCACCCACACACTAGGACGACGGGAAGTCCCCCCAATACTCGATAAAAGATAATACAATACAAATCGCTATGATTATACTGTATATGGGATATTATAAGGTACTACTGTACTAATGTATTTTAAAAAAGAGGGTAACATAATGAATGTAGTTTAAAGGTAACGTAATAGAAATTTGGGATATTAGAACTGTTGTTGTGTAAAGTTTTTGAATTTTGAATATCAAGCTATGTGGATTGATCATCACATCATGTGTTATACTGTATATATGTGTCAAGAAACTGTTTATGGTTTACGACAAAAACATATTCTGTCTCTCTGTCTGCTAACCTGGAAACCATTTGAAATCCTCTATGGATACTTGTGTAGTTGTCTGCCCATACCTGCCATCTGTCTTCTTTGTTATTTTCTCCCACATCCATACCCCACCTATCTTAACCCCGCCGGTTAGAATTAGACCTACATAATATATAAACATCAGGATTAAAGTTATATTCCTGTTCAACCAGATTGTCGCAATGTTTTAAACAGTTGCTATCATACATTAGTATGTAATCGTTGTAAAATACATAAACTTGATACTGTTTACCATATAGCGTCATTTATATGTTGATGAATTCGGGTATTCTTAGCTTAGATATATTACATTTAGCTCGATTGCAAAATAAGTTCTGAGTGAACTTCGTACATTAATCTAATTGTGTTGTCCGATTAGCGCAGTGGTTAGCGCGTTCGCTTATCATCATTGCAACCCGGGCTCGATCCTCGGACCGGGAAGTATGCGAGATGGTACTGTGGTCGCCATATCGGACAGGTGGGTTTTCTCCGGGTACTCCGGTTTCCTCCCACACGAATGACCACATATACCACGCTTTCATTCGCCAACGAGAGTGACTAATATAAGTTGTTAGAATCGCAATCCTTGTAAAGTAAATACAGTTTAAACTTTAAACTACCCCATTCTTGGGTAGTTTGTGTGTTGTTAAATATTACGCAATAGGTAATATAGTATAAATGTGCAGGAATAAAACTGAATCAGACATAATTATCTACCAAGAATACCATTTGTTTCACCCCAGAAAACATGTGATATAAAATGATTCTCTGCTTCCGTTTCTATGGTAATTAGATGTCCACCACGTGACAAGCACTTGTTGATAGCGCGCTCCCGTTCCGTGACCGTGTGGGTGAGGAGGCTGTAGCAGCCTGTTGGACCCGCTATCCATTTTTCCGGACAACCTTAAATCAACAAGCGCCATGTTAATCTTCAAAGGCAAAGGTCATTAAACATAAAAGTGGCGAAAGAATAATGAAATTAGAGCTACAAATAACGACATTATTACCCGTTGATTATATAATATATGTTTCTGCCATGACATACATGTTTATTACTCTTCAATGCAGTTTCCAGTATTTTGATTGGATAACGGTGCCGTAAATACATTGCGATAGTTCCGAGCTAGGCCAGGGATCCTAGGTTCGATCCCCCGTCTGACCCTAATAAAATCAAAAGTCTTTCAGATTGGACGTTAAACCGAGGTCTCGTGTCGGTGATTTACACCGTGCACGTAAAAGAACAAGAGGAGACTCTGGAATGGGTCTCTCTCTGTATCATTGCACTATCCTACAACAATCTAAAATGACTAATCTCTTCAGGAGGCGTCGCGCATATGGGTAACCGGTAGCGACGATAAATAAACGTAAAACACACACACACGAGCTAGGCATGGATAATAAACCTTAAAATACATATCTTTCGCGAGCTTCGCTATTCTTAAAATAAAGCCGACAGATGCGCGTACGGTACAATGATGAGCAATGAATCTATAGAAGATGCGGAAATAAATATGGTTGTAATTTTTTAATGTTTCGACAATGTACACTATTTAACTATGTTGAATTTCTTAGCACACGGTAAAGACTAATAGCGAAATAAAGATATGAAAATCTATTGCACATTTACAAGTGTGAATCGAAATCTGGACGTATCGGTGTCATGGTAAAATTCACTCATCATGAAATTACTCAATTGAGGAGGTCGACGGGGTAACAATGATAAAACAAAGTGGATGACAATCCATAAACAAAAATATGACTCAAAACATTGTTTTTAAGTTGAATTAACAAGGTGTTCAGAGTAATACAATTCTATATGGTGTATGGGTATACGAGCCTATGGCTCGGGGTATATCACCATTGTCGGAACTATATACTCATATACCATGTCCACAAACCAAATAACATATAGTATGGATTTAGAATCATTAATGACTTTGTCGTAAATTTTGTTGACTTGGATAATTAATTAGCTCTAAACTGTGTTCCATGATTGCTTGCTACAACTAGCACGTGTTGTGAAATAATGCAGTTGATCTGTTGCACTTTTATATTAGCTTGTTACCTGTATTTGGTCTGCAGACGACTCCTGCCGCATTTCTCGGACCACAGTTATGAGGAATCTTCGAGTCACACTCCAGTATGTTCCTGGAATGTTCGTCACAAGTAACACTATCCATGATGTAGCGGTTGCCATCACCGAGTGCTTTTCCTTTACTGGCCGATATTGCGCCACTGATAAAATGTACACAAAAGACACAACAATAAATCAGACGGTGCATTTCACATTGTGCAATATAGTTTAGATCCCCCACCAACAGAAGCATGAGTTAAACAGTATAACACCACCAACGCTAGTATACTCAGCAAAGGTGTGAAATAATAGGGGTTAGAAGTCAAAACTCGCGAATATATGGGACAAATAAAAATGTCACCATTTTTTAATTTCCAAAACTCGCGAATATATTGGACAAATAAAAATGTCGCCATTTTTTATTTCCAAAACTCGCGAATATATTGGACAAATAAAAAATACTCTAATAAAGTTTCTTCTGTTTATTTTTGATATATTTTCTTAGAACTTGTTTATATGTATGCTATGTAGACATGAACATGTTGATCTCATTTTGGTCCCACAATAAGTGGGAGAGACTTTAGTTAAGTGCATGCTGGGTACACAGTAAGTTATCATACCGTAAGAACCCCATCTGTCTGCAGACGACGTCGGCATCTCTTACATCCCAGGCTGTGTCACAGACGGCACCAAATTTGTCACCTGCGAATACTTCCACACGTCCGTTAGTCACACCTGATCTCGTGCCACGGGTTAACCTGAATCACATTTTATTTTGTTTAAGCCAAGCTACTTGCGGGGACCTAGACATGTTTTCCTGCACACTTCAATACGTACCGTGACCCAATATCCATCCCCGGGCCCTTCGATTCCAAATCCGACGCTCTAGCACTGGATCACGGGTACCCGTCTTACTATTGCAATACATGTATAAAATATAATTTACTATTACCGTATAATTATTTTTTCTGGTTCAAATATTCTCCACATAAAAGACATACTTCTACTATTAATAACGTAATGTCGTTTGACATAACAAATTTCAAATGTATATACGCTCCCAAAACAATGAGAGACATTGCTGATTTTACTATTACCTCCCTTGATGGATAAAGTCCGTTTATTCCGAAATCTATATTGGTCCTTTTAGTAGGAACTCTTTGTTGTTACTGTTGTTTTATAACCGGATGATGCGGTAGGATAAATTGCTGTTAATTGATAACCAAATTTTACAGAAATGTATCCATTGGATATGCATTATGATCTCTGTCGAGTTTTAATAATTATAAGATGAGAAAACGGATGAAAGATGATAGCATCTCGTGCAAAGGAAACATCGATAAAAACAGAGCCAATTAAGAGGATCACTCTACTTTTAGGATGTATTCAGGGGCAGTAAATGGCTATTGTTTCTCATTATATTCGGACTAACCCGATTTAAATTACACATACACGACAGTAAAATGTACATTTGTGTTTAGTAGATTCAAATAATAAATAGACACATGTCGCCTTCAGAGCGTGGCTAACACTTATCGGACATTTCGCTTTTGAGTTTGTAGATCGTTTATAAACTCACTGTTTATTATAACGTTCGTTGAATCAACTATTCATGCTAAAACACGTCACTATACTGGATTGCTTATATGTACACACTTAAAGCAGCATTACATCGTATGAAATAAAAGTTATTTGAAAAATTTAATTTTTACGGATGGGTAGCAATGCTGCTACACATTCTAACATTATACTTTATATGCTTATGTTCATTTGGTAAACAGTGATTTTTTGCGAAAAAACAAACTCGAAACCGAAAGTAGGACTTTCCGAGTCGATCGGTCACGCACTTGTTTACAGCCGGAACGCATCGTCCGCACTTGTTTGCATTCGGAATCCATCGTCCCCATTTGTCCCACGTTGTCTTTTTTAATTAAATTACTTCATATGTTGATTCATACGTCTGTTAGCTAAGTCTTTAGGGACATTTCTACATCCCCGCGAGGGGTTCGACATTAGAGGAATATAGATAGTATTTCATGTTCAAAATATATATGTTGTTTTCTACATCCTCTGTTGTTTCACGCATGCGCACTGTGCGTGTTTATATTTCGTGTGTTGATAAACAAATTCGCGTATACGACGGCTTTCTGAGCGACTATTTCGATTTTTGTAAACACACACACACACATTAGTATTTATATTTTACCCAAAACATCCCGTATTACGATGTAATGCTGCTTTAAACCTGTGTTGGCAGCCAGCCAAGGTAATCACAGAATGTGGTTGCTTAGCACAGATGCCTGCTTAATAGATGTTAAATGTATAACAAAGTAACATATTGGGAATTTGAAAACTGATTGCTAAATACAGGTTGGCTGCTTAATAGATGTGACCACAAACACGGGGTTGACTGCATAAACACAGAATAAATGACTCGTCTTACCTGACTTGCTGACCTGTTGGTGGAGCTCTAATACCAGCTGACGTAACACTACTGAGCAAGTGTCGCGGGACCCGGAGCAGACCACTTCCTCTCTGTATCGATTCAATTGCAAAGTTTTTAGCACATATATATATGAGAATTATATCAGTATGTATCCAAAACATGTTCAAGCTTTATTTATTTTTAACAACTTATACTAATCACTCTCGTTGGATGAACGCGTATATGTGGTCATTCGTGAGGGGCGGCACACCAGACTGACTACCCGGAGAAACCCCACCTGTATAAGCGGGTGACAACAGTACAATCTCCCATACTTTTCGGATCATGTTGCTTTGGCGAGACAGCTGAGTTAATCGCACAGTAGGTATAGTATCATGCCAGGATGTTGCTTGGTTCTGATACATGGTCCAGTTGTTCACGGTGTAGATTAGTTTAGTCTATGCACATTTATTTTAGCTCGATTGCGAAACAAGTTCTTTCAACTTATATTAATCACTCTCGAGACCTCATTCCTAAAGGAATCCATCGCCACGTGGAATTTAAATGCCTTGCCTACGGGCACAATCGTAACGGCTCCAGCGGGGCTCGAACTCCGGATCGTTCGCACCTGAAGCGAACGTGCATCCACTGCGCTATCACGACTTCCACGGTGTAGATTGATAATCAATTGTTTTCTACAACTTATATTAATCACTCTGGAGAGCTCATTCCTGATGGTATCCATCGACATGAGGAAGAGAAGAAGGGTCAATGTGGAATTTAAATGCCTTGCATAAGGACACATTCGTAACGGCTACAGATTGTAAATTGCCCTTTACGGCGAAGTGAGTTCGAGACCTACTGAGGGCGTGGTCATTTCAATGCAGAATTAAAATATCCACCAGCTCGTGCCTAAAATAAAGTGTGTAGGTACATCTTCCTTACCCAAATGGGATCGGTACGCTGGGGGGTGGGGTGGGGTGGGTGTTATGAAATGCCTTATTTTAGTGTCCTGGATCCTCAACTAACAAAACCCCATTATATTATAAATACATTATAGAAAGTGTTTCAGCTAGATTTGATGAAATAGTGTGCATGCAGGGTTTGAATTAAACAGTAGACACTATTTCCTAACCACTCTGGGGCCGGTACTTTGCCAATCCCACCAACTATCCAAAAATGCATGAACATTTGTCCCTGAGGCATATGGGTGACTAGTTTCTCTAGGTAGTGCATGGTTCCTATGTTGCTTCTGGATACATCCCTATGAGGCTTCGACCTTCGTGATATATTTCTCGTTTGTCGTTCTTATGCGTAGAAATATATCACTCAGGCCGAATATTTCTACGCATAAGAACTTCAAACTCGGGTTATTCTGCGATATACCACGGTTGATACTTATTATTTCGATTCTAACACGACTTACTTCTAATAATTTTAGACGAGAAAGGAGTATTTTCTTCAAACACCGTGCTACTCCGCTGCATTTGGCTTTCGAAATTTCCTCCCGCGTAAGAGGTGATGACGTTATTTTTTATGGAAAATATCAATCTAGTGCATAAATGAACAAAAGTTGTAACTGATCAATAATTTTATTATTTTGTCAAATAAAACTGTACAGAATAGTAACTGAAACGTTACTTAACAGAAAAACAAGACGGACAAGAGATTATCTGATTCTAAAAATAGCTCACTTCCGCAAATTCCCACGGTTGTATTTACAAACATCACGTGACTTTCATTCATAAAACTTTACACGCATTGTATAAATGGAATGGCCAAAACACGGTGCGCGCGCAGCATAGTTCAAGGTAGGTATATCGCAGAATAACCCGAGGTAGTTTTACTCTACAAGTATGTATGTTATTAGCTGGGTCGTGTTAGAATAATCAATAACCTCGATTACGGACACGAGTCAATAAACATAAAACTTCGATCAACAGCAATAATAAATAACCTCGATAACGGACAAGAATCAATACGCTTACAATTATCGATCACATTATCGAGTTAAAAGAACAATTCGGATTTAAGTGTGTTATATAAAATTTGTATTTATATATAATTATATATGAGTTTGAAGTGTTGTCAAATTATATATAACAAAGTAAATTTATATGAGTTTGAAGTGTTGTCAAATTTTATATAACAAAGTAAATTTATATGAGTTTGAAGTTTTGTCAAATTTTATATAACAAATTAAATTGTTGGATGTAATTAAAAATAAATAAATATTTTAACAATCAAATAATAAAAGGGTCATGCTATTTTGACGACTGTAGTGCATAAATGATTGACATGTGATTGGGGGGGGGGGGGTTTCCTACCGTATGAATTGCGGAACAAATCCCAATTGCATCCAAGATTATAATAAAACACAAAATAAAACACTCTTTCATAGTTTCATTTAATTTATTCCAATAAGCTCTACTTTGTCAAACTTGGGTTCAATAATAAAATATATTATTAAGACAAAGCAGTATATGTACATCGGAATGAACTACGACGATGTACGTATGGTCGGTCTGTGTTGACGATAGCAGGGGCGTAGCTCTCATAAGGCACTGAAAGACCGAGCCTGCTGATTGTCACAGAAAATGAAAATTCAAGCAGATCTAAAATGCAAACACATGTGAAGTAGGTTATGGCATGTCTGTATGGTATCTAACCACGTGATCATATATCTAACCACGTGATCATATATCTAACCACGCCATCATATATCTAACCACGCCATCATATATCTAACCACGCCATCATATATATATCCACGCGATCATATATCTAACCACGTGATCATATATCTAACCACGTGATCATATATCTAACCACGCCATCATATATCTATCCACGCCATCATATATCTAACCATGCCATCATGTATCTAACCACGCCATCATATATCTAACCACGCCATCATATATCTAACCACGCCATCATATATCTAACCACGTGATCATATATCTAACCACGCCATCATATATCTATCCACGCCATCATATATCTAACCACGCCATCATATATCTAACCACGCCATCATATATCTAACCACGCCATCATATATCTAACCACGCGATCATATATCTAACCACGTCATCATATATCTAACCACGTCATCATATATCTAACCACGCCATCATATATCTAACCACGCGATCATATATCTAACCACGTGATCATATATCTAACCATGCCATCATATATCTAACCACGCCATCATATATCTAACCACGCCATCATATATCTAACCACGTGATCATATATCTAACCACGCCATCATATATCTAACCACGTGATCATATATCTAACCACGCCATCATATATCTAACCACGCCATCATATATCTAACCACGCCATCATATATCTAACCTGCCATCATATATCTAACCATGCCATCATATATATAACCATGCCATCATATATCTAACCATGCCATCATATATATAACCATGCCATCATATATATAACCATGCCATCATATATCTAACCATGCCATCATATTATAACCATGCCATCATATATAACCATGCCATCATATATCTAACCATGCCATCATATATCTAACCATGCCATCATATATCTAACCATGCCATCATATATATAACCATGCCATCATATATCTAACCATGCCATCATATATATAACCACGCCATCATATATATAACCATGCCATCATATATATAACCATGCCATCATATATCTAACCATGCCATCATATATATAACCATGCCATCATATATCTAACCACGCCATCATATATCTAACCACGCGATCATATATCTAACCACGCCATCATATATCTAACCATGCCATCATATATATAACCATGCCATCATATATCTAACCATGCCATCATATATATAACCATGCCATCATATATCTAACCACGCCATCATATATCTAACCACGCGATCATATATCTAACCACGCCATCATATATCTAACCATGCCATCATATATATAACCATGCCATCATATATCTAACCATGCCATCATATATATAACCATGCCATCATATATCTAACCACGCCATCATATATCTAACCACGCGATCATATATCTAACCACGCCATCATATATCTAACCATGCCATCATATATATAACCATGCCATCATATATCTAACCATGCCATCATATATATAACCATGCCATCATATATCTAACCACGCCATCATATATCTAACCACGCGATCATATATCTAACCACGCCATCATATATCTAACCACGCGATCATATATCTAACCACGCGATCATATATTGTTGTAGTCACTGTGACATTTCATTTCTGTGTATCGCAAATATATACTTGAAAAATATATCGAAATTTGAATGTCTAAGACATACATTAAAATGCGCAAGAATTCACCATCAACGTTCGAGGATTCAAACCTTTCCGGGGGAGCATGACCCCACATTCCTCCGATACCACCGTACATCCCGTGCTCAATTTACTAGTCAGGCCTATACACATTCAGTTGGGTTAGCTACGCCCCTGTACGTACCAACCCACTCAACACTTGACGTAGTCATTTCCGGGATTTAAGCACATAATCAAAAAGTATTTGTTTAAATGACTTGTGACATATATTATATATGTATGTTGTTTTCCCCCATCTAGGACGTGTACGTTATTTGCAATACGTCATGGGTCGTATTGACATATAGGATTGAAAACTAAGTTAGTACGATAGCTGATTGCTGATTAACTGAAACAAAAAATATAAGCAACACACAATAATAATATTAAATATTAAGCGTTTATTTATCGCCGCCATCGAAAGTATATTGTCCCTTAAACTGCCGAATAAATGGGACGGAATGTGCAAACAACATAGATCTAGAGCAGCCGCGGCGTAACGCCGCGTCTGATCAGGATCTATGTTGTTTGCTATTCAGACAAGTCTTGAAGTGCTATAGCTCCACTATCTGAATAGCAAACAGGATATAGAGCTGATCAGATGGCACGTTCTGGTTCTATGCTATTTGCAAAAGCGACTTTGGTCGTGATTGGCAGGTTACGGGTTAACCATTTTATCTTTTGGGAGGATAGTGTAATATACAGAAGACATCAACGGTTCTCTTAATTGCCCTGTGTATAGCACCGATACACGGGACGTCTGCTTATAGACATGTCTGAAAGATTGTTAATATTAGATCTATTCTGATTTATATGCATCTCATGATCTCAACATAAAAATTAGCAGGAGATGGGTATTTGAAGATCATTTTATAAATACAGCACCCAACAAAAAGTGTGCACACTGGCCACAGAATAACACACACAACACAGCTCGTAAACTAAATATCACCAGAACGACAAGTGGGAGTAGATATGTAGAAAGAAGAATCCAACAATATGTGCGTAAATACACCGGATACCGTACATTTATTTTTATACTATAAATATCACCGCTACCAAATAATGTAATTGATTTTTTGAACAACACAAGTCCATGACACAATGTCAAGTTTTTAAAAAATGTTTATTTAAAGCGACCTTACATCGAAAAAAGCAAATAAAATGCATTTTTTTCACGTATAAATGCATTGCTACTACAAATTCCTCCTAATACATTCGAACACTAACATTTGAATCAGAGGACAACAACAACCCACCAAAATATTGAGCAAGTAACGGTGATAAGGTGATCATAACGGCTACTACTTTGTTCCTCTTAGATAGTTTCTGGTAATTATTTATACAATTATGGACCACAGATACCCGGCGATAGCCATCGACACCCTCCAATGGTTGCTACCCCAACCCAACGTTACAACCACAGATAGTCAATTAGTGTAAGCCGTGATGGCGTAGTGGTAGTGAATTCCCTTCAGGTTTAGCAGGCCCGGAGTTCATGCCCAGCTGTTGGCGTTTACGATTGTGTCCTTAGGCAATACACTTATTTCCTCTTCTCTCCCTCATGGCGATGGATTCCACTAGGAATTAAACTCATAATGTTGTAAGAACTTGCTTCGCAATCGAGCTAAAATTAACTAATAAATTAAAATTGAAACATCGATAAAACATAATTCCTAGTCCAAAACATACATTTCTGACAACTATTTTAATTTTATCAGAAATGTATGTTTTACAAGAAATTATATTTGATGGTATTGACTATTTTGGGTTGTAACGTGGGGCTGGTAGTAGTAACCCATATTGGGGTGGGGTTCATGGTATACGCCGGATGCATGTGTTATGGACCGTTGGCTTAGAAATAAAGGAACCAAAAAAAATCTCTTAAAAATAGTATTACTTTTCATGAAACATATTCTATATTATCATGTCTATTTAAAAATATTTGTTGGAATCAAGTTCATAATGATCACTTGACTGTCGGTGGTGGTGAGTGAAATAACTGCGTGCAAATTAACATGCATCCATATTCAAGTGCGTTAGCGGTTCCGTGGGTCAAATTTGTTCCATAATTGTTCAAATTCCGAGCTGTATAGACCTACTATCCGTTCATTGCTGAGCGCCATTAGATTCTCCTGGTTACCGGATATAGCGTGTCTGGTCCAGTTAAATGAGCCATTCAGGAGTAGATGTCCATCCACTACGACAAACTTGTGATGCATCAAATATGATGAATTGTCCGTCCGTACGTTAATACCTGAAAATACGCGTAATACGGATTACTATGATGACCCCAAATTAGTCATATGATCCCGGCCGATCTCCTCATGGCGTGCATATCGCGGTCGGGGCACATCTCGCAGCAGCAGCGTAGGATACTGGGATTGTCTGGCCGTCGAACTTGCAACAAGGGACACACGCTTCACCATCCACCATCGGAAATGGTGGAGGTATGGACAGACCCTGGAGCGACTGAGACGGCCAGATGTTTAACTGTCAGATCCGTTTATATGCTGCTGCGAGATGACCAACATTGAGGAGGGTGGCCCTATTAGCGCCGCTCAGAAAGAGAAGACCACCAGGACTTGTCATCCTGAAGAGGAAGACGATGCCTACTTCAGTTCTCATTTTAATGCACCATCATCGAATACTTCAAGACACCATTATACAACTCTACATACACTTCACGAATAATCGATGCAGATAATCAACTTAGAATGCTCGCCCACATGGTTCGCCGGAGGCGATGATATTTAAACGTACTACTACTTAGTCATATGATCAAGTGCAAATGTATCCAAGTATGGCGATGAACTCCACACCAAGAATGACGTATCGAGAGATGAACTCCACACCAAGAATGACGTATCGAGAGATGAACTCCACACCAAGAATGACGTATCGAGAGATGAACTCCACACCAAGAATGACGTATCGAGTGATGAATTCCACCAAGAATGACGTATCGAGAGCGATAAAAACGAATTGTTGTGCGTGGATACAGTTACATACTTGGGGCGTGGATACAGTTACATACTTGGGCGTGGATACAGTTACACACTTGGGCGTGGATACAGTTACATACTTGGGCGTGGATACAGTTACATACTTGGGCGTGGATACAGTTACATACTTGGGCGTGGATATTGTTACATACTTGGGCGTGGATATTGTTACATACTTGGGCGTGGATATAGTTACATACTTGGGCGTGGATATAGTTACATACTTGGGGCGTGGATATAGTTATATACTTGGGCGTGGATATAGTTACATACTTGGGGCGTGGATATAGTTACACACTTGGGCGTGGATACAGTTACATACTGGGCGTGGATATAGTTACATAATTGGGCGTGGATATAGTTACATACTTGGGCGTGGATATAGTTACATAATTGGGCGTGGATATAGTTACACACTTGGGCGTGGATACAGTTACATACTTGGGCGTGGATATAGTTACATAATTGGGCGTGGATATAGTTACATACTTGGGGCGTGGATATAGTTACATACTTGGGCGTGGATACAGTTACATACTTGGGCGTGGATATAGTTACATACTTGGGCGTGGATATAGTTACATACTTGGGCGTGGATATAGTTACAAACTTGGGCGTGGATATAGTTACATACTTGGGCGTGGATATAGTTACATACTTGGGCGTGGATACAGTTACATACTTGGGGCGTGGATATAGTTACAAACTTGGGCGTGGATACAGTTACATACTTGGGCGTGGATATAGCTACATACTTGGGCGTGGATACAGTTACATACTTGGGCGTGGATACAGTTACATACTTGGGCGTGGATATAGTTACATACTTGGGCGTGGATATAGTTACATACTTGGGGCGTGTATATAGTTACATACTTGGGCGTGGATACAGTTACATACTTGGGCGTGGATACAGTTACATACTTGGGCGTGGATATAGTTACATACTTGGGCGTGGATATAGTTACATACTTGGGCGTGGATATAGTTATATACTTGGGCGTGGATATAGTTACATACTTGTGCGTGGATACAGATACACACTTGGGCGTGGATACAGTTACATACTTGGGCGTGGATATAGTTACATACTTGGGCGTGGATACAGTTACATACTTGGGCGTGGATACAGTTACATACCTGGGTGTGGATACAGTTACATACTTGGGCGTGGATACAGTTACATACTTGGGCGTGGATATAGTTACATACTTGGGCGTGGATATAGTTACATACTTGGGCGTGGATATAGTTACATACTTGTGCGTGGATATAGTTACATACTTGGGCGTGGATATAGTTACATACTTGGGCGTGGATATAGTTACACACTTGGGCGTGGATACAGTTACATACTTGGGCGTGGATATAGTTACATACTTGTGGCGTGGATATAGTTACACACTTGGGCGTGGATACAGTTACATAATTGGGCGTGGATATAGTTACATACTTGGGCGTGGATATAGTTACATACTTGGGCGTGGATATAGTTATCTACTTGGGCGTGGATATAGTTACATACTTGGGCGTGGATATAGTTACATACTTGTGCGTGGATATAGTTACACACTTGGGCGTGGATACAGTTACATACTTGGGCGTGGATATAGTTACATAATTGGGCGTGGATATAGTTACATACTTGGGCGTGGATATAGTTACATACTTGGGGCGTGGATATAGTTACATACTTGTGCGTGGATATAGTTACATACTTGGGCGTGGATATAGTTACATAATTGGGCGTGGATATAGTTACATACTTGGGCGTGGATATAGTTACATACTTGGGGCGTGGATATAGTTACATACTTGTGCGTGGATATAGTTACAACAAAACAACTTGGGCGTGGATATAGTTACATACTTGGGCGTGGATATAGTTACAAACTTGGGCGTGGATATAGTTACATACTTGGGCGTGGATATAGCTACATACTTGGGCGTGGATATAGTTACATACTTGGGCGTGGATACAGTTACATACTTGGGGCGTGGATATAGTTACAAACTTGGGCGTGGATATAGTTACATACTTGGGCGTGGATACACTTACATACTTGGGCGTGGATATAGTTACATACTTGGGCGTGGATATAGTTACATACTTGTGCGTGGATATAGTTACATACTTGTGCGTGGATATAGTTACATACTTGGGCGTGGATATAGTTACATACTTGTGCGTGGATATAGTTACATACTTGTGCGTGGATATAGTTACATACTTGTGGCGTGGATATAGTTACATACTTGGGCGTGGATATAGTTACATACTTGTGCGTGGATATAGTTACATACTTGTGCGTGGATATAGTTACATACTTGTGCGTGGATATAGTTACATACTTGTGCGTGGATATAGTTACATACTTGTGGCGTGGATATAGTTACATACTTGTGCGTGGATATAGTTACATACTTGTGCGTGGATATAGTTATATACTTGGGCGTGGATACAGTTACATACTTGTGCGTGGATATAGTTACATACTTGTGCGTGGATATAGTTACATACTTGTGCGTGGATATAGTTACATACTTGGGCGTGGATATAGTTACATACTTGTGCGTGGATATAGTTATATACTTGGGCGTGGATATAGTTACATACTTGTGCGTGGATATAGTTTATACTTGGGCGTGGATATAGTTACATACTTGTGCGTGGATATAGTTAATACTTGGGCGTGGATATAGTTACATACTTGGGAGTGGATATAGTTACATACTTGGCGTGGATATAGTTACATACTTGGGCGTGGATATAGTTACATACTTGTGCGTGGATATAGTTACATACTTGGGCGTGGATATAGTTACATACTTGGGCGTGGATATAGTTACATACTTGTGCGTGGATATAGTTACATACTTGGGCGTGGATATAGTTATCTACTTGGGCGTGGATATAGTTACATACTTGGGCGTGGATATAGTTACATACTTGTGCATGGATATAGTTACAAACTTGGGCGTGGATATAGTTACATACTTGGGCGTGGATACACTTACATACTTGGGCGTGGATATAGTTACATACTTGGGCGTGGATATAGTTACATACTTGGGCGTGGATACAGTTACATACTTGGGCGTGGATATAGTTACATACTTGGGCGTGGATATAGTTACATACTTGGGCGTGGATACGGTTACATACATGGGCGTGGATACAGTTACATACTTGGGCGTGGATATAGTTACATACTGGGCGTGGATATAGTTATCTACTTGGGCGTGGATATAGTTACATACTTGGGCGTGGATACACTTACATACTTGGGCGTGGATATAGTTACATACTTGGGCGTGGATATAGTTACATACTTGGGCGTGGATATAGTTACATACTTGGGCGTGGATATAGTTACATACTTGTGCGTGGATATAGTTACACACTTGGGCGTGGATACAGTTACATACTTGGGCGTGGATATAGTTACATAATTGGGCGTGGATATAGTTACATACTTGGGCGTGGATATAGTTACATACTTGGGGCGTGGATATAGTTACATACTTGTGCGTGGATATAGTTACATACTTGGGCGTGGATATAGTTACAAACTTGGGCGTGGATATAGTTACATACTTGGGCGTGGATATAGTTACATACTTGTGCGTGGATATAGTTACATACTTGTGCGTGGATATAGTTA
>CM026390.1:30267814-30366211 GCA_014843695.1 Archivesica marissinica
CGTGGATATAGTTACATACTTGGGCGTGGATATAGTTACAAACTTGGGCGTGGATATAGTTACATACTTGGGCGTGGATATAGCTACATACTTGGGCGTGGATATAGTTACATACTTGGGCGTGGATACAGTTACATACTTGGGGCGTGGATATAGTTACAAACTTGGGCGTGGATATAGTTACATACTTGGGCGTGGATACACTTACATACTTGGGCGTGGATATAGTTACATACTTGGGCGTGGATATAGTTACATACTTGTGCGTGGATATAGTTACATACTTGTGCGTGGATATAGTTACATACTTGGGCGTGGATATAGTTACATACTTGTGCGTGGATATAGTTACATACTTGTGCGTGGATATAGTTACATACTTGTGGCGTGGATATAGTTACATACTTGGGCGTGGATATAGTTACATACTTGTGCGTGGATATAGTTACATACTTGTGCGTGGATATAGTTACATACTTGTGCGTGGATATAGTTACATACTTGTGCGTGGATATAGTTACATACTTGTGGCGTGGATATAGTTACATACTTGTGCGTGGATATAGTTACATACTTGGGCGTGGATATAGTTACATACTTGTGGCGTGGATATAGTTACATACTTGTGCGTGGATATAGTTATATACTTGGGCGTGGATATAGTTACATACTTGTGCGTGGATATAGTTATATACTTGGGCGTGGATATAGTTACATACTTGTGCGTGGATATAGTTACATACTTGGGCGTGGATATAGTTATCTACTTGGGCGTGGATATAGTTACATACTTGGGCGTGGATATAGTTACATACTTGGGCGTGGATATAGTTACATACTTGTGCGTGGATATAGTTATATACTTGGGCGTGGATATAGTTACATACTTGGGCGTGGATATAGTTACATACTTGTGCGTGGATATAGTTACATACTTGTGCGTGGATATAGTTACATACTTGGGCGTGGATATAGTTACATACTTGGGCGTGGATATAGTTACATACTTGTGCATGGATATAGTTACAAACTTGGGCGTGGATATAGTTACATACTTGGGCGTGGATACACTTACATACTTGGGCGTGGATATAGTTACATACTTGGGCGTGGATATAGTTACATACTTGGGCGTGGATACAGTTACATACTTGGGCGTGGATATAGTTACATACTTGGGCGTGGATATAGTTACATACTTGGGCGTGGATACGGTTACATACTTGGGCGTGGATACAGTTACATACTTGGGCGTGGATATAGTTACATACTGGGCGTGGATATAGTTATCTACTTGGGCGTGGATATAGTTACATACTTGGGCGTGGATACACTTACATACTTGGGCGTGGATATAGTTACATACTTGGGCATGGATATAGTTACATACTTGGGCGTGGATATAGTTACATACTTGGGCGTGGATATAGTTACATACTTGTGCGTGGATATAGTTACACACTTGGGCGTGGATACAGTTACATACTTGGGCGTGGATATAGTTACATATTGGGCGTGGATATAGTTACATACTTGGGCGTGGATATAGTTACATACTTGGGGCGTGGATATAGTTACATACTTGTGCGTGGATATAGTTACATACTTGGGCGTGGATATAGTTACAAACTTGGGCGTGGATATAGTTACATACTTGTGCGTGGATATAGTTACATACTTGTGCGTGGATATAGTTACATACTTGTGGCGTGGATATAGTTACATACTTGGGCGTGGATATAGTTACATACTTGTGCGTGGATAGCGTGGATAAGTTACATACTTGGCGTGGATATAGTTACATACTTGTGGCGTGGATATAGTTACATACTTGTGCGTGGATATAGTTACATACTTGGCGTGGATATAGTTACATACTTGTGCGTGGATATAGTTACATACTTGTGGCGTGGATATAGTTACATACTTGTGGCGTGGATATAGTTACATACTTGTGCGTGGATATAGTTATATACTTGGGCGTGGATATAGTTACATACTTGTGCGTGGATATAGTTATATACTTGGGCGTGGATATAGTTACATACTTGTGCGTGGATATAGTTACATACTTGGGCGTGGATATAGTTATCTACTTGGGCGTGGATATAGTTACATACTTGGGCGTGGATATAGTTACATACTTGTGCATGGATATAGTTACAAACTTGGGCGTGGATATAGTTACATACTTGGGCGTGGATACACTTACATACTTGGGCGTGGATATAGTTACATACTTGGGCGTGGATATAGTTACATACTTGGGCGTGGATACAGTTACATACTTGGGCGTGGATATAGTTACATACTTGGGCGTGGATATAGTTACATACTTGGGTGTGGATACAGTTACATACTTGGGCGTGGATATAGTTACATACTTGGGCGTGGATACAGTTACATATTTGGGCGTGGATACAGTTACATACTTGGGAGTGGATACAGTTACATATTTGGGCGTGGATACAGTTACATACTTGGGCGTGGATATAGTTACATACTTGGGCGTGGATACAGTTACATACCTGGGCGTGGATATAGTTACATACTTGGGCGTGGATATAGTTACATACTTGGGCGTGGATACAGTTACATACTTGGGCGTGGATACAGTTACATACTTGGGCGTGGATATAGTTACATACTTGGGAGTGGATACAGTTACATATTTGGGCGTGGATACAGTTACATACTTTATGGAACAGAATTAGAATCTGATCCGATTCCACGGAAATGTGTGTCCAATGTAAGGATGATAACTTTGGGGGCCCACTAGAGGGAGTGGGTTTGGAGGGGGGGGGGTATACTAACTTCATCATCAAGTTTTAGGCAGTGAGCTGATCTTCTGCGTACACTCTCAATAAAGTACATGGCTGTTTCAGTATGTGGTGATCGGACTGGGCAACAGTACCCTCAAAAGAGGTAACATAATATACTAATTGGGTGTTCACTGTTGTGGGTAGAGTATGGTATGAGTTGGTGACGTTTCTACATTTTGTGATACGGGTACATTGGCACTTTGACTGTCGAAGCTCGTAGTCTTACATAGGGATTCTCCAGTTTGTGGAGGTAGTGTTGCAAGTGTCACATAGGGATTCTCCAGTTTGTGGAGGTAGTGTTGCAAGTGTCACATAGGGATTCTCCAGTTTGTGGAGGTAGTGTTGCAGGTGTCTCATAGGGATTCTCCAGTTTGTGGAGGTAGTGTTGCAAGTGTCACATGGGGATTCTCCAGTTTGTGGAGGTAGTGTTGCAAGTGTTTCATAGGGATTCTCCAGTTTGTGGAGGTAGTGTTGCAAGTGTCACATAGGGATTCTCCAGTTTGTGGAGGTAGTGTTGCAAGTGTCTCATAGGGATTCTCCAGTTTGTGGAGGTAGTGTTGCAAGTGTCTCATAGGGATTCTCCAGTTTGTGGAGGTAGTGCTGCAAGTGTCTCATGGGGATTCTCCAGTTTGTGGAGGTAGTGTTGCAAGTGTCTCATAGGGATTCTACAGTTTGTGGAGGTAGTGTTGCAAGTGTCTCATAGGGATTCTCCAGTTTGTGGAGGTAGTGTTGCACGTGTCTCATAGGGATTCTCCAGTTTGTGGAGGTAGTGTTGCAAGTGTCTCATAGGGATTCTCCAGTTTGTGGAGGTAGTGTTGCAAGTGTCACATAGGGATTCTCCAGTTTCTGAAGGTAGTGTTGCAAGTGTCACATGGGGATTCTCCAGTTTGTGGAGGTAGTGTTGCAAGTGTCACATGGGGATTCTCCAGTTTGTGGAGGTAGTGATGCAAGTGTCGCATGGGGATTCTCCAGTTTGTGGAGGTAGTGTTGCAAGTGTCTCATGGGGATTCTCCAGTTTGTGGAGGTAGTGTTGTAAGTGTCTCATAGGGATTCTCCAGTTTGTGGAGGTAGTGTTGCAAGTGTCACATGGGGATTCTCCAGTTGGTGGAGGTAGTGTTGCAAGTGTCTCATGGGGATTCTCCAGTTTGTGGAGGTAGTGTTGCAAGTGTCACATAGGGAGTGTCCAGTTTGTGGAGGTAGTGTTGCAAGTGTCACATAGGGATTCTCCAGTTTGTGGAGGTAGTGTTGCAAGTGTCTCATAGGGATTCTCCAGTTTGTGGAGGTAGTGTTGCAAGTGTCACATGGGGATTCTCCAGTTTGTGGAGGTAGTGTTGCAAGTGTCGCATGGGGATTCTCCAGTTTGTGGAGGTAGTGTTGCAAGTGTCTCATAGGGATTCTCCAGTTTGTGGAGGTAGTGTTGAAAGTGTCGCATAGGGATTCTCCAGTTTGTGGAGGTAACGGTTGTAGAGGTCGCATGGGGATTCTCAGTTTGTGGAGGTAGTGTTGCAAGTGTCGCATAGGGATTCTCTAGTTTGTGGAGGTAGTGTTGCAAGTGTCACATATGGATTCTCCAGTTTGTGGAGGCAGTGTTGCAAGTGTCACATATGGATTCTCCAGTTTGTGGAGGTAGTGCTGCAAGTGTCTCATAGGTATTCTCCCGTTTGTGGAGGTAGTGTTGCAAGTGGGCATAAGTAAGGTAAATGGATGTGTTATTGGTAAAGATACAGACTTTGGATGACGCAACATCTTGTTCCCTGGCAGATTTCAAAAATCATTGGTGTGTGTTATATCAATCACTCTCATGGTCATTCGTGTGGGAGGAAACCAGAGAAAACCCACCTGTCTGATCTGGCAACCACCTTACCATCTCACATACTTCTTGGTCCGAGGATCAAACCCGGGTTGCATTGGTGAGAAGCGAGCGAGCTAATCACTGCGCTAATCGGACAAATTGGCTCAGTCTCGCATTGTCCAAATATTTAGACTTGAAAAATGTGACATTTTACTATCACGGCATTTCTCGAAATATCAGATCGAAATTATTTAGTAGAGGTCTTATATATATATAGGACTATGTCTCGCCAAGACATTAGATTTAATTAAAGTTAGGTATCGGTCCTACCTATTCGTTGAACATCTGTACATTCAGCCGACTGGTCATTATTTGGTATCATTTACGATTTCCCGTAATATAATATTCATTTCACGCGGTTCGATAGTAGAGCGTGAACTATTTGTCTTTCACGTAGCGGTACACTAAAGTGATAGTGTGTATCGGTCAGTCTGTTTAGCACGGGGAAAGCGTGCTATTTGTGATATATATTGAGACATGTATGTAGAACTGGTCATTCTACCGAACGACTTCTCACAAGTTATATTTCCATTTTTATGCATATTATACTGTCATTGTAATATACATAGTACATGTAGATATATTGTATATCTGCAAGAGAGTGGTGACCATACTGCTCTGCATTCTGATAATCATGTCACTTTCTGTACAAGTGGTCATGTAAACATGGGTTACTGGTTTCTAGAGAGCATTTTTGAAAATTGCTTTATCTCTGGGTTTTTCCTGGGCGAAGTCGGACTGCATTTTTGATTATTTGTCTAAAAATAAAACAAAATACATTGCGCAGAAATATAGTATGTAAGACGAATGTAACGGCTATATCATGGGTGATATATAAAATATACTGGAATATGGATATTATTGTTGAAAAATATGTCATAACTGATACAAACGACATTGAGTATATATGTAAATATTAAAATATGTAATCATATGAATAGCCTGGTTGCCGAAATAAAACGTCGCTCGTTCTGGTACAGCATACAGTTGTTGCTTGACTATTGGTATATAACAGATTAGAGGGAGTACATGTCTACATCCCCGTGAGGGGTTTGACATTAAAGGATGATAGATAGATAGTATAGGAAAGACAAACAGTATCGGATGGATCACAGTGACGACAACGTATGTACGATACTCATCAGGTCGACGTAAAAATGTTTATTATTACCTTCCTTCCTGAGCCTCCAGATTTGGGATCCAGTAATATCAATTTGTTCATCGTCACATATCACTCGCACTTTGACATTATCCTTATGAGCTTGTATCAGCAAGTCTGCGAGATCCGCACAGCATATAACAAACACGCAGACATCTAACCTGGTTTTCGCACTGGAAATAAACTCATACAGCCGACTAAGCGAGTTTGGCTGATGTGAAAATCTACATCTAAGATTATTACAACCATCTTCGCCAGCGAATTTGTCCTTACACGCGATCTCAGCATCCGGAAAGAATAACACTTCTTCTATTTCGTTTCTACTTTCACTTTCACTTCGTCTGACAAGCTGCCAGCGTCGTTTACCTAATCGTTTATACACAAAGTAGACTATTTCTGAAGTAATACCACATGCTACGATAACTGCGCACGTTTTTATCCATTTGGAAGACATTGAGAGAAACACTGGAATGAATTCGCTCTAACAATACACACTGCAAGCTGTTCGCAATTGGACGTGTTCGGATGTGTAGTTTGAACGAGGTATGCCTGAATAGCGAAAGGGAGCGAATGGACATTATGCCTGAATAATGAAAGGGACGTTCATTTCGCGAAAGGAACAAGTCCCTTTCCTGAAAGGCATATTAAGCATGAATCGTGGAAGGGACGTACTATCGTGTTCGGTTGCAAGTCATTTGAGTTGATGAAAATACGTGTCTGATAGCTATATGGATCTGCACAATTTCCTCCTACTGGGTAATATGTAGTGGACTCATTGCCTAGCTGAAACATAATATTTCAGAATAAACAATGTACTAAATGTACATGTAATTAACTGATGTTAACAGTGTGAGTTTCCTTTTCAAAGTCGCTCACAATTGTCTTCTCGCCCGGTTCCGGACGAATAGATTCCATGTTTCTCCAATTGGTTTAGAAAAAAATATGTACATCTATTTATGTACAATCAGATAAAATTATGATACAATACATAGCATGAAAATACAAATGGTTTGGGCCACATGTTTTAACAACATTAGACAGCGCCTCGTACCTGACTGCTATATTACAGATGAACATCATTTGTGTTGCTATATTCTTGTCGAGTAGTGAAACATAACCGTGCGTTAGTAGAAAGTACGACTTATATCCCTTCGACCATGTAGCTTATTTCTAGTTCAAGTATGTCCCTTGATTAATAAACGTCTGCACGTGATCACTAACCAATCACACTGAAATCGATATCCGCCTTCTTGTGAATAAATACTAACATATTGTACAAACTGTAAAGTTTAAGTGTTAATAAAGCATTCTTCTTCTTCTTCTTCATATACTGTTCAAAAGCAATGGACAGTATGACACATTCATAATGATAAAGATAATTATACATGTATATAAAATATCCATACTGCCTACTGATATGTCTTTTGTAGTAGACTTAATACTTATGATGAACCAGATGATACCAATAACTAGTGTATCAGCATTAATCAAACACTATATGAGGTATATGTGACTCATTGCACCGGGCATACATTTTAGTGGCGATATCTCGCCATTAAATAACAATGTGCGTGTACAATGGATATACATGTATACATATAGGTATGTACATGTAACTCTTATACAGTGTCACAATCAGTAAAACGACACTGTTTCATGTCGTTAGTACGACCGGTAATGGACTATGCTAGCAGGTATGCAACATCAATCACATACTGCTCTATTTATCTTTTGACTGTACAATACAAACATAATCCTTATAACGCACACCTTTTTATTGTATTAATTCTCACCAATACAGTTATGTATTGCGATATTCCCCCACCCCTATGATTTCTTCTTAATTGCTTTGCACCGACAGTGTTAGTAGTTGCTGTGTAGCAAAATGCTGATCAAGTCTCCCCAAACGGAACAGACGCGATCATGTATCTCTTCCTCCGGAATTAGCCTGGGAACAGGCGTCGATATATTTTGCCTGGTCAGTCAAATATATATTTTTTAACACCGATACTATTAATTGGGCCGTATTGAGTTTCTGATCATATCAACGTGTCATTTTGCCAGAAGTAAAAAATCGACAGACTGGCACCCAGGCTACTCCGGACCACAGGCACCAGACACAATTTTTTTTATTATTTTTGGCCTATGGTCATATAGTAAGTATTATATATTACTTACTATATGACCATAGGCCAAAAATAATTTTTTTTTTTGTGTCTGGTGCCTGTGCTCCGGACCCAACTGAGGAGATATAAAATGCATTTCCGGTTCCGCTTCCAACATGGCAACATCTTAATTTAAGATAGTTTTCGTAATTGAGCTATACAAGCCGACATTTAGACGACAGTCAAGTATAATTAGTAAAAATGAGTAGTGAAGACGAATTTGTACTTGATTTTGGCGAAGAGGAATATGATAAAAATCGAAGTTTGAAGTAAAATCCATTAAATAATTTTTACAACTGTAGTAGAATTCGGATAAACTTTGTGTTTACATGAACGATAATCGATCATCAATCTATATGTCTCCCGTTCATGTCAAACCACTCGGAGAGGTGTAGACATGTATCTAGATCCATTCACAGTTGACTTTTTCTATGTAAGGGCTACTTCGAGCGAGTTTATTCACACAAGAGATCGTTGATAATCTCGAGCTCGGTCACCAGACTGATGTCATCATAATGGATTTCAGTAAAGCATTTGCCAAAGTAGATCACCACAAGCTCATCCATAAACTCAAATATTTTGGTATAAATGATAAAGCTACATCATGGATACACTCTTTCCTCAAAAACAGGTTCTCGTCGAAGGTGAATGCTCCCGACAGGTTACCAGTTCTCTCAGGTGTCCCCCAAGGGTCGGTCCTACAAGATACAAGAAGCTTTATTTAACGTCGGATTACATTTACAAATAACATTAGCTAATAAGCTATTTTTCCGACAAATGGCCAATGGCCCTGTATCTTTCTATCTTATATAAATTACCTACCAACAGTATCAAAAATCCCAGTCCTCAGCAGAAGCTCTACAACATGACCTACACCTCTTAGAATTTTGGGAAAAGGAATGGTCAATGGAATTTAATCCTGATAAATGTGAAATATTAAGAAATCCCATCATTTACCCATACGTCTTACATAACACACACCCGAACACTCCAAATATCTCGGAGTCACCATTAGTAAGAACATTAACTGGGCCCAACAAATCAATAATATTATCACCTCAAAAGCTAACAACACCCTCCGCTTCATCAAAAGGAATGTCAAAACAAATAACAAACACGTCAAGTAAAATGCACATATCACTTATGTCCGCCAACAGGTTGAATACTTATTTACAGTCTGGAACCCCTGGCAGAAACACCTCACCTACAACATAGAAATGGTCCAAAGATCTGCAGCCAGATATATATTCAATGATTACAACTACACTATCACAAATGGTATCCACCCTCGATTGGAAAACATTAGAACATAGACGAAACTAAACCTCACTAATCATGTTTTTCAAAATAAGAAATGAACTAGTTGCTGTAGATCACCTTAGACCCACAAGAAACCGTAACTAAACCCAATACCATGCCAACTATCTAATCTCACAGTCAAAAACCCAATACCATGCCAACTATCTAATCTCACAGTCAAAAACCCAATACCATGCCAACTATCTAATCTCACAGTCAAAAACCCAATACCATGCCAACTATCTAATCTCACAGTCAAAAACCCAATACCATGCCAACTATCTAATCTCACAGTCAAAAACCCAATACCATGCCAACTATCTAATCTCACAGTCAAAAACCCAATACCATGCCAACTATCTAATCTCACAGTCAAAAACCCAATACCATGCCAACTATCTAATCTCACAGTCAAAAACCCAATACCATGCCAACTATCTAATCTCACAGTCAAAAACCCAATACCATGCCAACTATCTAATCTCACAGTCAAAAACCCAATACCATGCCAACTATCTAATCTCACAGTCAAAAACCCAATACCATGCCAACTATCTAATCTCACAGTCAAAAACCCAATACCATGCCAACTATCTAATCTCACAGTCAAAAACCGTAACTAAACCCAATACCATGCCAACTATCTAATCTCACAGTCAAAAACCGTAACTAAACCCAATACCATGCCAACTATCTAATCTCACAGTCAAAAACCGTAACTAAACCCAATACCATGCCAACTATCTAATCTCACAGTCAAAAACCCAATACCATGCCAACTATCTAATCTCACAGTCAAAAACCGTAACTAAACCCAATACCATGCCAACTATCTAATCTCACAGTCAAAAACCGTAACTAAACCCAATACCATGCCAACTATCTAATCTCACAGTCAAAAACCGTAACTAAACCCAATACCATGCCAACTATCTAATCTCACAGTCAAAAACCGTAACTAAACCCAATACCATGCCAACTATCTAATCTCACAGTCAAAACCCGTAACTAAACCCAATACCATGCCAACTATCTAATCTCACAGTCAAAAACCCAATACCATGCCAACTATCTAATCTCACAGTCAAAAACCCAATACCATGCCAATTATCTAATCTCACAGTCAAAACCCAATACCATGCCAACTATCTAATCTCACAGTCAAAACCCAATACCATGCCAACTATCTAATCTCACAGTCAAAAACCCAATACCATGCCAACTATCTAATCTCACAGTCAAAAACCCAATACCATGCCAACTATCTAATCTCACAGTCAAAAACCCAATACCATGCCAACTATCTAATCTCACAGTCAAAAACCCAATACCATGCCAAAACTATCTAATCCCACAGTCAAAAACCCAATACCATGCCAACTATCTAATCTCACAGTCAAAACCACCCAATACCATGCCAACTATCTAATCTCACAGTCAAAACCCAATACATGCCAACTATCTAATCTCACAGTCAAAAACCCAATACCATGCCAACTATCTAATCTCACAGTCAAAAACCCAATACCATGCCAATTATCTAATCTCACAGTCAAAAACCCAATACCATGCCAACTATCTAATCTCACAGTCAAAAACCCAATACCATGCCAACTATCTAATCCCACAGTCAAAAACCCAATACCATGCCAACTATCTAATCTCACAGTCAAAAACCCAATACCATGCCAACTATCTAATCCCACAGTCAAAAACCGTAACTATCTAATCTCACAGTCAAAAACCCAATACCATGCCAACTATCTAATCCCACAGTCAAAAACCGTAACTATCTAATCTCACAGTCAAAAACCGTAACTATCTAATCTCACAGTCAAAAACCGTAACTATCTAATCTCACAGTCAAAAACCGTAACTATCTAATCTCACAGTCAAAAACCGTAACTATCTAATCTCACAGTCAAAAACCGTAACTATCTAATCTCACAGTCAAAAACCGTAACTATCTAATCTCACAGTCAAAAACCGTAACTATCTAATCTCACAGTCAAAAACCGTAACTATCTAATCTCACAGTCAAAAACCAAATACCATGCCAACTCATTTTTCCCAACAACAATCATTAGATCCTTATCTTTTTAACTTGCATATAACAATTTAGATTAACTAACTGTTCTAAACTGCGCCTGCCAATCATAATCATTACTGATTGTTCAGCAGTATTAAGTTGAAACCTAGAGTGGTGGAACCTATGCATAAACCCCACATATAATGTCCATTAAAATATGTTAATTGCACTTGCCATATATTATTATTTTCTTAAGTCTTGAAAACAACTTTCAAAAACCTCTTGTTGATAGCTTTAGCTTCATCACACGATCTTGCTGCTCAAGTCAGCTATCGAAAATGGCACCCATTCACCAGCACTATACATGTACTATGTCAAGTATAGAAACCGCTCATATTACTTACTTTGTACTTACCTCTCTAGTTAATCATTAATGCCAAGAAGGGTTGTAACTAATGTTGCTAGAGTTTGTGGCCCGACACGTTTGCTTTTGTTATGTTTTGTATTCACATGTACATTGTCAATGGAGCAATAAAATATCATTATTTACCTATTTTTTAAAAAATATCAATATTGTCCATTTACATGAAGCATTGTGCGGTGCATCAGGGCAGCTACATGTAAGTCATGTACTGCGTAGTAGATAAAAGAACAGGTAAAAATGTTGCGAAATTCAAATTCGGCATCATGGTAAAATCTAATATTGTTTACCATTTTCAGGCATCCGATTGCTGTGCTTTTCCACCTGTTATTCCGGATTGGTGCTCTTGTTGCCTACTTGCTGTGCGGCTGGTTCAGTGATAGTTTCATCACTAACTTCGTCGTTATTGTTATTCTACTCTCCATGGACTTCTGGACAGTAAAAAACATCTCAGGTATGCACTTGAAATTACCATATATATTCACCTATATGTTGTCCGCAAACCTAAGTCGACCACTACCATCAGTCGACCACAACCACCATTCGACCACAATAACCAATCGCCCACAACCCTAAGTCAACAACAACCATCAGTCAACCACAACCCTAAGTCAACCACAACCCTAAATTGCCCACTACCATCAGTCGACCACAACCATCAGTCAACCACAACCCTAAGTCGACCACAACCATCAGTCGACCACAACCATCAGTCAACCACAACCCTAAGTCGACCACAACCATCAGTCAACCACAACCATCAGTCAACCACAACCATCAGTCAACCACAACCATCAGTCGACCACAACCATCAGTCGACCACAACCATCAGTCAACCACAACCATCAGTCGACCACAACCATCAGTCAATCACAACCATCAGTCGACCACAACCATCAGTCAACCACAACCATCAGTCGACCACAACCATCAGTCGACCACAACCATCAGTCGCCCACAACCCTAAATCAGCCACAACCCTAAGTCAAACACAACCCTATGTCAACCACAATCCTATGTCAACCACAACCCTATGTCAATCACAACCATCAGTCGCCCACAGCCCTAAATCAGCCACAACCCTAAGTCAAACACAACCCTATGTCAATCACAACCCTATGTCAACCACAACCCTATGTCAATCACAACCCTATGTCAACCACAACCCTATGTCAACCACAACAATCAGTCGCCCACATATATTTTATCAAGCTAAAAATAGATTTGTGTAAACCAGTACATGTAGCTGGTCTCGGTGATTCTTGAACAACTTCAGGTCAATGTTTATATAAGCTGGTCTCGGAGATTCTTGAACAACTTCAGGTCAATGTTTATGTCTCGGATATAATTTAATAATTGCAGGTCGTTTGCTTGTTGGTCTGCGATGGTGGAACTATGTCGATGAAGAGGGAAACAGTAAATGGATGTTTGAATCTCGTAAAGTAAGTTGTGTCTTGTAAAAGTATAAACAGCATTTATATCAGTCGCACACACTGAGTCACATAAGCATGATGTCTAATCGTGTAACAATTAGTCTTAGTTAGTTAGGTACATTAAGCAGGTCGCATACATTGAGCAGGAACTAGGTCGTGTATGCTGAAAAGGAACGCATTTCACGTAAAGGGGGCCGAATGGTTAAAGTCAATGACTTTAAATCACTTGCCTCTCACCGCTTTAGGTTCGATTCTCACTGGGGGTGTCAAATTCCTTCAAGTGAGGTAGCTATCCAGCTGGCTTGAGGTAGGTCGGTGGTTCTACCTTGGTGCTTGTCCGTGCCTGAAATACTGCTCGGAGGGATATCACGGGTCTTTCTTGTTTAGCTGGAGAGTCGCTGTATGACCTAAGCTACATTAAACCCAATAAACAAACTATCTTATACATTCTTTCATTTTAAAGCTCAACAGCTGTTCTATTAGCGCAGTGGTTAGGGCGCTCGCTTCTCACCAATGCAACCTGGGTTCGATCCTCGGACAGGGAAGTATGTGAGATGGTACGGTAGTCGCCAGATCGGACAGGTGGGTTTTCTCCGGGTACTCCAGTTTCCTCCAACATGAATGACCACATATACGCTTTCATCCGCACCAACGAGAGTGATTAATATAAGTTGTTAAAACTTGCTTCGCAATCGTTGTAAAATAAATAAAGTTTAAACAGTTGTTGCTGTAAAGTGAGCACCGGATTAAGTAAGCAGCATCTTCATGTAGCACCGGATTAAGTAAGCAGCATCTTCATGTAGCACCGGATTAAGTAAGCAGCATCTTCATGTAGCACTGGATTAAGTAAGCAGCATCTTCATGTAGCACCGGATTAAGTAAGCAGAATCTTCATGTAGCACCGGATTAAGTAAGCAGCATCTTCATGTAGCACCGGATTAAGTAAGCAGCATCTTCATGTAGCATGTACATGTATTGGTTTAGAGCTTATTATAAACTTTATTTATTATTATCGATTGCGAAACAAGCTTTAACAACTTATATTAATCACTGTTTTTTGCACGGATGGAAATTGGAGTACCTGGAGAAACCCCACCTGTCCGATCTGGCATCCACGTACCATCTACATATTTCTGAGGAACGAACCTAGGTTGCACTGGTGAGAAGCGAACATGCTAACCACTGCGCTAATCGGAGAGAACTGCTACCGTACATGTCTTGAATTTTATTGCCAAAAGCGTAATATGCATTTTACTATTTTCAGAATAGAAAGGGCACGGTTACTGCGACAGAATCCAAGATATTTTGGTTGTCACTTGTAATTTGTCAGACACTGTGGATATTATTTGTGTTCGGGGCGATATTTACATTAAATTTTAAATGGCTTGTAAGTTTATTATACATATTTATTTAAAGCTAATATGATGTTTATGCCTAACATTGATTTACTTGCATAAAAGGTGCACCACAAGTCATTGTGGCGGGCGGTAAATCACATTGGATGAAAACAGAAAAACAAATGGAATGTGGGCAAAAACTTCCAAGTCCTCCTATCGAACATTCCTTCATATTCTATATGTTAAGCGCTTGATTAGTATGTTCAACTGTTCCACTTCCCACAGAACTGTTCCACTTCCCACAGTCCCACAGCTGAACATCCATACTGTTGCTGCAATGAAACTCTCACATTCTGGTCAAAATTAGATTGGAAAATAATCAAGACAAGAAGGATAAACTTGATTTATTGCGAAACAAGATCTAGCAACTTGTATTAATCACTCTTGTTGGCGTGGATGAAAGCGTAAATGTGGTACTTCTTAGGAGGAAACCGGAGTTCCTGGAGAAAACTACCTTTCCGATCTGACAACCACCGTACCATCTCACATACTTCTCGACCCGAGGGTCGAACGCGGGTTGCATTATTGACCACTGACCCATCTCACATTCTTCCTGGAGAAAATGTTATTAATCTTCAATCGTCACTATGCAGGGTTGTTCATTCTACATGTAGGTCAGAAATTTTGGGAGAAGTGAGAAAGCACGCGATCGCGTCCTTAAATTTCAACGGAATATGGTTAAACTGCACAATATGACCATTAAATACAACATTTGAATAGGAGTGCTTTATAATGGGCCAGTGTATGTTACTGGACAAAAATTTGTATGAAAATTGTAAAAATAAAAATAATAATTTTTTTTTATGAATATTGTAAAAATAATAATTTTTTAAATTTTTATTTAGGGAGAAGTGGGGCCCCCAGAGGGCGAATGTCTGGGTCCTAAGGGCGACTATTTCGCCCACATCGCCCTCTAGAAAGATCCCTGCTATGCTTAATCACTACCAGTATATATTACCTCTGCATGCTAGTGGTGAAAATAACTATGAAAGTGATGACATGGTTCTAATGAAATTCCATAACATATTTCCAGTTTTCAGTTACAAATAAGAAAAATCCTACATGTATGCACATATTATAAATACTTGACTCTGTTTATTTAAAGAAATAAATATTGTTTAAATTAAACAAAACGTTAAACACATGAATGAATTGAGCATTATTTTAGCTCGATTGCAAAACAGGTTTTTACAACATTATATTAATTGCTCTCGAGACCTCATTCCTGATGCAATCCAACACCATGAGGGAGAGATAAGAGGCATTGTGGAATTTAAGTACCTTGCCTAAGGGCACAATCGTGGCCATTTGAACTAAAATCCATATCAACCGGGTGAGTTGTAAATGAAGATTAGGTGGAATTTTATGAAACTAAAAAATAATGATATATCTATGTGTAGTAGAACAGCATCTTGTGCGGTTGTGCTGCTGTGCATGTCACATCATACTGCGGTTGTACTGCTGTGCATGTCACATCATATCATAGTGCGGTTGTGCTGCTGCGCATGTCACATCATAGTGCGGTTGTGCTGCTGTGCATACACGATTTACGACGTGATTGGACCACTAACATCAGAATTATTGCCCTTTGTTGACTAAAACTCCACAAGTTTGTCCGTCTATCTCCAGTTCGCGGGGGGGATATCAATTAAGCGAATTTGCTTGTTTCCGATTGTACACTGACCTCATATTTTCAACAATAACAAATTTTCATCTCCACAAAGTATACAGCATTTGCCTAGCACCTGTTTAGCAGTATGCCAAAAATGAAAAATTAAACTTTTTTTTTTTGAATTTCCGTTGATTTATCCTGCACCTCCTTCATTTTGGAACCTCCCTGCTAAGATTTGGGTGATTGACCCCCAGGGCTATCATGGATTCTCATGTTTGCTTTGTTTTCCAGATGGTAGCTGTTATAGGAACATTAATGAATGGTTCGAATCTCCTCGGGTACATACGATGCAAATGGGGAACCCAACAGAAGATGTCATCTCTTGCCAAGAACTTCCTCACTGCTCAAGTCCTTAAATCTGTAAGTGTATCAGTATGGATTATTGTTCATAGTGGATTACAGTACAGCGCTCAAGTGCAGCCTTCAAAATAGAGTTACGTTTGATGTTTTATGTCATATTGTGTGAGGAGGATAGAGTGTTGGTTGTTATGTCATATTGTGTGAGGAGGATAGAGTGTTGGTTGTTATGTCATATTGTGTGAGGAGGATAGAGTGTTGGTTGTTATGTCATATTGTGTGAGGAGGATAGAGTGTTGGTTGTTATGTCATATTGTGTGAGGAGGATAGTGTTGGTTGTTATGTCATATTGTGTGAGGAGGATAGAGTGTTATGTCATATTGTGTGAGGAGGATAGTGTTGGTTGTTATGTCATATTGTGTGAGGAGGATAGAGTGTTATGTCATATTGTGTGAGGAGGATAGAGTGTTGGTTGTTATGTCATATTGTGTGAGGAGGATAGTGTTGCTTGTTATGTCATATTGTGTGAGGAGGATAGAGTGTTGGTTGTTATGTCACATTGTGTGAAGAGGATAGAGTGTTGCTTGTTATGTCATATTGTGTGAGGAGAATAGAGTGTTGCTTGTTATGTCATATTGTGTGAGGATAGTGTTGCTTGTTATGTCACATTGTGTGAGGATAGTGTTGCTTGTTATGTCATAGTGTGTGAGGATAGTGTTGCTTGTTATGTCACATTGTGTGAGGATAGTGTTGCTTGTTATGTCATATTGTGTGAGGAGGATAGTGTGTTGCTTGTTATGTCATATTGTGTGAGGATAGTGTTGCTTGTTATGTCATATTGTGTGAGGAGGATAGTGTTGCTAAGATGATAGCTGTTGTTTGTTTCAGATGTTTTCGTCGAGTAAGTCAGGTACCGGCCAGGTGCAGCAGACGTGATGTTGCAGCAGACGTGATGGAGCAGTATGCAGTTCTTGTGATACATTGTATATACTGAGGGACACATGTATTTATGTGGGATATCCATCCCTGGGAGATTATTTATTTATTTCTTGTGTGATAAGTCAATCCAAATTGTTTGTTTGGCATAACCTGATTGACCCAGCCAAATTCCCTTATTCCCCCCCCCCCCCCAATTTTTCCCCCTGATATACCCCGCCAATTATTTATATTATAGACTGCCACAGGTGGGACTGACTTTAGTTACTTAGGAAACTAGTTAGTAGATACTAAATTAACACAAACATCAACTATTCTCTTTCATTTTTTATGTTCTTTCCTTGTTAAACCTTTAATATATACATAATCACCAAATTCCACCCTGCCCCAAAATAAATTAAAAAAATTAATTTTCGACCTCAAACTTTCGGGCCACGTTATGCCAAGCAAACCAGTTTTTAATGATGGGCCTTTTTTAAAATTTGTTTATGACATAAGTGTAATGCATTTAGAAATGAAGGCCAAACATAGAAATTAAAGCGTCTTACAGCTTATGAGAATGAGTGGTGGAACCTATGCTCGGCGTAAATCCTACAACTATGCATGGCGTACATGGATTTTTTTATTTATGCATGGGTAAATGTTGAATATATTATTTTGACTTAGTAACATCAATAATTAACAATATTACAACTCATAAGAAACTTTTTTCTGGTTATTTGTACACTTTTTTCCCCAATCCGGATAGCTACCTGAAATGCTCATAAACCGCATCATTTCGGTGGAAACAATTTTCCCAACAAGTTGTCTGTTTATATTCGGCTACTGAACCAGTCAGGTGACAGTTGCATTAGACTACCGGTACGCACAACAGAATGTTATTGAACCATGCTTCACCTCTGTCAGCGAAAATATGTTAAAACTATTTAAATATTTTAAATACGGATGTAAATGGAAAAAATACGCCGAGCATGGGAATACGCCGAGCATACCGGGTAGGTTCCACCATTCTATTGTTTGCTTATCTAATAGCATTGTTACAATACGCTCTTCCGAAATAATTTGAACAATTATTGTTAAACGTTTATTGTGTTTTTGTGATTTACAAACACAATACGTGAAATTAAGATCGTCGACACCTGATTAGCCACTCTCCAGTAGGGACAGTTGTTCATTGTTGTATTCTACTTTTCGCGATTGTTTTAACTACATTGTTTATTGAGGAGATTGCAGAACTTTCATGGACCAAATGTAAATATTTTGTGTAAAGAAATAATAATTTGTCATTTATTTATGTTTTTGTTTCTCATGCAAGGGGGGGGGTAATTTCATGTCCTACTTTTGCTGATGCATAGAGGATAGCTCCGTAGTTACCAGACAGGCATCTGTTTTCTCCCCACGACGGACAAAAAAGGAAAATACTTCCTAAAATTTTAAAAAAGCAAAATTGTAAAATTTGGTGTACATATTGATAAAAGAATATGTGCAACACACCAAGTTGTCCAAGGGGGATAACAAGAGCAGGTACTTTATGCTCATATAAAGTACAGTTATCTCCCCATGACCATTGATCACACCATTTGAGCTTGTTACATAATTTGTTTTGTCAATTAGCTTGTATTCAGATTAATACAGCAATCACATATTTTGTGGCGACGCCTCCTGAAGATATTAGTCATTTTAGATTTTGGAAGATAGTGCAATCATACAGAGAGAGACCCAGTCCAGAGTCTCCTCTGGTTCTTTTACGTGCACGCTGTGTAAAGCACCGACACGAGACCTCGGTTTAACGTCCCATCTGAAAGACTGTTAATTTTATTAGGGTCAGACTGGGGATCGAACCTGCGATCCCTGGATTACCAGTCCAGCGTGTTACCACTGGGCTATAGATCCGTCTAGATCCGACACGTGTAATATAACCAGGAAGGATTCTGATTGGTCAAGGCATGACATGTGGCTTGTGACACTTTCGACATATAGTTTGTCTTCATGATTTCTTTGTTGAAAATCAAATGTTTAAATCAATAAATTGCTAAATATGCACTATAGGGTAATAGAGATTGAAGGTATTGTGTTGATTATTTGCGTTGTTTGATTATCGGGGACTATTTACTATGATGTACGGATGCACCATACTGATTTCGTTGAGATGTAGTATGGCTCCAGGGATCATTCTAGAGGGCGATGTGGGCAAAATAGTCGCCCTAGGGACCCTGACATCTCTCTAAATAAAGTTATAATTTTCAATACAAAATTTTGTCCAGTAAGATACACTGGCCAAATATAAAGCACCCCTTCTATTTAAATGTATTCAATGGTCATACTATACATTTTAACCATATTTTGTTGAAATTTATTAAATAACACCATTTAAGGACGCGATAGCGCGCTTTCTCGCTTCTGAGTTCTCCCAAAAATTCTGACCTAGAACGAACCCGTGGCTCAAAATATACAGGCAAACAGAAAAGTGTTGTTTACAATTTATGGCTGTTGCTGTTGTAATGTGATACAATGATTTCATACAATACTTTATAATACTTGTTTTGGTAACGTTTTTTTTGTGTATTTACTTTATACCACAGGGATTCGACGCATTTGGGGGTACTAGTATATAAATTTAAGTACAGGGATTCTAATGGAAATGTGACCTGCTATGGCCAATGTCTGTGGCAATTGTTTGCAAAGTATACATGCATGCAGCTTAAAGTTGTGTTTTATTTGAAGAACAATATAAAGACTCGGGATAGGCGTTATATTTGGACAGATTTGTTCAAAATTGTTTCAGATAGGGCCATTTTAATGATCGATGCGAAATCTGACATCCCACAGAGTAGAATCCCTGTACTTAAATTTATATACTAGTACCCACAAACGCGCCGAATCCCTGTGCTTTATATCATAGTTTCACCACCCTGTGTTTAACTTCAGGGCTCATTCTAGGTCTTCAACAAACTAGGGTTAAAATACACAGTATGACCATTAAATACAACATTTGAATAGAAGTAATGCTTTATAATGGGCCAGTGTATCTTACTCGACAAAATTTGGTATGAAAATTGCCAACAAAATTTATTTATTAAAAAGGCTTGCTTAATAAGTTAATAGCAAAATTCCAAAACTCGTCTCAAAATCAACACTTGTGTAATATGACTAATATCCTATATAAATATGTTGACGTATTTTTAATATATGTGAGAAATTTATACATGTACACTATACATGTCTGTGAATCTTCCAAAGGTGTTCAAAAATGCACTCATTGACAAATTAAGTTCCTCTTAATTTAAGTATTTGAGCGAATTTTCTCTTCACAAATTTCTGTCTACCTGGGGTTTTCCTCCACCAATAATACCTGTAGAGTTGCCTGCAATACTGCCCCTGGAGGAACCCGGGGTCTTCCTCCACCAATAATAGCTGTAGAGTTGCCTGCAATACTGCCCATGCAGGAACCCGGGGTCTTCCTCCACCAATAATAGCTGTAGAGTTGCCTGCAATACTGCCCCTGTAGGAACCCGGGGTCTTCCTCCACCAATAATAGCTGTAGAGTTGCCTGCAATACTGCCCCTGTAGGAACCCGGGGTCTTCCTCCACCAATAATAGCTGTAGAGTTGCTTGCAATATTGCCCATGGAGGAACCCAATTGCCGCTACTTTTGGCCTCTGTGCTGGCTCTCTCTGCCAACATAACATCAGACGTACGTAATAGTTTGCTTATTAGTTCTTTAAAGCGACACTACATTGGTGAAAACACAACTTTCTACAGAATGTATTTTCCTATTACCGGTATATAGTATAAATATTTTTCCAAATATTTGCCTCAAATACTGTGCAACTAATAAACAAATGTCATATACGCGGTTTATTGACATAACACAATAATGTAAACATCCATGAGTAATACAACGCGTGTATCCTGAATAACACGATTTATGATACAGATTTACCGTTATATCTCACATGTGTGCCTATTTATTTGTAGACTATTCTTAGTTAAATTATCTCTAAACGACAATATCTCGCATTTAGTGTTGACTCCCATGACAAACAAACGTCAATTCAGGAGCATGGATGAACGTTATATGAAATCATACATTTTATTCCACAAAAAGACTGTTTATTGATTCACTGTTAGTGTTCGAATGTATTTGTGAGAATTTGTAGTAGCAATGCATTTATACGTGAACAAAATGCATTTTATTTGCTTTTTGCGATGTAATGTCGCTTTAATGTACGTTTGTTGTATCCTGAAATTGGGAAGCACTGTACCATCTATAAATTAATGTTACTTTCAGAAAATAAATTTTGAAAAAAGTTTTCAAATTCAAAATTTCTACCAGTTTTGATTGACAGATCATGAACTTTCTATCAGCCAATGTCTGCAGACCACAGACAGAACTCGTTCCGATTGTTTATATGTTAAACTTATCCATTTTATTTATAGATTGGGAAATTCTGTTGTTATTGTTAATATATATGTATATATGTAATTAGACTCAATGTAATTAATTATAATATATTATTTTATCATCCATTACCGAAGGCTGAGGGATAAATATTTTGGCATTGTCAAAATTACACCTTTTTCCAGAATTGCGCATAAATGTCTGTTCGATCCAATATCTGGAAAATTATTGCTGGAATTTAATATTTGGTACAAATATATATCTTCTTATTTTTGTGTGTTTAACCGAGTACTCTCACATTCCCTCCAGCATGTCCACACATAGTGCCTTGTGCAAGTTGTGATAGCTTAGTGGTAGCACGCTCGGTTCAGATGTAAGAGGTCCAGAGTTCGCACCCAGCCATTATGATTGTTCCCTTAGTTTAAACTTTATTTATTTTACAACGATTGCGAAACAAGTTTTAACAACTTATATTAATCACTCTCGTTGGCGCAGATTGAAAGCGTATATATGTGGTCTTTAGTGTGGGAGGAAACCGGAGTACCCGGAGAAAACCCACCTGTCCGACCTGGTGACCACCGTACCATCTCACATACTACCTGGTCCGAGGATCGAACCCGGGTTGCATTGGTGAGAAGCGAGTGTGCTAACCACTGCGCTAATCGGACAGCCGATTGTTCCCTTATGCAAGGTGCTTAAATTCCACATTACCTTTTCTTTCCTCCTCCTGGCGATGGATTCGATCAAGAATGAGGTCTCTCCCTCCTGGCGAAGGATTCCATCAGGAATGAGGTCTCTCCCTCCTGGCGATGGATTCCATCAGGAATGAGGTCTCTCCCTCCTGTCGATGGATTCCATCAGGAATGAGGTCTCTCCTTCCTGGCGATGGATTCCATCAGGAATGAGGTCTCTCCCTCCTGGCGATGGATTCCATCAGGAACGAGGTCTCTCCCTCCTGGTGATGGATTCCATCAGGAATGAGGTCTCTCCCTCATTCCTGAAATTTGCATAAACTAGTGACTTGAAATTCTAAATTTAGTGGCTGCTAAAAATGGCAATGTTATATTAATTATTATACTATCAATGGCTCCTCCGGGCGTGGGATATCAATTCAACAACAAAGTCCTAACTATTCCTTATTATAGAACCTTCCTGTTTTATGCTGACGTCATTTTGTAAATATTGTTGCTAATTCACTAGAAGCGAGGTGGTTCGTGTTGTCATGCATATTAATAACCCATGTAAGGGACTTATTACTTGATCAGGTAGCCAATGCATGCAAAGTTTCAGAGTGCAAGTTGGCAAAATGTTGATATACCGTAATTATCGATGTATAACGCGCTATCGTGTATAATGCGCACCCACTTTTTGGTTTCCGATGAAACATAGAAATTTATAAGTGAAATAAATTGTCTGATTCCACTTGTTGAACGCAGTGGAATAACACATTTTATTTCTCACTGCTTTGCATGTGTCGTACCTAGCCGCTGAATGTTGAAATGTTGTTGACGAGAACATTTTCGGATTCAAGTTGTCAGTCATTAATGATGATAATTAATGGTAGTCTAAACACGACATTCTAGCACCATTTACAGGGTTCATTCTAGGTCAGAATTTTTGGGAGAAGTGAGAAAGTGCGTGATCGCTTCCTTAAATGGTGTTCTTTAATATACTTCTGTAAAATAGGGTTAAAATGCACAGTGCAACCATTAAATACAACATTTGAATAGAAGGAGTGCTTTATAATGGGCCAGTGTATCTTACTAGACAAAATTTTGTTTGAAAATCGATTTTTTAAAAAAACAAAATGGGAGAAGTGGGGCCCCCAGAGGGCGAAGTCAGGGTCCCTAGGGCGACAATTTTCCCCTCTAGAATGATCCCTGATTTAGCGCACTGCTGCATTGTTTTCCACAATAAAAACACTTTTGAGCCAAAAATAAAAAGAATAATTGATTGTGAATGATCAAATTATTTTTCACTCGTGACTCGTGAGCATAGAAAGTTATTATTATCACTTGTGGTTAGCCACATTCGTGATACTAATGATTTCAATGTTCATTCGGTGAAATAAATTTGATCATTTACTGAAGCAAACAAATGCTCTCTTAACATCTGCATGTTTATTTGAAACAATTAAATTTGTCATCATATTCCGTTCGTTTTGCGTTTATTTATTGTTATGAGCGACGTCTCTGTATATGAGATAGCAATGATACAGATAGATGTTGCCACCGATTCTGGTATGTGTGACGTCCCCCTAGAGGATAGTGCAATGATACAGATATATGTTGCCACCGGTTCTGGTATGTGTGATGTCCCCCTAGAGGATAGTGCAATGATACAGATATATGTTGCCACCGGTTCTGGTATGTGTGATGTCCCCATAGAGGATAGTGCAATGATACAGATATATGTTGCCACCGGTTTTGGTATGTGTGACGTCCCCATAGAGGATAGTGCAATGATATAGATAGATGTTGTCACCGGTATGTGTGATGCCCCCCTAGAGGATAGTGCAACGCCTATGACATGTTTGGTATGATATCAACATTGAATATCAGCACGGGACTAGTTTTCGACCGACACAGCACAATTAACTGTATTGCGAATATTATAATATTGATTTGTTTCTTTGTCTAGGTGGCATTCTTAATTTGGTTTTTTGAAACTAACACTTTAGATATCTATCTAACGCTAGTTGTATATAAGAGAAACAATCCTCAAGATGTCCCGTTTTTGATCAGGAACATATATAGTTGTCAATCAAATAGATCCTGCTTAAATAAAGCCGCCATTAAACCGGAAGTCAATCAATAACTATAAATAGAAACAGCTTATGTATATCAGACGGAGTAATGCAGGGATCGCAGGTTCGACCCCCCCCGTCTGACCCAAATAAAATTAACAGTCTTTCAGATGGGACTTTTAACCGAGATTCTCGTGTCGGTGCTGTACATTGTGCACGTAAAAGAACAAGAGGAGACTCTGTATCATTGCACTATCCTCCAAAAAATCTAAAATGACGAATCTCTTCAGGAGGCGTTGCTCATATGGGCAACCGGTAGCGACGATAAATAAACGTAAAACACGCACGCACGCACGCACACACACACACACACACACACACACACCAACTTCCTTTTTATGGAACTCTACAACATATATTTTTCTTTACGTCTTGAAATCCGCCTTAATTTCTCGTTCTCATAATGAAAACGAATATTATCGGTTTAATGCTTTAGCAAAATATCTTGCCCCTCACCGCTGTATGTTTGAATCCCACTGCTCTGCTGGTATCGGCTTATTTCATGCGAGGAAGCTCTGTAGTGTAATCATATGTTATTGCATATCAATCGTAAATATGCCATACGCAATAAGATACAATACATAACATAGAACTGAAAATGGTTTGGGTCACAAGTTGAGGAAGCTATGCAGCTGGCTTGCGGAAGCTCTGTTGTTCTACACAGATGTCCGTCCAAGCATCTGCCTGTAATACTGATCGGAGGGTCACCCGGGGATGTCGTCCACAAAAGCTGCATGTACATTCGCCATATGACTTATTATTGTGCGACCATGTGGATCCAAGGTTATAAAACTTTTCTCAGATCTCAAGCTCAAATGATCTGATTGGTTGATTCTGAGTGTTACTGTCAACTGAACCAATCAGACGCTTGAGACTGAGTTTTGAGAATGGAGAACAGTTTTATAACCTCCAGGCCTTAAGCCCTCAAACAAACAAACTTTAACCAAACAGCCAAAAGATTACCCAATATTAAGATAAGCATACTGCAGACTTTGTCTATTTCGCAAAATGACTCAATTTCCCAAGATGCGTCTAAAAAGTAGTGTGTGTATGCCTTCCAATATTTGGAGACTAAGAAAATAAAGTAAAAAGCCCAAGATGGTCGTTAAGTCATGAGAGCTTAACGATAACTGCTACAGAAGAAGTTTCTCAAATACTGACAAAAATTCAACTACTCATAAAGAAAAGCAAAAGGAACAAAACGGAACATAAGTTTATTCATGACGTATACACAAGTGCATAGTCATAATAAATACATACAATTATATACTTACTGTCGTATTGCTACTCTATTCTACTCTAATTTAATCTAGAGGATGAACATTGTTTTTCTTGCTGTTCTGTTTTCAATTTGATCTCCGTCCACCGCGTTTATTTTCTAAAGCATACATAATATTATATACTATGTATGCATTAAAACTACTCGCTTTCTATAAGAGAACATTCTGACAGTAGATTACGTTCGACGTGATGAATCTGTATTCTTGTGTTGACATTTTGATAATGCCTTGCTTTCATTTATATTGTTATGCAGGCATTAGGTGACAAATAGGCTCATCTTGTGTAAATATTTTGTATTGAATGTTTATGCTTGCATCTGTCACTTTAACTCTTTCAGCGCCGAATAAATTCAGAGCATGTGCAAACAACATAGATCCAGATCAGCCGCGGCGTAACGCCGCGTCTGATCAGGATCTATGTTGTTTGCTATTCGGACAGGTGATTCAGCTCCACTGAAGAGCAATCAGCATATAGCCTGATCAGATGGCATGTTCTGTTCTGTCCGATCGGGTTCTCTACTTTTTTTTACAAAGTCGCTTTTATGCGACATTGGCGGTGAAAGAGTTAATTAAAAACCTTACTTACTGACCTATACTATACTGTAGTAATGCTAATTACGCATTTCTTATAACCTGTTTGTTACGAACTTATAAAGTAATGTAGAACTTTTGGAACGAAGTTTTGTTGTCTGTTTGATCTGGGTTTACGCCTTCATTTGCACCAGTTTGGGCTATACAGCTGGCGGCCAGTTTACATAACAACATTCTTTCAGATGGGACCTTAAACCGAGGATTCGTGTCAGTGCTTTACATCATTGCACTATCCTCCAAAAATCTAAAATGACTAATCTCTTCAGGTGGCGTCGCTCATATGGGCAACCGGTAGCGACGATAAATAAACGTAACACACACACACACACACACACCTAGCAACACCTTTCCTGGGCAGGCTACAATGGTTAACCCGTATTTGGTGCACCAACCTCCAGAAGAATGGAACGGAGTACATGTATGTGTGGTAGAGCTAGTTGTATTTAATAGTTTGGACCTTGACGAGCGCAATGCCACCGGAGATATGTCGTCAACGGATGGGAGATTCCTGCTAAGAGCGCCATAAAACTACATAGGCTGCATGCTGAGTTCCATATGCTAGATAATTTCACAAAATCAGCAGTTCAATTTATTCAAAATATTTTCAGAAAAAAAAAGGAATTTAATTTATTTTTTAATAGTCATTTGCTATATTCAACGGTTAATGGAGTGATGCTGGAAATATGTTTTTGAATATATTTTGTTCAGAGACATCAAACGTCTGCGGTTCCAAACCCTATGAACCATCATGTACCTATTTCCCGTTGAGTGTACTCGATTGACCCATTTTTTCCAGGGAATTAAATCATTGTATTTCTTCTGATATTAATCGAAGATTTTCTTCTATGATTTACAGTGAGGTATAGCAGATATGTCAATAGTGCAATGGCCCGAAAATACGTCAAAAGGCGAGTATAAACGAAGATAACAACTCGGAATAAAGACCGAATAATTGTGTCGTTTTTATGTCGTACTTGGTTACGTGTTGAGCTTCTAGATACACATGAGCTTCTAGATACACATGAGCTTCTAGATACACATGAGCTTCTAGATACACATGAGCTTCTAGATACACATGAGCTTCTAGATACACATGAGCTTCTAGATACACATGAGCTTCTAGATACACTTGAACTTCTAGATACACATGAGCTTCTAGATACACATGCACTTCTAGATACACATGAGCTTCTAGATACACATGAGGTTCTAGATACACATGAACTTCTAGATACACATGAGCTTCTAGATACACATGCACTTCTAGATACACATGAGCTTCTAGATACACATGAGCTTCTAGATATACATGAGCTTCTAGATACACATGCACTTCTAGATACACATGAGCTTCTAGATACACATGAGCTTCTAGATACACATGAGCTTCTAGATACACATGCGCTTCTAGATACACATGAGCTTCTAGATACACATGAGCTTCTAGATACACATGAGCTTCTAGATAAGCTTCTAGATACACATGAGCTTCTAGATACACAATGACAAGTCTGCCACTCTGACTTTGTCTCGTGCGAGTTGGCGGTTGCGAAAGAACGAAATAACTACAAACAAACAAATTGGCGTATTGGCGTTTCCCCCCCACATGCTATTGTCATTTCCTTTCGGTGGTGGTTGTGAGGTGTGCGGTAACGAAAATATGTCAAAGGATAGAGTCCGTCTTTTCAATTTGTTATTCGTTGTTTTCCGTTCAGTTTTATTCTGAGCGTTCTTTGTGTGTTTTACGTTTATTTATCGTCGCTACCGGTTGCTCATATGAGCGACGCCTCCTGAAGAGATTAGTCATTTTAGATTTTTGGAGGATAGTGCATGATACAGACAGAGACACATTCCAGAGTCTCCTCTTGTTCTTTTACGTGCCGGTGTAAAGCACCGACACGAGACCTAGGTTTAACGTCCCATCTGAAAGACTGTTAATTTTATTAGGGTCAGACGGGGGATCGAACCTGCGATTCCTGGATTACCAGATCCGTCTGTTCATGTTCTGAAAATAAACCACTATTAAATATTAGATAATACAATTACGATGTGAGCAATGAATACAATACAACAACATCGAAATCATTGGAGCAGTTACTTTTGTGCTCTTAGGCAAGGCAGACAAATTCCATATTGCCTCTTCTCTCTTCCTCATGGCGATGGATTCCATCAGGAATGGGGTCTCGAGAGTGAGTAATATAAGTTATAAGAACTTGTTGCGCAATCGAGCTAAAATTAATTTGTATAAACTAAATCAATTTAAAATATTTCTGTACAGCAAACACTCAACACAATTTCTAATCGGTCAACTGGTGTTTATAATATTTGGAGCCAAGTAATAATGATAAAAAATAAATAAGTTGATATTGTCCAGTTAATGCATGTTATTCTAGATGATTATGCAACAAATAGATTAGTATTTTTAGATTTTTGGAGAATAGTGCAATGATACAGAGAGAGAGAGAGAGAGAGAGAGAGAGAGAGAGACCCATTCCAGAGTCTCCTCTGGTTCTTTTACGTACACGGTGTAAAGCACTGACACGAGACCTCGGTTTAATGTCCCATCTGAAAGACTGTTCATTTTATTAGGGTCAGACGGGGGATCGAACCTGCGATCCCTGGATTACCAGTCCAGCGTGTTACCACTGGACTACAGATCCGTCTGTAACAGTAGAGTAGTACCAACACTGATCTTATAACAAATGACCAACATAGCGAGTTTATAGATGACTCGGAATATGTTCCCGATGTTTCCATTAGTCGGGCCCCACAGAACTAATAATTATTACTGTGTAAAACTTCTTGATCTTTGTAAATCTAGATGCATGAGAATTGTTAACGGCAGATTGCACGACGATCATGTTATTGGTTTATTCACATTTGTGTCACAGCACGGGACCGTGATAGATTATCTACTTACTAAAGAATGGTGTTTTCAAAGTATTGCTCGTTTCAAAAGATTGTATCCTTAAATGAATGAGTGATCATGCACCTGTTAGTTTTGCTATTTAAAGTAAGCCTAGGGACCCAGTGCATGTGGAACAGAATGAGAGAAAATGTAAGTGGGACAGCAGTCGTAGTGCTATCAACCTCAAATTGATAGCCTGTTCATTCCTATTAGATGTACATTTTGTATATACAATAAGGGAGTCAATTTATTTATAGAGACTTCAATTTAATAACTAATAAGTAACCGTTTTCAACCTTACTAAATTCCGAAGAGTTTATACATTTATAATTTAGAAATTTTAATCGTTACAATTAAGCACATCAAATACTTCATATCTTTACACAGATAATTACTGCCATTCACACTAGATAGTTATTATGCAACATCTATATTACTCGTCTGTGCAATATGATGACAGGAGATTTGTTTTAAGCAGTATAAACATTAATTGTTTGTTCTGTTGCATATTTGGATAATAATATACGTGTCATGAAGCATTCCTGGTCCATGAAGATTCAAAATTCACTCATTGGCTACCCAACCTGGATAGGTGGGCGTTTCAAATTTCACCCATTGGCTACCCAACCTGGATAGGTGGGCGTTTCAAAATTCACTCATTGGCTACCCAACCTGGATAGGTGTGGGCGTTTCAAAATTCACCCATTGACTACCCAACCTGGATAGGTGGACGTTTCAAAATTCACCCATTGGCTACCCAACCTGGATAGGTGGGCGTTTCAAAATTCACCCATTGGCTACCCAACCTGGATAGGTGGGCGTTTCAAAATTCACCCATTGGCTACCCAACCTGGATAGGTGGGCGTTTCAAAATTCACCCATTGGCTACCCAATCCGGTTAGGTGTGCGTTCGAATCCAGCACTAGCCAATATATACCCCGATATTCTGGCTGCATTACGCTAAACCAGAATCTGAATCTGGTTAAATAAATAAGAATTAAACTGTTCGTAAAATTTAAATCGTGAATTGGATCTTTTACCCCACAGCAAGTGAGTTCCCCAACTGACATACATATACTACAACACAATGGAAAGGAATTTACATAAGCTCTCAGCTTGTTTTCCAATCCATTTCAGATATCCTGTTGTATTTATATACCGTATATATATTGAATGAACTGAATAAAATATGTTTAAACTAAACTATACTACAACACAAGAACCGTAGACCCGACCAACGAACAATATAAGCCGGGCCGGCAGAAGGGACAACTTTCATAGTGGACTGATTGCGAAATTTTAATCGTTTAGCGAATGAGAATTGATGTTTCACAGTGTGACTCATTGGAGGATGTATAGGATATAAGCCGAAAACGATCCAATATGTAACATAATTGACGGTGTGAGGCGCGTAGCACCGAAGACAGTACCAATATTGTACATAGGGGATCTGTTTGAGGCTTATATCTAACTTAAAACACACACTTATATAACAAGATCCTACTCAATTTGTTTCGTATATTTACGCGTAGGATTTATTATAATATTCTGGCCCTTTGACCGCAGTCCAATATTAATAATAATGGACTACAAGTACAAAGGTATGACGTCACGACAGTGTTGTAAGTTTTGAATAATGTTACGAATGCAATCCGTTGCTGATCCATTATTTTCAAAATGTTTTAGTTCTAAATAAACGTTTTAGTTCCTTTTCTGACACTTCCATTGTTAACCGTGCTGAATGGTTGGATACTGATTGTATGCAGGCTAAACATGTGTATGCAGTGCAATATGTGTTTTATTGTAGAACTGATGTCAGTAGAGAACAATTGTGTCAATGCAAAACGGTATATAGTTTATAATACTTTATTTATTTTACAACGATTGCGAAGCAAGTTTTAACAACTTATATTAATCACTCTCGTCGGCGCGGATGAAAGCGTGAATGTGGTCATTCGCATGGGAGGAAACTGGAGTACCCTGAGAAAACTCACCTGCCCGATCTGGCGGCCACCGTACACTCTTACATACGTCCCGGTCCGAGGATCGAACACGGGCTGCATTGGTGAGAAGCGAAAGCGCTAACCACCGTGCTAATCGGACAACCAAGATAAACGGTACATGCTGTTTGAATAAAAGAGCATTGGAGCCGAAGACACGTTCAGATATAAAGACATTTGATGATGATGATGATGATAAGTGCATGTGACTTAATTATCTAACTCAATACGAATTCTCCTGAATATTATTTATCCACGTGTGTATTATAATATACACATCTTGGATTACATGTAGAGTGACTCGGTGGAAGATGTTTATCGCTTATATATGAGGGATTGGTGATCTACTGACATGTCTGACCGATGGAGATCTTACACCGACTTGCCACACTTCTATTTGTAATCTTCTATGCAATTTTACATTCTGTTTGTATTGATTTCTATGTAAATTATATATGAAAACTTCTTGTTCTGCTCTCCAGTATTGGAGGTAATAATGGCATATATACAATTTCACTAGAACAATTTTATAATTGTTTTTCTACTCTAGGACATGATATGTTTCAATGAAACAAAATCCTTTATAACAATAACAATTTCGATAATACTGATTGTTCTTTTGATGTACCTATTAAAAGTGCTGAGAATCTCTCTGCAGTTAGATGATTAAAACTGGAAACGCCACCGGAAGCGATACTCTATTACATGTATATTGTATTGAGTGGGTTGATAGTCTGGGGCCTCTTTTAGTTTAAACATTATTTATTTCAGTATTTGTACATGTAATCAAGAAATGAACATTTTACATACATAAATGATCTTGCAATTTATTTGAAATCTTTTGTAAAAGGTATTGTCTGTGATAATGACACAATATGTATTATGATATATGCTGATGATATTGTGCTACTTGCCGAATCTGAGCATGACTTACAATTGCTGTTAAATGCATTACATGACTGGTGCAATAGAAATGACATGCGTGTAAATAATGATAAAAGTAATATTGTACATTTTCGTAAACAGTCTAGTCCAAAGACAAACTTTATATTTAAATGTGGCAACACTGTCCTGAATATAGTAGAAAAATACGTGTATCTTGGTGTGTTAATGACTGAACATCTTGATTTTGAAGCAACAGCTAAACATGTTGCCCAGAGTGCAAGCAGAGCTCTTGGTCTATTGATTGCAAGATGTAAACTGGCAGGAGGCCTTCCGTATGCAGTATTTACAAAATTATATGATTCTATGGTATGGCCAGTGATTGGTTACAGTGCATGCATTTGGGGTTATAAACAATATTCTTGTATTACTGCTGTCCAAAATAGAGCTATCAGATTTTTCTTAGGTGTTGGTAAATATACACCGAATGCTGCTTTGTTAGGAGAGATGGGGTGGGATCCGTCATATATTCGCCAACTGGAGTGTACAGTTAGGCACTACAAACGATTTTCAATCACCAACGCATCACGGTTAAATAAACGAATTGCATTGTGGGCAGATTCAATGGCTTCTTTGCGTTGTAAAAATTGGTTTTACATATTCCGGAAGTGTATATTAGAACTGGGAGTAGAATTTCCATTAAATATTTCGCATCCTATCTCTTCTTCATCTGTATGTAAAGTCAACGCTGCTGCTATGAATGAATTTAAGGCAATGTGGTATACACAGATTAATAATACTGTCGGCCCTTCCGGCAGAGGCAGAAATAAATTACGAACTTATTGCTTATTCAAATCAGAATATAAAACAGAAGAATATTGCAAAATTATACTTCCTTTACGCCATAGAGCAGCGTTTGCTAAATTTAGATGTGGTGTAGCACCATTGAGACTAGAGACAGGTAGATATGAAAATTTGTCATTTAGAAAATCGTATATGTCCCTTTTGTGACAATTGTATTGAAACTGAGGCCCATGTGATTTTGGAATGTATGCTGTATCAAGATTTAAGACAAATCCTATTTAAGAAAGCAACAGAGATGAACTTTTACTTTGCTGCTCTTTCTCCAAATGATAAGCTAATATTTATATTTTCCAACGCAGAAATTATGAGATTAAGTGCCAAAACCTGTTTTAATATTCTACAAAGACGTTATTTTTACCTTTGTACATAATGCTTCAATTTTTCTTAATAATCCAATGTATTTTTAATACCAGCTGAATAGTCTATGCTAATCAGTTCAATTCTGATCTGATCAGAGTTGATATTTGCTTTTTCAAAACATTTTTTAATATGCGCAATAGTGCTCTCATACAATCATCAGCATTTTATGATATCATTTTGATTGTAAGCTTATTTTAGGTTAGATTAGCGTAGGCTATTCAGATTTATTATGTGTTGTTTACAAATACATGTATGTATATACATATGTTATATCATACTATATTATTACAACTGCATAATGTGATGTGTTTTATACTTTGATAAATACCGTCTCTTGTAACTTATTTATGAGTGGCAATGTACTATACCATGTATTATTTTAATGTTGTTCTGTTATTGTTGTACATTGATGAGACATAAATAAAATAAATAATTGTTTTATAATTTAACAGCAGTAGACTGAAAGGGATTAGAACGAAAGAAAACTTATATAGTTCTTCTCCCTATCAATTGATTGATTGATATTTTGGCAGGAAAATAATATATAATATAACAATGAAAATACGTGAAATATATTCTAGGTATTTGATAAGGAATTTCAGAACTTAATGTATTAGTGAGTCAATAGTTTTGGATGTAAAAAAGAAAATGGTTAATATTTAAAGGAATATATATTTTTTATGTGATATATTTAATGCAATTATTACTTCGGGATTTCCCCCCGAAAATGGACTGATGGTGTCGTCATACCTGTAGGCTACCTAAAACGGGTGAGGCAAATTATGGAAACAACTATAGATGAATAACTTTGGTCAGTTGTTTGTCAACAGTATTTACATGTACCACTATATCGAATAATTAAATGAATCGAATCCTTTTGTGAGAATAACAGTAACATTTCTGATGCACAATTCGGATTTAGGAAGGTTCGTTCTACTGTTGATGTAATGTTTGTGTTATTAGTTAATGATTTTACATCGATTATACGAGACGTTGCGGACCAATTGTGTGAGAAATGTATATTTCACTCAAATAACTGTTCTTTTAAACCTTCATCTTGCGTAAAACATGCTGACTGGTTTGACATTGAATGTGAGCAGTCTAAACAGCGATACTTAGAGTCATTACGTGTTTTTAATCGCTATAAATCGGAATTAAGTAGGCAACATTTTTGCGACTGCAAAAAGAAGCATAAGCTGTTATTACGTAAGAAAAAGAGAATGTTTGAACTTAAGAGATTATATGACCTAGAAAATTTAAAGCATAGTAAACCAAGGGATTTTTGGAAACATTTTAGAAAAAATAAAGATAATAATGCAAAGTCAATCTCTTTGAATGAATTTCATGAATATTTCTCGAACCTAGAGAATGACATTTTTCGCAGCGAACACGACAAATCTGAGTGTTTCTGTGAACAACATGATTTTGATAGCAATGACCATCTTAACGAAGAACTCGATTATTCAGTCAGTCAGAAAGAAATTTTATCAGCTATTAAAATATTAAAATCTCAAAAAGCCCATGGTGTAGATTGTTTGCTGAACGAGTACTTTATAGAATGTGGTGATATTTTATTGCCTTATTTATGTAGACTATTTAATGCGGTGTTAGATTCTGGCTGTTTCCCTGAGGTTTGGGCTAATGGCATCATTATACCTCTTTTTAAGAAGGGTGACCGTAAAGTTGTTAGTAATTGTCGAGGTATCACTTGCTTGTCTAAATTATTTACAACGATTTTAAACCAAAGAATTATGTCCTATTGTGATAAGTATAACCATGTATCTGATGCCCTGTTTGGTTTTCGCAAAGGCAGCTCAACTACTGATGCTACGTTTTCTTTAATGTCCGTTGTTCAACATTATATGAATAACAATAAGCGTTTATACGTTGCATACGTTGACCTCAAACGCTGTTTTGACGGCATATACCGTAACGCGCTGTGGTATAAACTTTTTAACACTAATATTAGTGGCAAGTTATTGCGCATTATAAGAAATATGTATAGTCATGTAAAATCTTGTGTTAAACATTGTAATAGTTTTTCTGACTTCTTTGAATACTCGATTGGGTTACGTCAAGGGGAAGTAATTTCGCCCGTTTTAGTGTCCCTATTCCTAGAAGATTTAGAGCTATATTTGCAGGGAGATGTTAACTCAGGATTATTAATTGGTGATATTATATTAACTCTGTTACTTTTCGCGGATGACATGGTGTTATTTGGTCAATCACCTGAGGACTTACAGAATAGTTTAAATTTGCTCCATTCTTATTGTAACACATGGGGTCTCGAGGTAAATGAGACAAAGACGAAAATCATGGTTTTTAGAAAGCGGGGTGGTTTAAAAGGTAACGAATGTTGGTCATATAATGGTGTTTATATAGACGTAGTGGATAGTTTTAACTATTTGGGAACACTTTTTAAACATACTGGTAATTTTGCGCTGAATAACGAGCATTTAATTGGTAAATCACTTAAGGCTTTAAACGTGCTATTATATAATTGTAAAAAGGTTCCTTTAAAACCAGGTACTCTTTGTCAGTTATTTGATTAGTTTGTGGGATCTATTCTTAACTATTCATCTGAAATATGGGGCTTTACTAAATCCAAAGATATTGAACGGGTTCACCTAAAATTCTGCAAACGTATATTAAATGTTAGAAAAAGTACTTGTTCTGCTGGGGTTTATGGTGAACTCGCTCGTTATCCTCTTTTTATCAGTCGCTACTGTAAGATTATTAAGTATTGGTGCAAATTGGTAGACACCAACAATATTATACTTAGCAAATTATATGATCAGGGAGTGTCTGATTGTCACTTAGGTCATACAAATTGGGTCTCAAATGTTAAGGCCCTACTAGATCAGTATGGGTTTTCACATGTATTCATGGATCCTCATAGTGTCTCTTTAAAGTCATTTCCTTTTATTTTCAAACAGCGTGCTATTGATGTTTATTTACAGGAATGGTATGGTACCGTCGATCGTAGTTCTGCACTTACAGACTATAAATGTTTTAAACATTGTTTTTCTTACGAGCGTTACCTGGATTATTTACCTTATGTATCACGTTGTGTTTTTACCAAATTTAGAATAGCCGGTCATTCTCTCCGTGTGCAAACGGGTCGATATGGCAGGAATCAAATTCCATGGAACGAGAGGTATTGTTTATATTGTGGATCGAGAGATATCGAAGATATTTATCATTTTATTTGTATATGTCCATGTTATAAGAACCTACGTAAACAATCTATTGATGCACACTATTGCAATAGACCTTCTGTTTTCAAATTTAATAATATTATGAGTTCCGATAATAATACCACTATACATAATTTAGCCAAATTTATAAAATTGTCTTTAGTTATTAGAAATAATATAAATGTGTAATTGCCAAATTTTATTTATCACTCTCACTTATATTTATGTGTCACGTGATCATTAAATATATATATGTTATTACTAGTTTTGTTAAGACGATGTATGTATGTACAAGTCTGCCAAAATAAACTTCTGTTCTGTTCTGTTCTGTTATTATCCATTGTACAGAAATAACTAGTATTATATATATAAGTTTATTTAAAGTCGCCACCGCATAAATGCATTTGGGCGACTATCTAGTATTATAAGCGAGTGAACTGCATACCAAAACTATATAAAACGACTTAAACTATCCTGCAAGGAGCCCAGGTCGTCAGCATGATACACACATGTGTATTGGTAGCATAATCTAACTTACGCATATATACTATATATGTGCGATGTATGTATATTGTAGTTATATTATAGTAATATTGTATCATTGTCTACATTTGTATATACCATGCATATCTTCTTGATGGAGGAAATAAAGATTTTGAATTGAATTGAATTGAATTGTCAGTTATATATAGGCTATAAGCCGAAAACGATCCAATATGTATGAGGCGCGTAGCGCTGACGACAGTACCAATACAAGTTTTACATATTGGATCCATCACACCACACCACACCACACCACACCACACCACACCACACCACACCACACCACACCACACCATATCACACAACACAACATAACATACTTGTTTATACATATTCAATATTCTAAGTTTGATCATTTGAAAATTCAAATTGGTTTGATTTTAACCATACATCCGACATTCATATTTCATTTAATATAGTTTTTAACTGATATGCCCAGTTATTTCCATTGCATGAGTTATTATTATCAGCATCGCATTTTAGAGTATTATACATATACTTAATTGAGGTAAATTTACGTTGTATTTTCATTGGGTGTCTTCCTATTTCCCCGTATAATCTATTAAGATTTGCAGATTTTTTTAACACATTTTTGTACTTTTCGGATGAATTTACAATTTCAAAGTTCTATATTTTTACAGTCATGATAACCAAATACTTCTGCACTGTAGCTTAATATTGAACCTACCATACTATCAAATAATTTATATTTTCGGATATAAATAATTCTAATTGGTTGAATACTACGAATAAATTGTGTAATGCGTATAATGAATGCTGTGCAAGTTTCTTTTGGGTACGAAACCAATGTCCATTCCCCCCATCTCCAAACTTGACTCTTCTTTCTCCTATGCTCTTTATTATTTATATTCAATTCAATATATTTTATTGCATTAAACAATATACATGTTTATAGCAAACAAATAATTATTATACAACACAACGACATGGATTTTCTTAACAGAAGAGCTATGTAATACTGTGGATTAATTAATACTTATATTTTCGTTTCAATTTCTCAACCAATTTGCGTGATATATAAATTTACTAAGACCATTTATAACAACAACTGATGTTTCTGATAAAAGATTAATACATTTTGCTTAGTCGGCCAAGTGTAATAATAGTGTTTCAAAAATTTCTTTCGTAAATCTGAGTATTTTGGACAAATGAGTAAGAAGTGATATTCATTTTCAATTTGGTTAAACTGGAAATTTTCACAATATCTAATATTTCTAGGTATGTTCGTATATCTACCCCTTTCTATGGATAAGTTATGCGATGATGTTCTAAGTTTAGACAGCGCAAATCTATATTTTGGCTCTTTCACGATTTCTAAGTATTTCTCTACAATGAATGTTTAAACAAGCAGTACGATTCTAATCGAGAAGAATTAATAACTGTTGAATACCAACTGTCATAGTATATATTAAGAATTCGATGCTTAATTAGATGATAGTCTGAAGGCACTATATTAAGTTGATTTTCCCATATAAGTAATAATCCTGAATCATTTAATATATGTTTAATTGTATAAGCCCAATTATTGTTGTTATATGTATCTCCGTTTTCTGCATCTATTCTCAACATGTTATATGTTTTCTGCATCTATTCTCAACATGTTATATGTTTTCTGCATCTATTCTCAACATGTTATATGTTTTCTGCATCTATTCTCAACATGTTATATGTTTTCTTAAGTAGACTAGTTTCATTAAGTTTAATTATTTTTATCCAATATTTTATCATTAGTATTTTTCTATAAATATTCATTGGTATTCTACCAAGTGCACCGTATAAAGCTTCACGATTCGTAGATATTTTTAAGCCTAATATCCTCCTACAAAATGTTGTATGTATGAGAGATCAAAGACACTGTAACTGCTGTAATACATTAGACATAGAAGACGAATATCATTTTATATGTATATGTTCATGCTTTAGCAATATACGTAAAAAGTACTTACATAAATATTACCATTCTAAACCATCGATGTATAAGTATTTAGAATTGATAAAGTCAACTGATAAAAAATGTATATGTAACTTGTCCAAATATGTTAAAGAAGCAATATCCATAAGAAACACGTTGAATAACCAAACTCTTATTTAGTATACTATATGTTCACCCCCTTTACCGTAAATTGTAATCAGTAATATACTGATTAACTTTCTTATTAGAATGATAGAAATTATATTAATATGATTGTACTATTAACTATTGTTATACACCATCCTTACATCACATGACAATAACTATGCATAATATATTGTATACCTTTCGACGATGTACTATGTACAAGTCTTGAAAATAAAAATCTGTTCTGTTCTGTTCTGTTCTATGACCTCTATATCCGGGGCTATATGTGTACCCCACACCTGTGCGCTATAATTAAGAACAGATGATACGAGTGTATCAAACAATTTAATTTGTTGCGAGACTGGTAGATTAACTTGATTATATATTATGAATAAATTATGAAGCGCAAACGATGCGTGCTGTGCGATACGTATCTGCGTTCGGTTCCAATTAACATTTTAAAAGAGATGTACTCCTAGATACTTGAATGACTTGACCATTTCAATTTTTGTATTACTTAAATAGAAATCATAGTTTGTATGGCGACAATTCTCAAAATATCATTATTTTAGTTTTGTGTACGTTCAGGCGAAGGTTGTATCTATGACAATAGTTTTCAATATCATTTAGCATTAATTGTAATGTTCTAGGATCTTGTGCAAAAATTGCAGCGTCATCCGCAAAAAGAAGCATGTATATTTGTATATCATCTATGCTTATGACTCCTTCTAGATTACTTCTTACATTTTCTATGACGTCATTTAAGAAGAATAAGCACAACATGCTGCTTGACGGGTCCCCTTGTTTTACCCCTACGTATGAATTAATAGGGTCTGATTGTATATTTTGATAACGAATAGAAGATTTAGCCCTTATGTACATTGACTTTAATGCGCTGATAAATTTTGTACTGACATTTGTATTCAAAAGTTTGTGCCAAAGTAACATACGATCAATTCTATCAAACATCTTTTCCCAGTCGAGAAAGGCGACATATAATTTTCTTTTATTGGCTAGTGTTTTTGCGATAATGGCGTGTAAAACAAAAATGCAGTCAACGGTCGATTTATTTTTTTGAAATCCATACTGATTATCTATTAGTTTATCGTGCTTATCAGCCCATTTTGCTAACCTATTTACTAATAGTTTCGAGTATATTTTCGACAATATATTATTAAGCGTTATTCCGCGGACATTTTTTAGCTTCATGGCTACCCCCTTTGAATATAGGGATAAGTAATCCTTCACTCCATGCTTCTGGAAAATTACCATCTCGGAACATTTTATTGTATAACTCGACCAAGTAAGGGGAGATAATGTCAAATGTTGATTTGAAGATTTCAGCAATTAAATGGTCAGTGCCCGGACTTTTATTATTGTTTTGAGAAAAAACTGCACTTTTTATTTCGATTTCCGTGAATTCTTAATCTAAATCATCATCATGAAGAAAATCAGTATATATCAACCCGTGTCACAACTTCTGTTAACTAATTACATGTATACTCATATGTCATGTAAATGATCTGAGTTAATAAAGAATAATTGAATTGAAATTGAACAAATTTATCCCTACGTATTTAAACGATTTTACTACTTCTAAAACTGCATCATTAAGAATAAAATCATGAGATGTATGTCATCCTAGTTCAAATAGCATAAGCTTTGTCTTTTTGGTATTGACTGTTAGACCCCAAGTTGTGCAGTACGTGTATAAATCGCTTAACATAGACTGAAGTTTTTAAAGAAAGAGAACGAACACTTAATTAATTTAATATAAATTATGAACTATTAATAGTTTTTGCTATATATATATATATATATCGTCATGTACTTTTATTTAGCAATAGAAAATAAGGGAGAACACAATATTATTTAAACTTCTCTGTAAATTGTCTTTGCACATTACATATCTGTTAATTGTGTTGGCTATTGATGTGTTTTGTACCATTTAATGCCTATTCTAACACGACCCAGCTAATAACATACATACTGTAGAGTAAAATCTACCTCGGGTTATTCTGCGATATACCTACCTTGAACTATGCTGCGCGCGCACCGTGTTTTGGCTATTCCATGTATACAATGCGTGTAAAGTTTTATGAATGAAAGTCACGTAATGTTTGTAAAATATATCGTGGGAATTCACGGAAGTGAGCTATTTTTAGAATCAGATAATCTCTTGTCCGTCTTGTTTTTCTGTTAAGTAACGTTTCTGTTTCTATTCTGTACAGTTTTATTTGACAAAATAAATCAAATTATTGATCAGTTACAACTTTTGTTCATTTATGCACTAGATTGATATTTTCCATAAACAATAATGTCATCACTCCTTACGCGGGAGGAAATTTCGAAAGCCAAATGCAGCGGCGTTTGAAGAAAATACTCCTTTAAAATTATTAGAAGTAAGTAGTGTTAGAATCGAAATAATAAGTATCAACCGTGGTATATCGCAGAATAACCCGAGTTTGAAGTTCGTATGCGTAGAAACATATCACTCAGGCCTTCGTGATATATTAACTAAAATATGTGTTATCTTATGTTTAGCAATGGCGATTTCTGTAGACATAAGTTCTGTTCTTGAAACATATCCACATTTTAAGATCGATTTTGGCTTCGAAAATTACTTGGATTTGTTAAATAATTGTTCCGAGATGTATGTATATTTGACGATGTACTATGTACAAGTTTGAATAAATGTTCTGTTCTGTAACTAATACACTATATTCTAATATAATGTAATTAATAATAGATTATAATACACACACTTTTCACATTTTCACAAAATATAGGATGATGTCTGTTAGATTTATTGTAACCGCCATGTTATGTTTTATGGCGTTGAACATGTTATATGTGTCCAGCTATGCCAAATAAAATATATTGAATTGAAATTGTTCGTATTGGAGGGGCATCTGGGGTCTTCCGACACCAACACTAACTGGAGAATCGCCGTATAACCTAAGCTGTTGGTGCGACTTTAAACACCAACACCAAACAAACACGCACATTCAGGCCGATGAAATAGAATACAAAAACAACGAACTTAATGTGGTGTTTATTGGAGTGTAATAATATAAATTGAATTCTTTGAAACGGTCCCTAGACAAATTCAATCTAAACAGATAATACTACATGAACTAAGAATTGTATCTTTATGTGTATAACATAATGTACTATTGATTTGCAATAAAGTATGATTTTAAAAAAAAGAACGTGTGTCAGGCGTATGAATTAACTACATATGTGCGACTGCTGCTGCTGCATCAGCTTCCCTGTTAAAGAACGTGTGTCAGGCGTATGAATTAACTACATATGTGCGACTGCTGCTGCTGCATCAGCTTCCCTGTTAAAGAACGTGTGTCAGGCGTATGAATTAACTACATATGTGCGACAGCTGCTGCATCAGCTTCCCTGTTAAAGAACGTGTGTCAGGCGTATGAATTAACTACATATGTGCGACAGCTGCTGCTGCATCAGCTTCCCTGTTAAAGAACGTGTGTCAGGCGTATGAATTAACTACATATGTGCGACAGCTGTTGCTGCATCAGCTTCCCTGTTAAAGAACGTGTGTCAGGCGTATGAATTAACTACATATGTGCGACAGCTGCTGCTGCATCAGCTTCCCTGTTAAAGAACGTGTGTCAGGCGTATGAATAACTACATATGTGCGACAGCTGCTGCATCAGCTTCCCTGTTAAAGAACGAAATAACCATATACGCTGATTTTATTGACCTTAAATTATTGGATTTTCCTTGAAGAACTGTGGAATAAATCAAGAACACTCATATTACAGACTGAGTTAATATATTCAGATATTGTTATTAAATAATCCACTGTACTGGCAACCGGTCTATTTTATACATGCCGTGGAAAGTACAATATCCATGCTCAAGGCGACCGTTAACTATAACTAGATTATTTTCTTTACAAAGAGTTAATGATTTTGATACAAAATTATTTACACCAGTGTCATGATTTTTTCGGACTGGTAAGTTAGATGTACGATAAGCGGACTGCGGTAGAGCAACATAACGGTCTAGATGTATGTCTGGCACGTAGTCAAGTTGTTCAGCAGTGCGTGAGTTCAGGTCTCCATGGTGCACAAAACAGAGGTCACTATATTTTCGAATGTCGGTATTCAGGTTTTCAAAAAAATCAAACTGAAATAATTTCGTATTAACATTACGGTATACAGCGGAATCTTCTGGCGGAATATAACAAATACAAAAATATGAATCGGTGTTTCAGTTTAAACAAATGAGGCCGTTTTCATTAATACTAAGCAGATCAATATAAGTTCGATAACATTCCTTATAGTATACAATAACACTGCCGCTACTATTGTATGACCAGATTGAACTGATAAAAATTAATCTTCGGCAAGTTTCTTCGAGCGTTTCCGTATATTTTTTCAACAAAATAATCTTATAAATAATTAAAATCATTATTATCAAATGGCCCGTGGTATAGTGGAAAGTGATATGAACTTGTAAATCTGACATCGCTGGTTCGAATCTAGCATACGGCATAATAATTTTTATTCGTATTTCATAATTGTTCACATTTTGTCTTTTGTCGTTTCCTGTATTTCTTTTAATTTAATTGCTTTATATTTTCATATTTTTATTCATTCTTTTTTATGTATATTTTTAACTTTTTTATTTCATTTCTACTGACAAAATTCAACATTGCAAACATGATTTTTGTGCGCATATTTAATTACATATTTTATTGAAGAAAAATAAAAAAAATAAAAAGTGCTCGAACCCGTAACCTGTAACTTCTAAGATCACGGACGTATCCACTACACTACTACTCGAGATGGTAATGCCTGTGTTTCTAAAGTGTTATATTCACATTCAATGAGATCGGTTTGATTCGGAAATCGACGGAAAGAATACGGAAACAAACGGCATAGATTTATTCTTTATTTCAGTCTCATCGTTGTACAATACATAAAATATACACAACAAATTATCGTGGCATAGTACAACACCATTCATTATAAAAGAATTATAAGATCACAGATAATCACAGATAATCAAACTATCACAGTCTAACGACATATTATTATATTTACATATTAAAACCGGGGAACAGTCGCTAATTGAAAATTAAATACTTACTAAAACCAGAAATTTTGAAATACTGAAATGGAAAAAAAGCACTAATGCGCAATTAAGAAATGTTTTAAAATATCAGTTATCAACCTCGATCAGATCGCGGTTGAACTAATTAGCAGCTGTTTCTCGGAATGGATAAGAGACACACAATCAATAAATCAAATGGATACATTATTTACATAAATAAAAGGATCGTCTTTGAAGAATATAAAAACAGGTTTTGGCAACAATTCTAATCAGAGGTATAGTAGTAAAAATAATTCTAAGCTGGTCGGATACAGGTTTGTTCCGAAAGTCATTTTCATATAATGAGGCTTTCTCTAAGAGAACAGCTCTCAAATCATCATACAGTGAACATTCTAATAATACATGACTTTCGTCTTCTAATACATTACAGAAAGGGCACTTACGTTCATCAAGTGGTAAATTCTCATACCTTCCGGTTTCTATACGTAATGGAGCAACTCCACATCTAAATTTACATAATGCTGATCTGTGACGTGTGGGTAAAATCATTTTACAATATATTTCTGTTTGAAATTTAAATTTAAATGTACAGTAGGTTCTAAGCTTATTGCGACCACGTCCAGAAACACCTATCACACTGTTAATAGAGGTGGACCAGTCAGTAACATATTTCTTCATATGCAAATACATCAGTTCAATCTGGTCATATAATACGCTTCACATTCTACTTTTAATAATTATGATTGTTTACATTTGTGTTTGCATTACATGTATGTACATAGATGAGACTTTAATAAAGATTAAAACTTCTTATTAAATTGCGGTCGTGGACAATTAAAATATTCGTAGCCATCAATTAAAATATTAGTTACTTTTTATACATATTGTATATATAGTAATGTTGTAAATACATCACCGAGTATTAAGATGTTATATAATTTTTCAGTATTTTACTAGTGCTGTGCGAAGGCTTTTACTGTACTTATTGTGTCTTAGAAAATTGTCTTCATTATATTGCTAAGTTTTAAGTCTCTCATATTTCTTCTTAGAAAGGTTTGCATGATGAAAGTGTCTATATTATGTAATTATATGTATCATGTAGAGTGAGACTATAATACACATATCTTATCTTTACTTTTGAGTTCCAAGTTTCTGTTAATAATATAATGTCGTAGTCTGAAACAAAATTTAAATAATCACAATCTTCTAATGTATCTCTAATACCCTGAACATTCCATAGCAAACATGTTAACTGTTTCTGGGACGCTTCCTAGCTATAGCCAGCACTGGCCGCAGTATCCACCGTGAATGCTGTACCGTTAATTATCAGTTTATCATAAGATAACACGGCTCTGTTGTAATGTTTAAAACACTCAATGGCCTAGCACCTGTATATCTGCAAGAGTCATTCAGATTTACTTCCGATGTTCGAACTCATCCTCCAATCTCCAACGTTACCCTCCTAAGCCAAGTGAACTTTTAAGACACTCTTTCATATATGCAGGGTCACACATGTGGAATAGCCTCCCTTATTACATCAAAATAGCTCGCTCGTTCTTTTCCACACTTCATAGAAATAAAACATTTCTTCACGGGATGGAGTGGTAATCTTTATTTACATCTCATCATTGTACAATTGGTTAGCAGAGATATTACAGACGAACTAAAAAAATGCAGTTAGAAATACAAGTAATAATGACATTATTCACAAATTAAAAAATTATTTACATAATAAAAACTGACGCCTCTGTAGAATAATAAAACAGGTTTTGGCACAATTACGAATCATCTCTTGGTTTGAAAACAGGAAACAATATTTATCATAATCAGACATTGAGTAGAAATTGATATTACTAACATATGACTTTGAGAATAAATCTTGTCTTAAATCATTGTAAACTGGACAATTCAATATTACATGTATCTCATTTTCAATAGTAGCAGTATCACAAAACGGACAAATCCTAGATTCCTCTGGCAAACCTTCATACCGACCAGTCTCTATCCTAATGGCGGCAATCCCCAGTCGAAATTTGCAAAAAGCAGAACGATGTCTGGGTGGTAATACAATTTTGCAATATTGCTCTGCATGGATGACACGTGGTAGTTTTTAACACACATATTTCATTTAAGCTGTTAGATTAGGATAAAAATAAGTCCAGCCATTATATCTTAATGTATTGGACCAGACAATCCGACTTAAAGTTATAAGATTATTGTAAGTCCAGCGTGTAATTGACACCACAGACGGATCTGTAGTCCAGTGGTAACATGCTGGAATGGTAATCCAGGGATCGCAGGTTCGATCCCCCGTCTGACCCTAATACAATTAACAGTCTTTCAGATGGGACGTTAAACGGAGGTCTCGTGTCGGTGCTTTACACCATGCACGTAAACGAACCAGAGGAGACTCTGGAATGGGTCTCTGTCTGTATCATTGCACTATCCTCCAAAATCTAAAATCAGTAATCTCTTCAGGAGGCGTCGCTCATATGGGCAACCGGTAGCGACGATATATAAACGTAAAACACACACAAACAGTTAACAAAAAATTATAATTATACATGTATTAGTTCTTGCAGCTTATATCTTATTTCCCATGAAAGTCTTACTGGCCATTGTTTACATGTTTCATTATGCTATTTCATGTTTTAATTTGTTGAGGGCCTCATGCTAGATTGACTTAATTGTTCAAATGAGTTCTCTCGTTAAATAAAGTCTTTATTATTATTATTATTATTATTATTAAAGTATGTCATGTGGAATAGTGGTTGCAAAATACAAACCTATATTATATCGATTGCAGTCGGATCTTTGTACAGATTGGAGTGGATAAGAAGCCAATTCTTTTAATGTTAGCGATGAAAAATGGATACATCTCTCTCTATACGGCGGACACTATTACTTTAAAAAAATCCGATATTCAGGGTGTTATTTATAATGATGTTCTTGTCTGTACTTTGACGTTTCTTTGGATTGTTCCACTAATCTATTGTCCCGAGCGAATTCAGATAATGAAATTATGTCCTAGAGGAAATATTTTCCGTCGATTGTTTATACACATTTGTCATGTACAGCGATTGTTTTAGACACGCTATGATAGTCAAGCCACTGAAAGTTTTCACGGAATGGGTACACGCTTACCAAATTAATCGTGCCAGTAATAGGATTTTCCAAGTTATTTTATTGTTTTGTTTGGGTTTGGGTGTGTGGGTGGTAAACGTGGCGCTTTCCAGCTATTACTGGCGGAGGAAGAACCGGATACCCCTCCGAGCAGTATTTCAGGCGATTGACCTTCCGCAGGCGAGCTGGATAGCGTCCTCACAGTGAGATAAGGGGCAAGTAATTGGAATTCAACGATCTTACCACTAGTGTTTTGTAGTGATGTAGTATATTGCCATATATCCATCAAAATGAGATCAATCGAATATAATTATAAATACATTTGCTTATATAATAATTATAATAATGTAGTTTAAACCCTACTAATGTATATCTTAGATATATATAACCAACCCAAGCAAACTACTGGGAACCATCTCTAATCAGGAATTCCCCTCCAAACCGAACACATTTCTTGGTCCCGAATGTGTCCTTTCTTTGTTCATTGTAAACAAACCCGTGTAAACGGGAATCCCTCTTAAAACTGATTTTAAAATAAATATGTGCATATTTTCAACTGTAATTTACCCCTGTAGGCTGAACAGCAACTTGTCTAGACTAAATATGAAACTGATAATTATTTTATATTATTGTACACTTAAAATGAAGTTATTTCTATCTGATTTCACGACAGGCCACCAATTTTAGTTTAAACAATATTTTATTTCAATGAATATACATAGTATAATGATCACCATAAGAAAATACATGTAGGATTGAGGAGAAAGCAACTTGCTTATATGGTTACCTCTGGCCACCAATTTTGAAGTTCAGCGTTCAGTCTGTAGACAAGAAAGTACTATTGCTTAAAAAGAAATCACAGCTAAGATTCATTGAAGAATACAAACAAGTACACGCGCGTAGTAGCAAATCAAGAATAGAACGTTTGATTGAAATGAACGCACGTGCTGTCTTACACAATATCCCACACAGACACTCGTTACGCGTTGATGCAAGCGTGCGTATCATACAGAGGACGCAGCAGGTTCAACAGGATGCACGTGCGACAGGAGCACGTGGTCAGGAGCCCATGCAAGGAGATCGACAGGAAGTGCACCATTAGGATTCGTCCCGACCCGAGGCAATAAGTCTGACTCACCTTAACGTTTGTGGCTGGACTAAAGAAAACAATACACTACGAATTCTTTTATTAAATGGATTAAATAGTGATATAATTTCAGTCTGTGAAACTGAAACACATATCGGTAAAGATCACAGTATCAGTATGCCTGGATATACGTGGTTTGGATATAACAGACAGTATATTCATATCAATGCGCCGAAACCTTCGGGAGGAGTTGGATTATTTGTAAAATCGTGGAGTTTTGTGGATTACAATGTGTCTGTGATAGACACAACCTATGAAGGGATACAATTAGTGCACAGAAATACAGACTATGAATTCATTGTATACTCCTGCTATCTCCCTCCTGAAAATGTACCCCGAGGAAGAGACGCACAGAGCGTTTACGCCCATCTCCTGTCCAAAATATACATGAACAATGATTCGGATGGTATTTTACTGGCTGCTGATTTTAATGCGCGAAGAGGGTCGATATCTGATATTATCAGTGGATTTGATGACATTCTTCCCCGTCAGGATTTGGGTGTAACCATAAATCAGTACGGACAGGAACTTATTGAATTTCTAAATGACGCAAAATTCTGTGTATTAAATGGGAGCTTATCAAATAATGGCAATAATTTTACATCAGTGTCACGTAAAGGTTGTTGTTGATTCAGTTTATTTACCCTCGCCACCGGTAAACCATATGCGCGAGCTAACGTACTTTCGCACCGTCGATTATTCGATGATTGTTGTGTCGTCGGTGTCTTGTAGAGTGGTGTAGATTGAAGATTGAAGTTGTAGATTCCCGTGAAGATTTCGGTCCAAGATGATTATGTTACTCGATAGTTATTCCTTGTTGGTTGTGTCTAAGTTGATTAATTCCAAGATGATTATGGTCTAGAAGATTATGGTGATGGTGATTATGGTACTGGTGTCTCTCTCCGCCATCATGTCCAAGGTGGTTATATTCTCGGTACTTTTTAGGGCCACATCCTCCACGATTAGTCGGCTCACAGCAGCAAAATGGTTCGGTTGTTCCGTTGTTGTCCACCCCGTTGACGCATCCGGGGTCGAGGTCGCATCCCTCCGTCTCCAACCGCTCGCCCATCATTGGAGACAGATAAAAAAGTTCGAGGCGACGAGTGCGCCATCCACGCGAAACGACTGCCGTCCTCTCCTACCCAGTCACTCGTCGCCTCTTCAGCGCCCCAGTATTAGCTGTCGCTGATCTAGGAAAGTGTAAGACACTCAAAAGAGTCGATGCGGGTCCTCGTCTGTATGCGTCAGCGGCGTGGATTGGTCACTTCGGAACAGGTGATCCAATTTCCTGCTGTGAGCTGTGCCTTGTTCCCGACGTGCACGGTGTGGAGGCACGAACAAGGGAAGGCTATTGTTGACTATATCTGTGTACCACATGATCAATTTTCGAATTGCCTTTCATTTCAAGTTGTTACTATACAGTCTATTGTAGATAATTGTGGATTACATGGGTTATTGGCGAAATATCACGGTTACCAGACCACTCAGCGCTTACCATGATATTTACGGTTGTTAGTTCAGCGGATTTAGGTCAATTACCGTCTGCTAGTCAGGAGATCAGACGCCAACGGTTTAAAGTGAGAACTGTGCCAGACGACTTCATGGACAGTGATTTAGCTAGGACAGCAATTATCGACTGTATATCAAGGATAGAAAGCTGCCGTGAAACACAAAGTGAAATTGACACTATTTATAACAATTTGTGTGAATCAATCATTGTAGAAATGAACAGAAAACTTCCTAAATATGAATCGTCTGCTACTTTTAAAACATACAAAGTGCATAGGCCTTACTGGAACGATATACGTATGGGCCTATGGAAAACATTGCAACATAATGAACGTGACTTTTTTAAATGTAATGGCGATAAACGTGTCAAAACGGCAATGAGGCGTGAATAAATAACGGCTAGGGATGCGTTTGATAAGACGTTACGGCAAACGGAGCGGGCGTACAATTGAAATCATGTCAACCAATAATCCTAACGAGTTTTGGGAAAAGATCAATAAACTTGGTCCAAGAAATGATAACGCCATTCCTTGTGCAATCGAAGACGATTGTTGTAATGTTGTACGAAATGAACAGGAAGTTTTGGATAGATGGAAGCGAGACTTTGGGAATTTATACAATGGCAAAGACAGCAATGAATTTAACAGCGAATATTATAACCAAGCAAAAATGCACAAACTGTTATTAGAAAACAACATGTCAGATCCATTGTATACGCCAAACGTAACGCTTAACAGGAATATTACATTAGAAGAAATCAGTCAACTTGTGATGAAAGCAAAATCACGCTCTGCTAGTGGCCATGACGAGGTACCTTACTTTGTGCTTAAGTGGCCCCCCCCTGTTATTGGGATTTTGAAGGAACTTCTCCAGTTAATATTTGACACAGGGATCATACCTTCAATTTGGCGGAAATCGATTATTTGCCCAATCTTAAAGGATCCTACATCGGACCGCCGTATCCCAATGAACTATATAGGTATAAGCCTATTGTCCTGTATCAGTAAGTTGTACACTGGATTTATCAGTAAACGTTTGACCCAGCATTTAGAAGAAAACGAGATATTCGCGGACGAGCAAAATGGATTTAGACGTAACCGTTCATGTGAGGACCACGTGTTCACGTTAAATGGAATTATACATAACAACTCAAAACGTCTTTGCCGTGTTTATCGACCTCCGAAAGTGCTTTGACTTTATAAATATAGATGTTATACACACTACTGTTGAATGGAGTCGATGGGAAAGTGTACACATCTTTACGAAGCATTTACAAACATTCTAGTGCGTGTGTACGGCTTACCAATAAACAACATGTATCACCGGAGTAAAACAAGGGGATTCAGCGTCACCAATACTATTTTCCGTGTTCGCTAACGATTTGGTGAGAGAGGTCAATGACCTTGACATTGGATTTGACTTAGACGGTAGGAAACTGTCGATGTTTCTCTATGCCGACGATATAGTGTGTATAGCGAAGTCTGAAGAGGACCTTCAACGCATTCTAGATACCGTACGTGATTGGTGTCGAAAATGGCGAGTGCTCATAAACACAGAAACGTCCACATGTATTCACTTCCGGCGAGGCCACACACCTTGTACACACCATTCATTTAAGATCGGTGATAACATTCTTGAACTTGTGGACAGTTACAAATACTTGGGCTACATTTCATTACAAAGGCGTCTTCTCGCAGAATGTTAACATACTAGCTAAGAGCGCCGGACGAGCCTTAGGCAAGATCATAGCTCGGTTACGATCAATGAAGGAATTTGGTGGTAAAACGTTTGAAAAACTTTACGATTCTTGTGTTGTGCCAATCATGGATTACTCTTCGGGCGTTTGGGGTTACAAACATTTTCATTGCATAGATAAAGTTCAACACCGCGCGATGAGGTACATCGATGTTAGCGATTACAGGAGATATATGTGGGATCCCTGCAAACTATAGACGATGGATTAATATGATTAGATTATGGAATAGACTATTATTACTAGACGACAATAGAATAACAAAACGTGTATTCAATTTGGATTATAATAATTGTTGTAACAATTGGTGTAGTGAACTTAAAGATGTATTGTCAAAAATAGGTATAAGTGAACAGTTCAATAATCGTATAGTTATTGGATTAGACGTTGCAAAGTCTATGATAGGGAACTTTTACCGAACTGTCTGGCGAGAAGGTGTTGTTAATGTGCCAAAATTACGAACTTATAAGCTATTTAAGAGTGTCTTTATTCGAGACAAGTATGTTGATCTAAACCTAAAACGTAATGAACGCTCACTGCTGGCTCAGTTACGATGTGGTATCCTGCCTATCAGGGTAGAGACTGGTAGATACATTGGTGAAGCTATTGAACACAGATTGTGTAGATTGTGCAACGAGGGTGCAATAGAGGATGAAACACATTTTGTAGTTAAATGTAACTTTTATAACGACATCAGACACGATTACCTTAGTGACATCATATCAAAAGAATCTTATGCAAGAATGAGTGACTCGGATATACTTGTATACCTTATTAACAATTATCCACGAAGGTTTTCGAAGTATCTGTGAATGCATACTTAAAACGTAGAAACAACTTGTTCTGTAACCGATAATTGAGGTTTATTATATATATATATGTATGCCATTATTGATACACAAAACCACCTCCGTGGTCGAGTAGTTAAGGTGCACCAAGTACTGGTTAACCGCTGGAGCCTGCCCAGGAAAGGTGTTGTTAGGTAAACTTCCCGTTGCTCAAATGTGTAACCGGTAGCGACGTTAAATAAACTTAAATACTAATATTGATACACACTTACAGCAGTGCTGTGGACTTTGGACGGGTATGTTACTGTTTGATCATGAGTGATATGATTTAATCACATAAGTATTAACTGTAGTGAATCATACTACACAATTATATACATATTGTATATACATATATGATGGTACGTATTTTGGCTGGTCAAGCTATGAGACAATTATTGGTTTATCTTGCCTGTGGCATCGTGTAATTAGTTGGAACTCTCAAGCGTAGGTTGAAATCTCAGGAGGCCATGGTGGCTCCGGGCGGAACCGTACGACTTGTTGGAACCGGTCAGTTGCACGGTATAGTAGGTATGAGGGAATTATGTGCTCTTGAGTCATAGCTGGACTAACAGGGGTATTATACTGTCCAACATACCTTATCCATGTATGACATATATATGCATACATTAATCAATCAAAAGTTCATGTGCAATCAGTGACGCGGCCGACTGAAATCGGTGGCAGTATTGTATACCATTGTATACCATTGTATACCACTGTATACCATTGTCATTCTTGTTGTGCCCCAATGTGAGGGACTCCCATCTGCTCTTGTGAGTGCGTGCGTTCGACTGAGTTGTTTGTACAACCGCGCTATTAGGTCACGGTATTGGACCTTGTCATTGTAGATAAAAGAAGAAGCTGGGACACATGTGTCTTATGGACATGTTCTTAATTACTTTGTACATTGATAACCCACACGATTTGTGAATAGCGACATATTTTTAAATTTTATTAATCTAATGATCAGATCACTTCTGTTCACACTATATAATTAGTATTGAATGCATATTATTAGGTGACTTATAGGCCCAGGGGGCCGGGTGCGTCTTGTTATTTAATATTTGCTATATATATTTGTTGAAATGTGCACATGTCACTTTAATAAAAACTTACTTACTTACTCTATCTGCCAAACTATATACACATGTCTCAGCCTCATTCCAAGTTATTTTAGGAGAAATATACCCCGGACTCTCTAAGCCGAAACACACTCCAAACTGATAATTACCCATCACTCAATGGTCCAGCATTGTCCTTAGTCCGCCTCCGTGGTCGAGTGGTTAACGTAGCTGACTTGTATATCACTATAACATATTATCACTGATGGTTCGAGTCCAGCTTAGGCTGTGTGTCTCAATATATGAACAAGCTTGCAGTTTCTTACGGAGGTTGGTGCGCCAAGTCAATCGCTGGAGCCTGCCCATGAAAGGTGTTGTTAGGTAAACTGCCCGCCGGCGATATAATCCCAAAATGGTGCTGTTTGCAGGAGTAAAACTCACACTAACAAACATGAGATTTACCCCTGGTCCACTGACGGTTCGGTTTAAATGAGTTTCACTGTAATATTATAAACCCCATCTAAGAAACATCAGAATATTGAGCTTGTACTTTTCAGTAGAGCTTTCGGCGTTTATTTGTTAGACTAAAACCCCAATAAAGGTTATACAATATGATAGTGCCACAGACATGTGGATAACGACACAAGGGACTGGTAGAAACATATTTATGACCAGTGTGAGAACAAACTCCATGACAGATGAAGAATAAAACATGAAATATATTATACAGATTACAACAACAAGCAACAAATAACGACATCGTTTATTTACATATATATAGCAAATTCACTTAGAACATGCCATTGAATAATGAACGGAAAGTACATCACATAACTATATGTGCATTATATGAGTGTGTTCAATTTCTTAGCGCATGCGCCTCCTTTATAAACAAATTACATATTTTAGCAATAAATAAGTTCACCACTGTAACCTATCATCACTGATGATCACGGGTTCGAGCCCCGCTCAGGCCATGTCTCATTTATAAAAAACAGTTGGCAGTTGGAGCACCAAGTACTGGTTATCCGCTGGAGCCTGTCCAGGAAATGTGTTGTTAGGTAAACTGCCCACCGGCGATATAGTCCAAAATAGTGCTGATGCAGGAGTACAATCCGAACAAACGAACGAACGAACGAACGAACGAACGAACGAACGAACGAACGAACGAACGAACGAACGAACGAACGAACGAACGAACGAACGAACGAACGAACGAACGAACGAACGAACGAACGAACGAACGAACGAACGAACGAACGAACGAACGAACGAACGAACGAACGAACGAACGAACGAACGAACGAACGAACGAACGAACGAACGAACGAACGAACGAACGAACGAACGAACGAACGCGAACGAAACGAACGAACGAACGAACGAACGAACGAACGAACGAACGAACGAACGAACGAACGAACGAACGAACAAACAGTATAGTAATAATTAGATAATTTCTTATTTGAGAGCACAGTCAAACACGTGTTAAGCAACCACCCACGGGAATCACAGCATGTGTCTGCTTAATACAGGTCAAACGTATAACAAAGTAACACATAATTATTGATGTGGGTGAAGTTAGCAGTGAGCAGTGTACTGTCAGTGTACTGCTGTACTGCTGGCAGTGAACAGTGTACTGCTGTACTGCTAGCAGTGAGCAGTGAGTAGTGTAATCCAGCAGTGGGTAGTGTAATCCAGCAGTGAGTGGTGTATTCTAGTAGTGTATAATGTGCAAATGTAAATTTTTGAATAAAATAATAACAATATTTTTTATCTTTTTCCGTACTTGCTGCGTTTCTAGCAGTGGGCAGTGGGGAATGTACGAGTAGTGTATTCCAGCAGTGTGTAGTGTAATCCAGCAGTGAGTGGCGTATTCTAGTAGTGTATGATGTGCAAATGTAAATTTTTGAATAAAATAATAAAAATAATAAAAATATATTTTATATCTTTTTCTGCTTTTCTGGCAGTGAGCAGTGGGGAATGTACGAGCAGTGTATTCCAGCAGTGGGTAGTGTAATCCAGCAGTGAGTGGTGTATTCTAGTAGTGTATGATGTGGAAATGTAAATTTTTGAATAAAATAATAAAAATATTTTTTATATCTTTTTCTGCTTTTCTGGCAGTGAGCAGTGGGGAATGTACGAGTAGTGTATTCCAGCAGTGGGTAGTGTAATCCAGCAGTGAGTGGTATATTCTAGTAGTGTATGATGTGCAAAAGTATAACTATCTCAGTACCAGTGCAGACCTAAAGTATAACTATCTCAGTACCATTGCAGACCTAAAGTATAACTATCTCAGTACCATTGCAGACCTAAAGTATAACTATCTCAGTACCATTGCAGACCTAAAGTATAACTATCTCAGTACCATTGCATACCTAAAGTATAACTATCTCAGTACCATTGCATACCTAAAGTATAACTATCTCAGTACCATTGCAGACCTAAAGTATAACTATCTCAGTACCATTGCATACCTAAAGTATAACTATCTCAGTACCATTGCAGACCTAAAGTATAACTATCTCAGTACCATTGCATACCTAAAGTATAACTATCTCAGTACCATTGCAGACCTAAAGTATAACTATCTCAGTACCATTGCAGACCTAAAGTATAACTATCTCAGTACCATTGCATACCTAAAGTATAACTATCTCAGTACCATTGCATACCTAAAGTATAACTGATCTCAGTACCATTGCATACCTGAAGTATAACTATCTCAGTACCATTGCATACCTAAAGTATAACTATCTCAGTACCATTGCATACCTAAAGTATAACTATCTCAGTACCATTGCATACCTAAAGTATAACTATCTCAGTACCATTGCATACCTAAAGTATAACTATCTCAGTACCATTGCATACCTAAAGTATAACTATCTCAGTACCATTGCATACCTAAAGTATAACTATCTCAGTACCATTGCAGACCTAAAGTATAACTATCTCAGTACCATTGCATACCTAAAGTATAACGATCTCAGTACCATTGCATACCTGAAGTATAACGATCTCAGTACCATTGTGGCACCAGTGTATTCCAGCAGTGGGGAATCGTAAACCGACTGTAATTATCATAACTAGATGTTTATGGGGCTATGAGGGCTGCTGTAATCTCAATGTGTGTTGGGTTTTCATATCTCCGACTGTCGCTCACACAAGAACTCTATGTTTACCATTTCTACTACGGTTATGTGACGAGAATACCTTGATACACGTGCAATGTCGCATTACACTATATTACTGTGATCGACATACCACAATACAATAAAGTATTGTGTACCCATATACCTCCAGCATCCGACTGTAGACATTAACATTACAAAGGTATGTACTAAAATACGTTTAGTTAAGACTATTAAGTTTAAAATATGTTTACATAACTAAATGTGTATATAACTGATCAAAAGGCAACTATTCCACTATTACCAGAACATTGCTGTATTAAATTAGTATCCAAGGTGGTTCTAGTGACTTACACTCATGAGTATCTAAAGTGCATACTCGTCTAAAGAGATACATACATAATAGTTAACTACTATTGACTCAATAGTTGAATATATTGCTGGGACAGGGTCTCAAGCCACACAAGGCCGCCGGTCCGGACAACATCTCTACAAGACTCCTGAATCTTGCGGCTGCTGAACCTACGCCAGGACTCACAAAGTTTTTCCAACTATCCGTTGACAAGGGTCAAATACCATCCGACTGGAAACTGCCTTCGTCTCTCCTATCTTTAAGAAGGGCAACAGATCTACACCCTCTAACTACCGTCCTATCTCCTTAACCTCAGTTACCTGCACACTTCTAGAACATGTCATCTTCAGCCGCATCATGTCCCACTTCGACTCCTTCAACATCCTCAATGACTACCAGCATGGATTTCGAAACAAACGACCATGTGACACTCAACTTATACTCACCATCAATGATTTAGCTAAAGGCCTAAACAGTAACCAGCAGATTGACGACATCCTTCTGAACTTCAGTAAAGCCTTTGATAAAGTTAGCCACAGCCGTCTGCTACAGAAGCTCGACCACTACGGAGTTAGTGCAGTATCCACTCCTGGATAACAGATTTCCTACAATGTCGCACACAACAAGTAGTTCTCGATGGTGCCAACTCCGACATCTACCCCGTCACGTCTGGTGTCCCGCAGGGCAGCGTCCTTGTGCCCCTCCTCTTTCTTACGTACATCAACGACCTATCATCTAGAGTCAAGTCAACTGTGTCCGCCTCTTCGCCGACGACTTTCTGATGTACAAAAAAAGTACATGCCAGGAAGACGCCAGGCAGCTACAAGATGACCGTGGCCACCTTCAAGAATAGGATGGGAGTGGCAAATGGCATTTAACCCTGACAAATGCGAAGTAATCCATGTAACTAACAAACGGAAACCAGTCATCTCTACTTACAACATCCACAACACACCATTAAAACCTACTGATGCAGCCATATACCTCCATCACACCTGATCTCTCCTGGAAATCGCACATATCACTAAGAAACCAAATGCCACCATGTCCTTTATCCGCAGAAACATCGGTGCTCAAGCCCACCTAATGCCAAAGCGACAGCTTACAAGACATATATCCGACCCATCGCATAGTACGCCTCAACTGTTTGGTCCCCCTACACCGAGACCCAACTCTACAAGCTGGAGATGATACAACGTAGAGCAACCAGATTCGTCAAACATGACTATCAGCGAACAAGCTCCGTCACTACCATGCCCAAAGACCTCCAGTGGAACACTCTACAGCACAGACGAAACGTAGCCAGGGCCACTATGCTATATAAAATCAAGCATGAGATCATCGACATCAACCCTGAACCACCACTCCGACAATCTATATATTCCAGGTATCACAATCAACAGTACACACATACATGTACCTCCTGTGCTAAGTCTACTTATCATCACAGCTTCTTTCCTGCCACCGTCACCATCTGGAACCGATTGCCTCAACATGCCGTGAACCAGTCCACCCCAGAGGGCTTCAAGACCACCATGGCTGGCATACATAACCTGTAAATGGCATACTCGTTTTTAACCTGTTTTTAAAAAGTATACATAGACAGACTTTTAAATGTACAAATCCACCTCTCCAGCTGCGCATGCTTTTAATTTCTATCGCGAGTATACTATAGCCAGAGTGATGCGATTACTAACAGAGTTGTTATATGCTGTTGTCTGAAATGGGTGTCATGTACGCTCAAAATGCAGGAGCGGTGTAATAGGAACACTTTCGATCGAGTCTGTATATGTTTAGACCGTGAAGGTCATGTGTGGTTTTCAGTCTGTATATGTTTAGACCGTGAAGGCCATGAGTGGTTCTCAGTCTGTGTATGGTTAGACCATATGAGGTCATGAGTGGTTCTCAGTCTGTGTATAGTTGGACCATATGAGGCCATGAGTGGTTCTCAGTCTGTGTATAGTTAGACCATATGAGGTCATGAGTGGTTCTAAGTCTGTGTATAGTTAACCATACGAGGTCATGATTGGTACTGAGTCGTGGCATAGTTAGACCATATGAGGTCATGATTGATACTGAGTCGTTGTATATTTAGACCATGAAGACCACCATGTGTACCGACGTCATATGGAAAGATAGACGTGTGTGTATATATTATACAAGGATAAGGGTAACTCTTGTCCTGTTTGTGGTACAACAATAGTATGATACAAGTTTATAATACGGGCTGATTTGGGTCTCTAGTACATGTAGGCCACAACGCATAGAGCTCCTAAGAAGCGCTGTGCGTTCGGCAAACACGCATAGCTCCCGAGAGCCCTATCGGTCGAAGGTACACATCAACTTTAAAATGTGTCTTTCAACCTGACGCATAGAGCTCCCCACTTCCGATAATTAAGATGTTGAGATGACTTGTACGTGCACTTGTAGATACAAATGCACGTACGCGTTGTAGGAATTAACACCTAACACCTATTCACACCTACATGCCCTCGCATGGCGTTAGTATCACGACCGAGAAAAGTGAATAAAACGTGGTGGTAACGCCGAGTACTTGATACGGACGCAAACGAACTTCCTTGAACGCCAAGCCGCCACGTTTGTCTTGGACTATTCAAACCAAACGTCGCGCTTCCGCGTTCTGACCAGAACGGGATAAGAACTAGTTCTGAACTCCGCACGAACTTTACTGGAAATACCTTCACGTAGTAACAACTGCAAGAACGTGAATGCATGAGGATTGCTCGTCTCCCATTACTGCGTCTGCCTCCGAGTTGTCTGTACGGCAAGGCCGTTCGAGTACATGGCTGGAACATGGGTTCTGCACGTCATCTCGATGGGGTGAACATTTGACCTAAGGTTCGTGAAAATCCTTCAAGAGGTTTAGGAGATATGGACCGGGCACGATGGGATGGGCGGACGGAATGACGGATGGACATCGACCAATCCTATAGTCCCCATTACCGGGGGTCTTCGACCAGTAGGGGCCTAACAAGCCTTTAATAAAGTGAAAATGGGACATAATTCAGTAAGTACAAAACAGAGAGTTATGGTTCTTGCGCTCAGCACTCCGCCTCATTGCCCTCTCTAACTGCTTCAAGTTTCTTTTTATTACCTTCAATACTTTTCGAGTTATGCTCCGGACAAGCACATACTAAGGTGAAAAGGGGAGATAATTCAGTAGGTACATCACAGCGATTTATTGTTCTCGCGCTCTATACACCGCCTCATTTCCCTCTATCATCGTTTCAAGTTTCATTATATTTCATTCAATACTTTACGAGTTATGCTACAGCAAGCATTTAATAAAGTGAAAAGGGAGATAATTCATCAATGACAACACAGAGAGTTATGGTTCTTGCGCCCTGCTCTCCATCTCATTGCCATCCATCACAGATTCAAGTTTCATTTGATTTCCTTCTATGCTTTTCGAGTTATGCTCCGGACAAGAAGTACCTGGACGAACAAACGGACGGACGAACAAACGGACGGACGGACAGACAGACACAGTGGCAACTATATGCTCTCCCTTTGGGGAGCATAAAAATAGTCAGTAGTTTAATATGTTTTAGTAGTTGACAACAGAGGAGCTCAATGCGGGACGATCGGGCATATTGACGCATTGAAGCTCTATCGGACAGGAGCTCTTATGCGGTTCATTAACGACGCATAGAGCTCTATGGGTTAGGAGCTCTATGCGGCGTAACACTGCTGGAATACTCGTACATTCCCCACTGCTCACTGCTCACTGCCCACTGCTCACTGCCAGAAAGGCAAGTACGGAAAAAGATAGATTTTTTTATTATTATTATTATTTTTTCCCCGAAAATTTTCATTTGCACATCATACTAGAATACACCACTCACTGCTGGATTACACTACCCACTATTGGAATACACTACTCGTACATTCCCCCACTGCTCACTGCCAGAAAAGCAGAAAACGATATAAAAAATATTTTTATTATTTTATTCAAAAATTTACATGTGCACATCATACACTACTAGAATACACCACTCACTGCTGGATTACACTACCCACTGCTGGAATACACTACTCGTACATTCCCCACTGCTCACTGCCAGAAAAGCAGAAAAAGATATAAAAAATATTTTTATTATTTTTATTATTTTATTCAAAAATTTACATTTGCACATCATACACTACTAGAATACGCCACTCACTGCTGGATTACACTACCCACTGCTGGAATACACTACTCGTACATTCCCCACTGCTCACTGCCAGAAAAGCAAGTACGGAAAATGATAGAATTGTTTTTATTATTTTTTTCGAAAATTTGCATTTGCCCATCATACACTACTAGAATACACCACTCACTGCTGGATTACACTACCCGCTGCTGGATTACACTACTCACTGCTCACTGCTAGCAGTACAGCAGTACACTGCTCACTGCCAGCACTACACTGGCAGTAAAAAAATAAAAAAACATTTTTTATTATTTTTATTTATTTATTTTTCGAAATTTGGCATATACACATCATTCACTACTAGAATACATAACTCACTACTGTATTACACTACTCACTGCTCACTGCTAGCAGTACAGCAGTACACTGCTCACTGCCAGCAGTACAGCAGTACACTGCTCACTGCCAGCAGTACAGCAGTACACTGGCAGTACACTGCTCACTGCTAACTTCACCCACATTAATTATTGGGAATCTGAGAAACTGGCTGCTTAATACATGTTAGTTGCTTAATGGAGGTGACCACTAACACAGGTTTTGCTGTACTAATATTTCCATTAAGTTCGTAAATGGTTTAATTTTGTAAATATTTAGAACGTACATTCGAGTATTTTTGACATGCCGTTGATAAAATGGTACTCGGTTTCGACAGCATTCATATTACATTGTTAACATTCTATTGTGTCTACCAGTAGCACTGTAGCGACCTATTCCAATAGTTGTGAGATGATAGCAACTATACGATTCGACAAATACTAGGTGTCTTCGTTCCGACAACTATCGTACCGTATTCAGCATTCGCCGGCGATATTAAGAAGCCTGTATATACTTAGTTAACATATTAACCATTCAAATAACATACATACTAAATTATACACAAAATGCACACTAGTTACAGAACAGAACAAAACATTTATTCATGACGTATACATAAGTACATAGTCATAATATATACATATAATTACATATAAATAAACAAGTGATCAATAAAGCTATCGTATAGCTACTGTAATCTAATTTAAAATAGAGGATGAACGCAACAAAGGAAATGTAACGAATATTATATGAGTGAATATGTTATAATGTGCACCCATGTAGCTCCGACACTAATTAATGCATGCAGTCCTGATCGGAAAAAATAATATAGCCAAAGCTGCCAAACACTGAACTTTTGTGTTTTACGTTTATTTATCGTCGCTACCGGTTGCCCATATGAGCGACGCCTCCTGAAGAGATTAGTAATTTTAGATTTTGGAGGATAGTGCAATGATACAGACAAAGACCCATTACAAAGTCTCCTCTGGTTCTTTTACGTGCACGGTGTAAAGCACCGACACGGGACCTCGGTTTAACGTCCCATCTGAAAGACTGTTAATTTTATTAGGGTCAGACGGGGGATCGAACCTGCGATCCCTGTATTACCAGTCCAGCGTTTTACCACTGGGCTACAGATCCGTCTGAACTTGCACCAGGTGCTTAATATGTACAATATTAATAATATAGGTTTGATGTTATATCTCGATATGCTATATAAATACTATGTACACACACGTATGACAGGTTTGATGTTATATCTCGATATGCTATATAAATACTATGTACACACACGTATGACAGGTTTGATGTTATATCTCGATATGCTATAGAAATACTATGTACACACACGTATGACAGGTTTGATGCTATATCTCGATATGCTATAGAAATACTATGTACACACACGTATGACAGTGTTGGTGTTATATCCCGATATGCTATATAAATACTATGTACACACACGTATGACAGTGTTGGTGTTATATCCCGATATGCTATAGAAATACTATGTACACACATGTATGACAGGTTTGATGCTATATCCCGATATGCTATAGAAATACTATGTACACACACGTATGACAGGTTTGATGCTATATCTCGATATGCAATAGAAATACTATGTACACACACGTATGACAGGTTTGATGTTATATTCCGCTATATAATTACATTTCCTCTGCTTGTCTTTGACACAGAATTCTAAAGCAATATGTAAGGCTGTCAAATCTATGGACCTCGGATAATATATTAATTATCTGCACCGAGCAATGGAATATCTCTTCTGTTGATTTGCCGTTTATCAATGACAAGATTAATTTAAGACCATCTCATCCAGATTTAAGGCAGACACTGCTGTTAATGGCATATCTGTTCTTGACATAGTTTGAGCTGAAGATGTTGGCACTGCATACTGCGTAATTAACTTAAATTTAGCATGTGTTCCAATCTGTCGATTTTTCACTTCTGACAACATTATCAGAAAGTCAATAAAATACGGCTCAATTAATCTCGGTGTTAAAAATAAATTTATATGACTGATCAGGCAAACTATACCAACGTCTGTTCACAGGCTAGGTTATATTGTATGACTGTGAATCAAACAGTATTCGAACATACAGCTGATCTGTGTCACACCTTCACTTGATTGACTATAATTAATTAATTATTAATTATGAAATAATGTAATGTTGACCAGCAGACGGATCTGTAGTCCAGTGGTAACACGCTGGACTGGTAATTCAGGGATCGCAGGTTCGATCCCCTGTCTGACCCTAATAACATTAACAGTATTTCAGATGGGATGTTAAACCGAGGTCTCGTGTCGGTGCTTTACACCGGCACGTAAAAGAACCAGAGGAGACTCTGGAACGGGTATCTGTTTTTATTATTGCACTATTCTCCAAAAATATAAAATGACTAATCTCTTCAGGAGACGTTTGCTCATATGGGTAGCGACGATGCATAAACGTAAAACACACACAGTGCATACTTTATTTATAAAGCTAAAGGTTGTCTAATTTATTATACATTTTAAATAGCCCCTGAAAACGTGTCATTTCTGTGATTAATTGCATATGTTATACTGTGTGTTTGAATTTGGTTAATTAACTTGAATCTCAGTCTTCAAACAAAATAATATAAAACCGTATCCTCATTTGAGGAGTAAAACATTACGGGAGGAGGACGACCCATTCATGTTTTCGATTAGCATTTGTGAAATGTCCGCCTCCGTGGTCGAGTGGTTAAGGTCGCTGACTTGCATACCACTGTAACAGATCATCACTGATTGTCACGGGTTCGAGCACCGCTCAGGCCGTGTCTCATTTATATGAAACAGTTGGCAGTTTCTTACGGAGGTTGGTGCATCCAAGTACTGGTTAACCGCTGGAGCCTGCCCAGGAAAGGTGTTGTTAGGTAAACTGCCCGCCGGCGATATAGCCCGAAATGGTGCTGGTGCACCCGTAAAACCCGAAATATAAAAACTGCTATGAAGCTGGGTAAACTGACACAAAACAAGCCACTAACAATGACATGGATGCTTGGTTTGCTCTGGGACATAGATAGATACAAGTTTTTAAAGTATATTGCACTAAAGAGCACCACTCACCTCCTAATTTGTAAACTGTCAGGATATTTAGATCAAGCATGTGGCATGTACCTTCTGCTTCCACACACTTTAACCACGCCCACTGTAGTTCATACCCCCATAGAAACTAGTAACACACGATTCATTCCTTAATTATATCTCATCTCAGCTTAGCTTATAACACGCGTTGTGATCTCAAACAACACTGTCAGACGCAGTGTTTAATTTAGTATTGCATTGCTGCCGTTAAGACCAGAAATAACGTGTCAATTAACAATGTAATTGTTTGGTTTCTATAAAGTACGACCCGAGATCATGTCTGGGCTGTAAATCATTGAAACACCGTGAACTTATCCAGAAGCCGGAGATACCAAAACAATTGCCAAAAAAATGACAAATGTTTATAAACAATCGACAGAAGAGTTGATTTCCTTCAGGATTTAATCTCATTATCGAAATACACCAAGGGGTATACAGTAGTTTAACAATCTAAATAAATACAGAACACTCAGACGAGAACATTATTACAGACGGATCTGTAGTCCAGTGGTAACACGCTGGACTGGTAATCCAGGGATCGCAGGTTCGATCCCCCGTCTGACCCTAATAAAATTAGCAGTCTTTCAGATGGGACGTTAAACCGAGGTCTCGTGTCGGTGCTTTACACCGTGCACGTAAAAGAAGCAGAGGAGATTCTGGAATTGGTCTGTCTGTATCATGCACTATCCTCCTAAATCTAAAATAACTAATCTCTTCAGGAGGAGTCGCTCATATGGGCAACCAGTAGCGACGATAAATAAACGTAAACACCCAGAACATTATTATATCTAAATAGTAACTACTGAGCCTCGCAGCTTTCTTAAAGACACGGGCCCACTAGATTACGGACACGCATGGTAGGTGAACAGCAATGCATTGGGTTTACTGCTATATGACCTGTCAATACTAGTAGCAAATTGAAGTCCAGGGCAGATATATCGATAATTAATTAATTGATTGTTGACAATTTTATTTGAATGTTAAATATTGTCATTTAATCATAAATGATTTGGAAACATAATATATCAATACCCCACACTCAGTTAATTATCTGAATGTTTTTATATTACAAATTTTCTGCACTTTATTAATAATTATCTAGTCTGAAATCTTCTTTAGCCAACTAATTACTCGACAAACACAAACACTATCCAAAATCCAATTCCTGTCAGGAAAATGCATTATTTACCAAAATGAAAAGTGCACTGTTTTAATTATTAGGACTGCATTCAGACCGCGCATGCGCGTCAGCCTAATTACGTGAATGCAACGACATTGACGGTATTAGAAGCACGCTAACAGAAAGAAAGATTGATGCTGTGGAATAACGGGGAAAAAACAGGAATGGGTCTCTCTCTCTTTCTCTTTTTCTCTCTCTCTCTCTCTCTCTCTCTCTCTCTCTCTCTCTCAATCGAGCTAAAGTAAATGTGTATAAACTAAAACTTCACTGCGTTTCAGATTAACAACCTGTGTTTTATTAAAACTATTTATTTAACAACGATTGTGAACCAAGTTTTAATAACTTATATCAATGATTCTTGTTGGCGCGGATGAAAGCGTAACTGTGGTCATTCCTGTGGGAGGAAACCGGAGTACCCGGAGAAAACCCACCTGTTCGATCTGGTGACCACCGTACCATCTCACTTCCGGGTCAGAAGATCGTACCGGGTTGCATAGGTGAGAAGCGAGCACTAACCACTGCGCTAATTGGACACATTTTGGAATGTGGGTCATGTGGTCTCTCAGCAGATCTATATTCGATAGTAAAATTAGAATACTAATTCAATTTGACTATTGTAAATATATGTAGAACATATAAGCCGAAAACCATCAAATATGTAAAACATTTAATATTGGACTGTTTGAGGCTTCTATCTTACCTAAAACACACACTTATAAAACAAGATCCGTCTAATTAAAAGTGTTAATCCGCCACTCGTGGTCGAGTGGTTAAGGTCTCTGACTTGTATACCACTGTAACCTATCATCTCTGATGGTCACGGGTTCGAGCCCCGCTCAGACCGTGTCTCATTTATATGAAAAAAGTTGGCAGTTTCATAAGGAGGTTGGTGCACCAAGTACTGGCTAACCGCTGGAGCCTGCCCAGGAATGGTGTTGTTAGGTAAACTGCCCGTCGCTCAAATGGGAAACCGGTAGCGACGTTAAATAAACTTAAAAGTAAATATTTTTGTTAATTTCGTACCTTTACGCGTGTGATTTAATATAATACACTGGCCATTATATTAATAATACAAAGTACAAAGGTATGACGTTAAGCATAACAACTGTTACACTATTTGTTGAAGAATGTTTAATGTTTAAAACTGTTGGGACTCCAATAAATTCCGTTATAGAAGTCAGATCCAGTTTTAGTAATATTGACGTTATGTTCAGTAATGCGCAATTGGACTGTAGTCTACTGTCCCGTATTCTATGCCTGTAACGCTAACGATGCATTCCTGGTCAACATCATTGTCACAATTTCTAAGAAGTTTGTTATCATGTACATGCAATTGTACTCATTATAAAACAATATTACCCATGTCTCAGTAAATCAAACACATCTTAACTGACTACTAACTGCATTGTGCTATTGATATAACATCAAATATCATATGCACGGACGGACACATATAGAACCACCGACCATCCGCACGCCAGCTTGATAGCTTCCTCAAATAAAAGAATTCCACAACCCCAGTGGGATTCGAACCCACACCGATGATGGGCAATAAACGTAGATAGAATCATCGAACGCACAGTTAGTGCTCAATATTGTTAAATCACAATCCGCTGCTCCTATGGTATTCAACCGCTAAATTCAGTTTATTCAATTAAAAGAAGCTATAATCTGCCGCATACATATAGCATGTGCATTGTGTTCTCTGGCAGTTTCTGCAACATTAAGAGTTAATCATTGATTTACGACTATACAAGATACTGAGCGTGTGCTTGTAATCATGTCGGACGCGTTGCCATTAAATCTTGTTCTCTTGTCTCAGCTTTGTTCTCTGTTTGTTTGTATTTGGGGTTTAAAGTCGTGCCAAAGCTTAGGTTATATGGCGACACTCCAGGTAGTATTGGTGGAGGAACACCCCGGGTGCCCCTCTGGCTGTATTTCCGGCACGGACGGGTACCCTGGTAGAACCACACACCTTCCGCAATCAAGCTGGATTATCTTCCTCACATCACATGAAAGAGGTTGACACCCCAAGTGTGTTTCGAACCTATGTAGCGATGAGGGGCAAGTGACTTAAAGATCCCAATGTACTATAATAATACATACTTTATGCATACTAATACAGACTGTATGCATACTAATACATACTTTATAAACACTAATACAGACTTTATGCATACTAATACATACTTTATGCATACTAATACATACTTTATGCATACTAATACATACTTTATACATACTAATACATACTTTATGCATATTAATATAGCCTTTATGCATACTAATACAAACTCTATGCATACTAATACAGACTTTATGCAAACTACAAATGTTTTGTTTCAGCTCAGATGTGCCAATACTATGTCGCACCGAAAGCTTAATGTCTTTGCCAACAGTATCCGATTACTTTTCTGAAATTAAAAACAACCGTGAACAATACGAGTATTATTCAGTTGCACTATTTAGCGATATTAAATATTATATTTTTCAAAGACATGTATTGATTTGTTTAAAATATTCGGGAATAATATCATTGCAATATTCAATATTTACTATTTAGAGAATACTAAATATTATTAAACTGTGCACTTTTTTATATTGAGCGTTACTTTTTCGTTACAAATTTTAGAAATAAGGATTTTACTATCTTGCGTGAAGAAACGTATGCCATTATTTAACTGTGCTAATGAAAGACATTTAATTAACGTTAGCACGTACATATCATTCTCGTGCGTGCCATGTTTATTGATGAAACAAGGACGAGCTTTTGTTTCACATTTATGGACATGACAAATACACAACATGTCTCTAATTCTTTGTATGATTTTTGCAGATTTCCCACGTTCTCTTCCTGTTTCTGTTTGCGCTTATTTTGTTTAGCTGCATGTTCTGCAACAATATCACTGATATCTTAGCACGTTCTCTGTTTGTTTAACTGCATGCTCTGCAACCATATCACTGATATCTTAGAACGTTTCCTGTTTGTTTAGCTGCATGCTCTGCAACCATATCACATATATCTTAGAACGTTCTCTGTTTGTTTAGCTGCATGCTCTGCAACCATATCACATATATATCTTAGAACGTTTTCTGTTTGTTTAACTGCATGCTCTGCAACCATATCACATATATCTTAGAACGTTCTCTGTTTGTTTAACTGCATGCTCTGCAACCATATCACTGATATCTTAGAACGTTTCCTGTTTGTTTAGCTGCATGCTCTGCAACCATATCACATATATATCTTAGAACGTTTTCTGTTTGTTTAACTGCATGCTCTGCAACCATATCACATATATCTTAGAACGTTCTCTGTTTGTTTAACTGCATGCTCTGCAACCATATCACTGATATCTTAGAACGTTTCCTGTTTGTTTAGCTGCATGCTCTGCAACCATATCACATATATATCTTAGAACGTTTTCTGTTTGTTTAACTGCATGCTCTGCAACCATATCACATATATCTTAGAACGTTCTCTGTTTGTTTAACTGCATGCTCTGCAACCATATCACATACATCTTAGAACGTTTTCTGTTTGTTTAGCTGCATGCTCTGCAACCATATCACTGATATCTTAGAACGTTTTCTGTTTGTTTAGCTGCATGCTCTGCAACCATATGCAACCATATCACATATATCTTAGAACGTTCTCTGTTTGTTTAACTGCATACTCTGCAACCATATCACTGATATCTTAGAACGTTCTCTGTTTGTTTAACTGCATGTTCTGCAACAATATCACTGATATCTTAGAACGTTTCCTGTTTGTTTAACTGCATGCTCTGCAACAATAGCACTGATATCTTAGAACGTTTCCTGTTTGGTTAACTGCATGTTCTGCAACAATATCACTGATATCTTAGAACGTTTCCTGTTTGTTTAGCTGCATGCTCTGCAACACTATCACTGATATCTTAGAACGTTTCCTGTTTGTTTAGCTGCATGCTCTGCAGCCATATCACTGATATCTTAGAACGTTTCCTGTTTGTTTAACTGCATGCTCTGCAGCCATATCACATATATCTTAGAATCGGTGGCTGCCAAGCTATCGCCGCCATCGGTGTACATTTTCCAACCTCTAGAAAAATTCTCATAGCACGAATGTGATTGACTGTGCATTAACACAGGAGAATGATCGACAACCCCAGATCGCAGCACCATAGTTAATAACGGGCCAAACAATGGAATCGTAGAGTTTGGTATACACATTGTAAGGAACACCACCTAGAGCCTTACACATTGCAATGATTAGACCAAGCGCTCGGCTTGCACTCTGCGCCACCGACTTAGCAGTAATGTTGCAATCTAGATGTTCATGCAAAACTAACCCCAAATATGTATAACGGTCAACAACTTTAAATATATCATTACCACATCTAAAAACAGTATCAGTTCTAACACTGGACTTAGGTCTGAAGTGAACAATTCTGCTATTATTACAGTTAATAAACATGTCATTAACAGAACACAAGTCATGTAGAGCATTTAACAAACTCTGTAAATCGTGTGGGGTTTCTGCTAAAAGAACTATATCGTCGGTGTACAAAAGTATACATATTATTTCATCGCCAATATCAATACCAATATTAAATGACTTAAGGTATACATTGAGATCATTGATGTACATGTTAAACATCAGGGTGAGAGATTACAGCCCTGTCTTAAACCGGTTTTTGACTTCGAACCAGTCGGAAGTGAGATGATTTACACGTACTGAAGATGACACATAAGAATACAAGGACATTTAAATGCACGGTACATATTTCCAGAAATTCCAGACTCATGAAGGCGTGTGCAGAGTTTGTCTCTATTAATATAATCATATGCTTTCTTAAAATCAATAAATGATGCAAAAGTAGAGAGATTAAGCTTCTTTCTTGTCTCAATAATATTACACAAAGATGAAATCTTCTAAATCCATTCTGTTCGTCCTCCAACTTGTTATTAGTTTCAGCCCAAGAACTCAGACGAGCATTTGAAACAGAACAATAAAGTGTATACATAACTGACGCTAATGCTATACCTCTATATGAAAGTGGGTCTCTTGGGTCAGCAGTTGAAGCTTTTGGTATGGGATTTATTATACATTTGCCCCATAAGGAAGGAACAACACCAGTGTCAAAGCATACATTAAACAAAATATGGAGAACATATACTGCCGCATCATTCCTAAGTACTTCGGCGGGAATGTTATCAACGCCACATTCTTTACCGAGATTCGCACTTTCTATGGCCTTTTATACCTCTAACACCGATATATGTTCGTTAAATTATCAGCACCATTTATATGATCATTATTATCGTCATCAATTACTGATTGGTTTACTAAGTTGTCATTTTGAAACAAAGCACTAAGATTAGTTTTCCATTTAAGTAAAACATCCTCTACATTGGTTGATAACTCACCATTTGGTAAAACAATTTCTAAAGGAATACGCTTGCTCTTGGAAGAACTAATGCCTATTTTGCATATTGACTTCCAGAAGGCATTATTATCAACTTTACAATCATTCAACAGGTCATTCTGTAACTAGTACCAGGAAAAACGTTTTGCATTTTGGACTCGATCAAACAACTTTCTACTATTTACATATACAGATTTTAGGCGTATTGTATCACTTTTAACAGTACATCTTAACCAATTCCGTTCATATGTACACATAGTCGACCATAATACTTACTAATAAGTATTTTATTTGTAATTGTAATTTCAGCAAAACAAGTTTGCACATTTATTGGTCCCCATCAACATTGGAGAGTGGGGTCGGAGAGCCATCCCCACTACCCCTTACACATTTTGATTCATGTATTTCATATAGCAAACATAACGAATAATAAAAAGATTTAATACAGCGAAATACATGTATATGAAAATAATACTTGATGAATGTTTTTTTTAGGATTTTAACAAAAATAAGTTCTATCTACAATTTAGTAAAGCTTACTGTCTTATATACTTTTTTTGTCAGTTACTAATGATATTACATTACACATTGTTGAAAAAATTGTGTGTAGCATCATAATAGGTAATCTAATAATTATCTTACTTTAAATAGGAGTCATATTTGGCTTAAATTATCAATGTGTACTTTGTCTTTAATATCGAAGTTACTAATAAGTATGATATATATTGTGAAATATTGCCAACGTCCAATTACTACATTAACAATATATAATATATATATTATATATATTATTATATATATATATACTAGGAATAGCTATCAATAGTATACATATAAAATCAACATATTTAGATACATAGTTTATATGATTAGTCGTATACTATACAAATGTAGCACATATTAATTCAAACATGTTTTCAACTTCATACCTTCTTTAATATATTGTGTTACTTTTATTTTTAATATTGTTAATACTTGAGCCCATACTATTTTAGCCATTGAATTATTCACAGTTATTCCACTGTAATTACCTGGGTACTTAGTGTCACTAGTGTTGTGGATTGGTATGATATTGCCCCTTGTCAATGCATCGAGTTTATTCTTGCTACGTCGGTGGTGGGTCTGGTAGACATCCTGGGGCGGCTCTCTCTTCCTCTGATCCAGGGTGACAAGTTCTGCCTCTTTCTGTAATGGTCCATTTTAGGGCCACTTAGTGTCACTAGTGTTGTGGATTGGTATGATATTGCCCCTTGTCAACGAATCGAGTTTATTCTTGCTACGTCGGTGGTGGGTCTGGTAGACATCCTCATGATCCTGGGGCGGCTCTCTCTTCCTCTGGTCCAGGGTGACAAGTTCTGCTTCGTTCTGTAATGGTTCATTGTAGGGCCACATTCTCCACCATTTGTCAGCTCACATCAGCAATAATGGTTCCGGTTTATTCGCCATTGCTCCTCGTCGCTACCGGATCAGGGTAGAATCCGCAATATACCGTCTCCATAGAGGATCGGGCTAAAAACATCCGCCAACTATCCGCCGTCTACAACACCGAACTGTGTGGTCTCGCCAAGTATAGGTAAGTAATTGTGAGGTTACTCTTATTGAGTCGCACGGTTTCTTCTGTTCCGATAACGAGGCTTGCATCAGCGAAGTCATTGGCCCATTTTCCTTATGTGAGCTGTGCCTAGATCAGGTCACGACATGCACGTTGTGGATGAGAGACCGGGGCTGGATAGATACCAATATCATATATCTTATTATGAATAGTAACTTGCAATACAAGTGTTAGCGTCTATTTAAAAATAAGTACTATTTGATCGATACCACTGCTTTTATTGCGCAGTTACCAATGGTTTTAATTATCAACATGAAATGGTCTATCAAGACGTGTGTCTACAATCCAAATTTAAATATACATAATATTTAATAGAATCCCGATATCGATACATATCGCGTTATATACGCCATCGTACACACAACCAATGCTTGCTTCCAAAATGTGTATGGCATCGTGTGACCTATCCAGTGATTGAGTCAGGCGCCATATGGATTCCCCCGCTGTGAACACCATCCTCAATGTATGATGTTTATATCGCTGTTCACGTGGTGTAATGGTTGGGTGCACAGGCACCAGACACACAAAAAGTGTTATTTGACCGATCTCCATGAAATAAAAAGTATTTGTTGATAGAATAAGGTCTTCCGATCGGGACCACGAGGGCATATCAGTGATCTGGTCGTTTTTACCTAGTTTCTCATCGATGTGTCTGCATGCATGTTTCAATTTCGTTGGTTGTCTTTAGTAAACATTACTTACTATATGACCATAGGCCAAAACAATTTGTGTGTGTGTGTTTGGTGCCTGTGGTTGGGTGGACATATTAATACTAAGTCTTGTTAGGCGATACCATCCAAGATATTTGGGTTTGAACTATGGCTGTTTAGACTACAACATTCAAGCGATGCTGTTCAGTCGAATGATGGCCTATGCTCATAAAATTATTTGACTTTTTTTGACATAGAAATCCCGGACTTTGACTTGATTCTTAGCATGTGATGTGTCAAAGTAAAAAGAACATGTGCTTGATTGCCATGCCTTAATATGCATGTAAAAGAACAATGGTGTCAAACATATTAGTAACGTCGTATATATATCTTATTAAGGAATGAATCGGGGGTTAATAGTTTTCATCGGAGTATGAAGGCATACACGCTAACTTTATACACGCCCGATGTAGTTCATACCCCGATGGAAACTATTAACCTGCGCTTCATTACTTACAGATACATTAATTATTGTTTTGGATGACACATTGCATTTAAAACGTTTATAGTCCAGATTTGCAACTTATCATGTGCAGGAACAGGTAAATAGATCATTGGAAAAGCGTAATCGCTAAGACACGCCTTTATTCGCGACGAACACTGTTTGGCACTGCGAATGCCCGTAACTTTGAATGCTCATGGCAGCTGCATATCATTAGTTTAGTTTAGTTTATACAAATTTATTTTAGCTTGATTGCGAAACAAGTTCTTTCAACTTATATTAATCACTCTCGAGACCTCATTCCTGATGTAATCCATCGCCACGAGGGAGAGAGAAGAGGCAACGTGGAATTTAAATACCTTGCCTAAGGGCACAATCGTAACGGTTGCAGCGGGGCTCGAACTCCGGACCTTTCGCACCTGAAGCGAACGCACATCCACTGCGCTATCACGACTTCCGCATTAGTTGGAAACCTTCATATGAAACTGTCTACAATCAGGGCGCACACGTTCATCGAAGGAAATGCAATTTGGATAAACAACTATCATACTCTAGTATTGTTCTCCCAGTGTTTGCAGTCTGGGTTTTTTTTATGCCAGTTGGATCTTTTGGGTAGAAACTATGAACTACAGTATTAGAATCGATAAATCCTTGTGAACATAAAACAACCAGTTCGCTCCGCTAATAAAAAAAATTAAACTTACTTAGTTTTATACATTCCGCTCCTTAAGTTTATTCGGGGTGTTTGGCTTGTCAATGAACAGTTTTAGAACTGGTATAGCAGTCTAGCGGGACTAGTTATCTGCTGTTAAACGATGTATGTCATTGAAGTGTTGACAGTTAGTGCTTGTTGGATTTTTACTAATCTTGTTAGAACTTGTGACCCAACCCTTTCGCTTTTCTTCTAATAAGATTTGCATCATAAGATTTTACCAACGGCAACCGGTTTCGCGTGCCCAGTCAAACATGTTTGAGCACAGAAAATCGATTGCTTGTGCACGCGAAACCAATCAAGTTGCATGGGTTCATGAAGCCATTTTGCATGCGCACGCAAAACTTTGCGTGGGCACGCGACGCGAAATCGGTTGCCTTTGTGGCGCAAAACCGATTGCCTGCGCATGCGAAACTTATCATTAATTAAAATGTTTACATGTCCCCTATGTGCTTCCGTAATATGTAAAATCACGTTTATGTTATATTATATATATAGCAATATTACGATATTACATAATTAAACATAACTAAATTAACATGTTGACATATCCAGCTGACATGCGGAACGTCGGTGGTTCTTCCCGGGTCTGATACACTGCTAGTATGGGTACCTGGTGTCTTCCTCCGCCAATAATAGCCGGATTGTCGCTATATGACCTAAGCTGTTGGTGTGACTTTCAACCCCCAAAACAACAAACAAACTAACTCGTACCTGCAGTTATAGTATAAACTTATATAAGTATTTATTTTTAAAAAGTTTGCGAAACAAGCTTTAACATATTATATTAATCACTCTCGTCGGCGTGGATGAAATAGTCTACACATTGTGGGAGAAAAGCCACATATCCGAGCCGGCCACAATCTAACAATCGTACCATTTCACATACATCTTTGTCAGAGGATCGGTCCCATGGATGCACTGGTGAGAAGCGAGCGTGCTAAACACTGCGCTAGTCGGACAACCATGTTGTTACATTTCTATGCAGTGTTTAAATCTCGTGGGCATTTTATCTGTTAATCATCGTGCATGCATCAACTGGGTTAGCGAATTTATAAGCCTACACCAGAGAAATGATCTTAACTCCGGTCGTGCTACAATGGTACCCCCATGCCGTTGTTATAGCCTATGACTTAATTATCCAACGGGAAACTAGAAAACCAATTTAACGGGAGATGCTATCATCAAACAAATCCTGCTCCAACGAATTTACAAGACGAATTACTGGGGACTTATAAAAAACCCATACATCAATTTTATTGTTTATCAGAGACTTATAGTCTCTATAAATGGTTAATGGAGAAGTAAAAAACAATAGAATTTCCTCGGAAAGCGTGCACAGTTACAACATAGGTGGCTATATATGACTCTTATCAAGAAAAATGAATACATAAATATTATCGGTGATAATGTGAAATAAACTTCGTTCCCGTACTTTTCTTATTTCTGCGAACAAATTTCTCGCTTTTTTTTTGAAATATGGAGAGAGGAGTTCTACAAGAGAGGAATCCGGATATATTGTTTTGCTGTGATTAATACTATTGTATATGTGTAGCATACTTATTTTGGATACCGGTTAGAACCGTCTCCTAATTCCAGATTAACTATTAATGACCTGCTGAACATACATGTCCTAGCATGGTGATCGTGCCACGACAGAGAAACAATAATCCTCCTTGTTACTGCCACTAACGAACTTCATCTTGCACTTTCGCGTCCTCGATCCTCGTTTATGAGACATGGTTGAAGTTCTTCAAATTGAACAAAACGCGGCATTCTGCCTCCGTGATCGAGTAGTGGTGTTTTATGTGTATTGTTCGTCGCTACCGGTTGACCATATCAACGACGCCTCCTGAAGAGATTAGTAATTTTAGATATTTAGAGGATAGTGCAATAATACAAACAGAGAGAGACCCATTCCAGAATCTTGTACGTCAAAAAGAGATTTCGTAGAATTTTTCAATTTGTTTTGAAAAATTCTCAAGCAGCGAAGTTCGCGTTGAAACGAGCGTTCTGATTGGATTATGATTATTCTTCATAAAAAAACAAACATCTAGTTACATTCTAATAATCCAATCAGAACGCTCTTTTCAACGCGAACTGCGCTGCTTGAAAAATGTTTTCAAAACAAATTGAAAAATTCTATGAAATCTCTTTTTGACGTACATTTTTGCCGAATAAACCTACACGTTAGTGGAAACACATTTTATTGATAATGTTATTCACTGTTAAAACTCTCCCGTCGAAGATTTTTTTGTTGCTGACAGAACCCGTGCCCTAGTATGGAAATGTGACCTGCTATGGCCAATGTCTGTGGCAATTGTTTGCAAAGTATCCATGCATGCAGCTTAAAGTTGTGTTTTATTTGAAGAACAATAATAAAGACTCGGGATAGGCGTTATATTTGGACAGATTTGTACACAATTGTTTCAGATAGGGCCATTTTACTGATCGATGCGAACTCTGACATCCCACAGAGTAGAATCCCTGTACTTAAATATATATACTAGTACCCCCCAAACGTGCCGAATCCCTGTGATTACAATGGTAACGTGACGATTGGCACCTATTATGCAAGGCATACTTGTTAGCAATGATGGTTCTTGCTAGAGTCTAACTATCTACCGTTCGGTTACTAAGGCTGAACTTGTATCAATGATACCACGAACCGTCCATATCACATTTCATAGACACATTCTGAAGTGTAAGTCCCTGAAAACAGAGAGCAGGTTATTCATTGTTGCTTGCACGTGGGGTAGCTGGTGAGTCGCCGTATGACCTAAGCTGTTGGTGGGACCTTATATCCCCCCCACAAACATACTCTGAACAGACGGATATGTAGTCCAGTGGTAACACGCTGGACTGGTAATCCAGGGATCGCAGGTTCGATCCCCCGTCTGACCCTAATAAAATTAACAGTCTTTCAGATGGGACGTTAAACCGAGGTCTCGTGTCGGTGCTTTACACCGTGCACGTAAAAGAACCAGAGGAGATTCTGGAATGGGTCTCTGTCTGTATCATGCACTACCCTCCAACATCTAAAATAACTGATCTCTTCAGGAGGCGTCGCTCATATGGGCAACCGGTAGCGACGATAAATAAACGTAAAAAATAAAACATACTCTGATGAAATGACAATACATTGACAAGGCATACACTTTATTCCAGCTGTCAAATTATCCACTAACCAACCCCCCAAAATAAACCAACTCAATTCAGTTTGCACCTACAGTCAAACCTGTCTTTAGCAGGCAGCCTAGGGAATCACAAACAGTGGCTGCTTAGCACAGGTGATTGCGTGATTAACAAAATTAAAATGTATAATAAAACACCATATTGGGGGATCAGAAAACTGGCTGCTTAATACAGATTGGCCGCTTAATAGAGGTGACCACTAACACAGGTTTGACCGTATGCATGAGCACAGAAATATTTGTTTCAGCATTTAATAATTTTTTTAGAAGTATTTCATGAACTAGTGACAAAAAACATGTATAATCGATCACCAAACAAATACAAACTCCACAAGGACAACCAGGAATAAACACACGCGATGTCACAGTAAAGTAGAAGATAATCGCCATTTTGATATTTTAAGTATCAACCAACAGAGAAGCGAGGAAATGTACTGGTCTCATGGCAGTATTTCCAATGCGATGCTTTATGTCACGGCAGTATTTCTAATGCGATGCTTCATGTCACGGCAGTATTTTTTAAAGGCCTATTTTCGTTTTGTTTGGAACTTTTATATAAATTTCTTTCATTGGCGCTGATAGAATGACGTGTATGTACATACATACATATCATGGCGTGTCTCTCTATATACTATATTACATAATAATACTGACACCAAAAAGAAACTGTGGTAGTGTGTTCGCTTCAGTGGCGAAATGTCCGGAGTTCGAGCCCCGCTGGGGCCGCTACGAGTGTGTCTTTAGGCAATGCATTTAATTTCACCACGTTGCCTGTTCGCTCTCCTCCCTCGTGGCGATGGATTCCATCAGGAATGAGGTCTCGAGAGTGATTAATATTAGCTGTAATAACTTGTTTCGCAATCGAGCTAAAATAAATGTGTATAAACTAAAAGGTAACTGTGCACTTGCCTTAGAGGTAAAATGTATATCCTCTTGGAAAACGATATGGTCCAATGTGGACGTCTAAGCGATATTGGGTAAATTAGTGCAATGTGTGAAGGATCAGTTTCTTCATTCATGATATTAAAATCCATATTTCTAAAATTTGGAACAAAAAGTAACGCTCAATATAAACGTGTACAGTTTTAGGTGTCAGTATAGAATGGCGTGTCTGTAGATACATACATATCATGGCGTGTCTGTAGATACCTACATATCATGGCGTGTATGTAGATACATACATATCATGGCGTGTCTATAGATACATACATATCATGGCGTGTCTGTAGATACATACATATCATGGCGTGTCTATAGATACATACATATCATGGCGTGTCTGTAGATACATACATATCATGGCGTGTATGTAGATACATACATATCATGGCGTGTCTGTAGATACATACATATGCATGGCGTGTCTGTAGATACATACATATCATGGCGTGTCTGTAGATACATACATATGCATGGCGTGTCTGTAGATACATACATATCATGGCGTGTCTGTAGATACATACATATCATGGCGTGTCTGTAGATACATACATATCATGGCGTGTCTGTAGATACATACATATCATGGCGTGTCTCTCTATCTATATTACACATGAATCGTACTACATACCGAACATACGCGTGTATACGCTTGTTTACCATCGCCCCCACGTTAATCGGGGCGACCCCTCCAGAACTGTATCATTTTATTGTTCAGCAAGTATTCTTATACATTCCTTGTTCATTTATATCACCCATATTGTAACATACTATAATTTCGCGAATACTTGATTTCGCGATTTTCACGATTTTGAACATTTTCAATTAATTCACGGAGCTTTGAATTCGCGCATCGTGACCATCGTGACCATGATGCATCGAGAGAACTGAAGGTGACTGTATATGTAGACCGCTATTAATTGTATTGACTTTCCAAAATGTTGATAAAATGTACATATTTACGGATATAACTCTACATTCGGACACATTATTATTCTCGAGAATCATGAATTCGCGATCAACTTAGATCGCGAAAATTAGCAATATAAAAAGTGTTTCTACAGTTTAGGTAGTATTGATATAGTGGTCTGGGATTGGTTGAAAAGTTGTAGGAAAGCCCTTAAGAGTTATTGATACATGAACTGATTGACTGAGTAGGTATTGTCAGCAAATAGTGAAAATGACTTCTAAATATTAAAATACAATTAAGAGCTGCATTCTGGAATATCTTAGAATATGTGCATACTATTTGGTGACAAATAAACACCATGTTATAAACACAGGTGTCAGTGCAACACCCACTACCAAATTACATTCAGAGTAGGGGGTGTGTGCCTTTAGTTGGAAATTTAAAAAACCGCAATCGGTCAACCCCATTAATATTTGACATTTTTTGTGGCTCAAAGCTTAAAGGCCTGCAGTTTGACCCCGTCCAATTGTAACGATTTATACTTTACTACCTGTTCCATGTGATTAGTGGCTTGTATCAACAATGTAGCAGTACATTCAGTATAATTTGGCGTATGTAGGTATTTTCTAACGGTTAATATGCACGATCACTCTGTGAGCTGAGAATTAGTCAAAATGAGGCCCTGACAATTTAAGTAAACGTATATTATTGATTGTAAAGAAAATTGATAGTTATGAGTATTCAAACTACATAATCCAGATCAGCCCAGGGACATAGATTACATGTTATGTAGGTGCCTCATCAGCCGTAGCGTAATCACTGAGACTGATAATTTGTATGCATGTATATAATATGTATGTATTTATATGAATAAACTATATGTGTTCGTTATATGGTAACCTTCATACTTCATTTAATTATATATCTACAGTATTATTCGCAAGTTTTCTGTTATATTTTAAATATTTCTCTGTGTCAGTGTGTGTTTACCGATATTGATGCTACATAATAATCACAGTGAATGCTATGAGTACATGTATAATATTATAATTATAATCTCTTGAACATACGAGTATTACACATATTCTGCCGATTTCTACAAGATGCCATTGAGTAAAATAACAATGTATGTAACTGATGAGCAGAGAAAAGAATTGCTGACTTTCTTGCAAAATAAGAACTGGGACGTAGAGATGGAAATAGAAGAAACAGCCACCGCCATGCCCGTTGCAGAGGCTGCTTACGTACCTCCCCCTATGCCTCAGCATGCTGAAGGTGTTGCTGAGTGTCCACTGTGCTTGTGTTCCCCTTGCATAATAAATGAACAGAACAAACAACTTTGGTGGCCTGCTAATAATCGTCCACCGCATAATCTAAATTCACATGAGAGAAAGCTTCTATACAGGAGGTTTTGGGCAATGCTATATAATTGTGGCGCATGGAAAGATGTCAGATATATAGAGAGAAAAGTAGCGGCTAGAAGAGGAGACTGTACTTGGCATAAGAGGGAACTGATGCCTGAATGTGTGGTACAGCAATGCAGGAACTGGCTGCCTAACCCGCGCAACCAGCCTTATTTGGGCCATAAGTGGAGTTGAATTGTTTATACCAGTTGTAAGTACTATAAAAATACAGAACTTCAATTTCAGCAATTTATAACCTCTGATATGTACGTGGGTCATAATAGATATAAGTGGTGTTCATGTATTAGATGTATACCATGCAGGGCCTCGCATGTGGCAAATACGATGTGCGTCGACCGTCAGATTTGTACCGCTATTCCTCGTGTGTTTTGAACAAAAATGGAATGTATTGTCAAACATTACCAAAATGACCACACAGACTGTTCACCCGAGTCTCGGTGTAAAATAGATCCCAACTATATCCCCAGCCGTCAAATACTTACAAGTCCTGTTGCTGTAGAACTGTTGGTGTCATGTGTTAGAAAATGCTATGTGTATAAGGAAGTGCAAAATTATATCTACCACATGGACACTAGTAGCGTGGAATCATTCAACAACAGCTTGAATGTTTTCCATGACAAACGTATCGGAACCTTCTCTGCTCTTCACTACACTATACCCTCAAATTTGGCAATATGTCAATGGAATGAGACAGTGCAAGTCAAGAATAATACAAGACTCCGTTGTACGCTCCAGTTCAAATCCAACATTTGGGCAAGGTATAAACAGGCATTATTTTCACACTTAATCTGGCGGCCTTTTTAAACCAGATGATACATGAAAGTGACAGAACAGAATATGAAAGTGACGAAACTCCGACCTTACAAACAACATAGATCCTGATCAGTTTAACAGTTTATTCGTAATTCAAGGCCTCCGGCCCATACACATATATTATATACATGCATACAAATTATCAGTCTCAGTGATTACGCTACGGCTGATGAGGCACCTACATAACATGTAATCTATGTCCCTGGGCTGATCTGGATTATGTAGTTTGAATACTCATAACTATCAATTTTCTTTACAATCAATAATATACGTTTACTTAAATTGTCAGGGCCTCATTTTGACTAATTCTCAGCTCACAGAGTGATCGTGCATATTAACCGTTAGAAAATACCTACATACGCCAAATTATACTGAATGTACTGCTACATTGTTGATACAAGCCACTAATCACATGGAACAGGTAGTAAAGTATAAATCTTTACAATTGGACGGGGTCAAACTGCAGGCCTTTAAGGCCAGTCTGTTCAAAACTACTGTCTTTTGTGCCACACTATTAATGGGAAAATTTAATGGCATTGTGTGTTATAATGGTGGCCTATGCAAATTGCAATAGCGGTGTCTGACCTACACGAGTCAACGGTTTATAGTCCCACATGTTGTATGTTATATATATTACCATGGTCAGACTGGCGATTGAAACTGCGATCGTGGATTGGCAGTATAACGTGTTAACCACCCGACAACTGCTCTGTCTAGTGCAATATAATCAATCACCAGTGGACATTTCAACACATACTCAGTTCATAAAAGCATTGTCGATGAGATTTGTTGACACTACAGTTGTAGCCTGTAACATTCCTGTCAATGTGCCGACACATACAGATGCATTAATCTAGTGGAACTGCATTGCAGCTTCCGTCAGCGTTATTGTCATACTAAACATATCACCGGGTGATGCATTTATTTTCCTATGTCGATACACTCGTATGTATCCCATAACGAAAGTATATATATACTGCGAACAAAAAGAAACTGTGCACTTAACTAAGAGGTAACATTTATATCCGTTTAGAAACAAATAGGCAAATTTGGTATCAAAATGTGCGAAATATTGGGCAATGTGTGAAGGAATATTTTCTCACTTCTAAAATTTGTAGCGACAAAGTAACGCTCAACATAAAAGTGCATTCATATTTGATCCCAAATGGCATCCCAAATGGCATCCCAAATGGCATCCCAATGGCATCCCCAAATGGCATCCCAATGGCATCCCAAATGGCATCCCAAATGGCATCCCAAATGGCATCCCAAATGGCATCCCATGGCATCCCAGATGGCATCCCGATGGCATCCCAATGGCATCCCGGATGGCATCCCGATGGCATCCCGAATGGCATCCTCCCGAATGGCATCCCGAATGGCATCCCGAATGGCATCCCGAATGGCATCCCGAATGGCATCCCGAATGGCATCCCGAATGGCATCCCGAATGGCATCCCGAATGGCATCCCAAATGGCATCCCAAATGGCATCCCAAATGGCATCCCAAATGGCATCCCAAATGGCACCCCAAATGGCACCCCAAATGGCACCCCAAATGGCATCCCAAATGGCATCCCAAATGGCATCCCAAATAGCATCCCAAATGGCATTATTGATGGATTGGTTCTGATATGTCAATGATACATTCTATCATTAATTCAAAATCATTAGTAAATATTATTTGATCATGTCCTAGAACTTGAGTATATATCTTGGTGATCACACTGTATATACAGAACAGAACAGAACAGAACATATATTTTATTTGACTTAAGCATTGTATAGCTCATCATCATAACAATATATAATACAATTGCATGCAATGAAAAAAGAATAGAAAAGAATAGAAAATAGTCATAAATAATAAATGTGTAGAGTGTTCAAATGATGGCCATGTAGATTAATCAATTAGACAAAATGTTTGTAAAGTGAGAGTGTTATTTAGAGATACCAGATAAGTATTATATCAGCATCTCTATATGAAGCTAATTTTAAGTAGAGCAGATTTCATGTAAATAGAGTTGTATTATACATAAGATGGTTTTCTTGTTACAGCATGACAGGTAGTAAACTGTTTATAGTAAAATGTACATGTGGGAATATATATTTCAGACATTACAGCAAGCATGATATTTAAATATCTGGAAATATAAGCAACTATTTTGAAACTTTAAAATTTACAGACATACATATTGTGCAGTGTATTTGTTCTGCTATATGATATAGGTGTTAGATAAACGCAAATATTTATATTATTATAAATAACAGTATATCAGTCATGTACCTTGAAAATGTTGGGTGCTTAGTATATGTTTAATGTGTGGTCTCTAAGCTTAAAACCTTTTATACAGAATAATGCAAGTGTGTTCAATAACAAATTTTTATCGGAGTTTAATAAACCAATAAATTTAAATAAATTAGGACGTTGTGAAAAATACTTTGGTATGTACATTTTTCTAATTGTTTCATAGAGTGGACAAATTAATACGAAATGATATTCATCTTCTATGTCGTTTAATGGACAAAATTGACATTTACGTTGGCTTCTTTCAATGTTTCTGTGTCTTCCCGACTCTATTAACAATTTATGTGAGGAAAGCCTTAGTTTTGCTATAACGTTTCTGTGACTGGCGTTACACAATAACTGCAAGTAGCTAGATCGTTCGAAAACAGGTTTAAGTTCTTTGTATAATATTAATTGGGAAGAAGCGTCTATATTAATCCGCCATTGTGACACGTACTGATCTTGCAGACGACGTTTGAATACTGGTATAAAAGCGTCTATGCACACAGATTCAGGAAATAACCAGACATCTAAAAAACCGGTTGTATGCAATATGTCACGAAGTTTGGTTGACCAATTAATTGTATTTGGTTTACTATATATATCCTGTCTTTGTGAGTATGAAATTGTACTTAGAATACAGTTTCTTTGTTTGATCCCATGCAATTTTAACCAATATTTAATTATTCTTAAATATCTCCCAATAAATAAAGGAGAGCGGCCCATTTCTGAATATAGTGACACTGAGTTTGTTGACATTTTTACTTTGATAAGACGTTTGCAGAATTTTCTGTGTACTTTTTCAATATTATCAGCTTTCATGAAGCCCCATACTTTGCAGCTGTAATTTAAAATTGAGACTACGTATGTATCGAATAGATTAAACATTATATGTATTGGTATTTCAAGCCCCGTAGTCATAGCAAAAAGTGAGTGCATAGCGCGAAGGGCTTTACCTGAAAGTGTATTAGTTGCGGGTATAAAAGATCCACCGCTAGACAAAACTACCCCAAGGTAATTAAAACTGCTAACTATCTCTATGTTTTTGCCTTCATATGTCCAATTATATTGTGTGCTTAAAACTCCACCCTTTCTAAAAACAACAATTTTGGTTTTATCAATATTTACAGTAAGATTCCATTTAGCGCAATATTGTTGAAGATTATTTAACGATTCTTGTAGACCTTCACTTGTTTCTGAAAATATTGCAGCGTCATCGGCGAACAGTAAAAGATATATAGATATTTGTTTGATCGATATTCCCGCATTAAAACCATTTTGTAAATATAGCTCTATATCATTCAGGAATAAACTGAACATGATCGGGGAAGTGATCTCCCCTTGCAATAAACCCACATTGCTAGTGAAGAAGTCGGATAGACTGTTCATATGCTTAACGCACAGTTTAATTTCGTCATACATTGAGTGGATAAGTTTTCCATCAACTCCAGCACGAATTAATTTACACCATAGATAGCTTCTATTGATGACGTCATAAGCCCGTCGATAATCTACAAGGCAGCAGAATAGCTTCCTTCTATTATGTAAAGCCTTTTCAATTAAAGAATTAAGTGCATAAATGGCGTCAACTGTACTAAAATTTGGTTTAAAACCAAATTGTGCGTCTGTCAAAATATCATATTTTTCGGCCCAAATTTTCATTCGTTCGTTTAAAATAACCGTAAACAATTTTGCGAAGCAGCTTAACAGTGTAATTCCTCTGTAATTATTTGGTTCTGTATTGTCCCCCTTTTTATATAACGGTATTATGACACCAGATGACCAGCTGCGCGGAAACGTCTTCCTGTCTAAAATGTAATTAAAAAGCAATTCCAGCAGTTTTGCAATGATATGTATACTTTCCGTAAAATATTCGTATATAACATTATCACGTGAAGATGCTTTATTATAGTTTAATCGCTTAGTTGCCTTAGTAATCTCCTCAATAGATATATGCCTATCTAACTCTTGAAATGTACTTTCATGACTATCAGCACGGTCGAACTGATTTAAAATCTCATCACAATCATCATTTGCGTCAATATCTGCCTCCAAGGACAACATTTTAAAATAATCATAAAATTGTTCGATCGATATGTTCTCACCTCTCGGTTTTGTCGATTTACGTTTAAACATGTTCCAAAACTCACGGGGAGATTTGTGTCGCATGTCGTTCATTCTCAGACCAAGGTCTCTATTATATTTAAGTTTATACTTTCTGCAACAATATCTGTGATCTTTCTTTCTATCAAACAATTCCTGTCTGGTTGCATCATTTCTAGTTATATTATGTTTATAAATGGCAGTTTATATTGTGAGTGTGTTCCTGTTTACAGCTATCTTATGTAGGACATGGCATAGAGAGCATACCACACAAACTGATAGAAGATTACTCAAAAGTGACAACAAGATTAGATCTGAGCTTTAACATGGTTAAGTAAGTTCTTCAACCATCTATCCTGTAGTAAGTTCTTCAACCATCTATGCTGTAGTAAGTTCTTCAACCATCTATGTATTTATGCTGTAGTAAGTTCTTCAACCATCTATCCTGTAGTAAGTTCTTCAACCATCTATGATGTAGTAAGTTCTTCAACCATTTATGTATTTATGCTGTAGTAAGTTCTTCAACCATCTATCCTGTAGTAAGTTCTTCAACCATCTATCCTGTAGTAAGTTCTTCAACCATCTATGCTGTAGTAAGTTCTTCAACCATCTATGTATTTATGCTGTAGTAAGTTCTTCAACCATCTATCCTGTAGTAAGTTCTTCAACCATCTATGATGTAGTAAGTTCTTCAACCATTTATGTATTTATGCTGTAGTAAGTTCTTCAACCATCTATCCTGTAGTAAGTTCTTCAACCATCTATCCTGTAGTAAGTTCTTCAACCATCTATGCTGTAGTAAGTTCTTCAACCATCTATGTATTTATGCTGTAGTAAGTTCTTCAACCATCTATCCTGTAGTAAGTTCTTCAACCATCTATACTGTAGTAAGTTCTTCAACCATCTATGCTGTAGTAAGTTCTTCAACCATCTATGATGTAGTAAGGTCTTCAACCATCTATGTATTTATGCTGTAGTAAGTTCTTCAACCATCTATGATGTAGTAATGTCTTCAACCATCTATGTATTTATGCTGTAGTAAGTTCTTCAACCATCTATGATGTAGTAAGTTCTTCAACCATCTATGCTGTAGTAAGTTCTTCAACCATCTATGTATTTATGCTGTAGTAAGTTCTTCAACCATCTATGCTGTAGTAAGTTCTTCAACCATCTATGCTGTAGTAAGTTCTTCAACCATCTATACTGTAGTAAGTTCTTCAACCATCTATGCTGTAGTAAGTTCTTCAACCATCTATGATGTAGTAAGGTCTTCAACCATCTATGTATTTATGCTGTAGTAAGTTCTTCAACCATCTATGATGTAGTAATGTCTTCAACCATCTATGTATTTATGCTGTAGTAAGTTCTTCAACCATCTATGATGTAGTAAGTTCTTCAACCATCTATGCTGTAGTAAGTTCTTCAACCATCTATGTATTATGCTGTAGTAAGTTCTTCAACCATCTATGCTGTAGTAAGTTCTTCAACCATCTATGCTGTAGTAAGTTCTTCAACCATCTATACTGTAGTAAGTTCTTCAACCATCTATGCTGTAGTAAGTTCTTCAACCATCTATGATGTAGTAAGGTCTTCAACCATCTATGTATTTATGCTGTAGTAAGTTCTTCAACCATCTATGTATTTATGCTGTAGTAAGTTCTTCAACCATCTATGTATTTATGCTGTAGTAAGTTCTTCAACCATCTATGCTGTAGTAAGTTCTTCAACCATCTATGCTGTAGTAAGTTCTTCAACCATCTATGCTGTAGTAAGTTCTTCAACCATCTATGATGTAGTAAGGTCTTCAACCATCTATGATGTAGTAAGTTCTTCAACCATCTATGATGTAGTAAGTTCTTCAACCATCTATGATGTAGTAAGGTCTTCAACCATCTATGTATTTATGCTGTAGTAAGTTCTTCAACCATCTATGATGTAGTAATGTCTTCAACCATCTATGTATTTATGCTGTAGTAAGTTCTTCAACCATCTATGTATTTATGCTGTAGTAAGTTCTTCAACCATCTATGCTGTAGTAAGTTCTTCAACCATCTATGCTGTAGTAAGTTCTTCAATCATATATGATGTAGTAAGTTCTTCAACCATCTATGATGTAGTAAGTTCTTCAACCATCTATGATGTAGTAAGTTCTTCAACCATCTATGATGTAGTAAGGTCTTCAACCATCTATGTATTTATGCTGTAGTAAGTTCTTCAACCATCTATGCTGTAGTAAGTTCTTCAACCATCTATGCTGTAGTAAGTTCTTCAACCATCTATGTATTTATGATGTAGTAAGTTCTTCAACCATCTATGCTGTAGTAAGTTCTTCAACCATCTATGATGTAGTAAGTTCTTCAACCATCTATGATGTAGTAAGGTCTTCAACCATCTATGTATTTATGCTGTAGTAAGTTCTTCAACCATCTATGCTGTAGTAAGTTCTTCAACCATCTATGCTGTAGTAAGTTCTTCAACCATCTATGTATTTATGATGTAGTAAGTTCTTCAACCATCTATGATGTAGTAAGTTCTTCAACCATCTATGATGTAGTAAGTTCTTCAACCATCTATGATGTAGTAAGGTCTTCAACCATCTATGTATTTATGCTGTAGTAAGTTCTTCAACCATCTATGCTGTAGTAAGTTCTTCAACCATCTATGCTGTAGTAAGTTCTTCAACCATCTATGATGTAGTAAGTTCTTCAACCATCTATGATGTAGTAAGGTCTTCAACCATCTATGATGTAGTAAGGTCTTCAACCATCTATGTATTTATGCTGTAGTAAGTTCTTCAACCATCTATGATGTAGTAAGTTCTTCAACCATATATGATGTAGTAAGTTCTTCAACCATCTATGCTGTAGTGAGTTCTTCAACCATCTATGATGTAGTAAGTTGTTCAACCATCTATGCTGTAGTAAGTTCTTCAACCATCTATGTATTTATGCTGTAGTAAGTTCTTCAACCATCTATACTGTAGTAAGTTCTTCAACCATCTATGATGTAGTAAGTTCTTCAACCATCTATGCTGTAGTAAGTTCTTCAACCATCTATGCTGTAGTAAGTTCTTCAACCATCTATGCTGTAGTAAGTTCTTCAACCATCTATGATGTAGTAAGTTCTTCAACCATCTATGATGTAGTAAGGTCTTCAACCATCTATGATGTAGTAAGGTCTTCAACCATCTATGTATTTATGCTGTAGTAAGTTCTTCAACCATCTATGCTGTAGTAAGTTCTTCAACCATCTATATATGTATGCTGTAGTAAGTTTTTCAACCATCTATGATGTAGTAAGTTCTTCAACCATCTATGTATTTATGCTGTAGTAAGTTCTTCAACCATCTATGCTGTAGTAAGTTCTTCAACCATCTATGTAACCATCTATGTATTTATGCTGTAGTAAGTTCTTCAACCATCTATCCAGTAGTAAGTTCTTCAACCATCTATCCAGTAGTAAGTTCTTCAACCATCTATGTATTTATGCTTTAGTAAGTTCTTCAACCATCTATCCTGTAGTAAATTATTCAACCATCTATCCAGTAGTAAGTTCTTCAACCATCTATGTATTTATGCTGTAGTAAGTTCTTCAACCATCTATGTATTTATGCTGTAGTAAGTTCTTCAACCATCTATGCTGTAGTAAGTTCTTCAACCATCTATGCTGTAGTAAGTTCTTCAACCATCTATGCTGTAGTAAGTTCTTCAACCATCTATGATGTAGTAAGGTCTTCAACCATCTATGTATTTATGCTGTAGTAAGTTCTTCAACCATCTATGCTGTAGTAAGTTCTTCAACCATCTATGCTGTAGTAAGTTCTTCAACCATCTATGTATTTATGATGTAGTAAGTTCTTCAACCATCTATGCTGTAGTAAGTTCTTCAACCATCTATGATGTAGTAAGTTCTTCAACCATCTATGATGTAGTAAGGTCTTCAACCATCTATGTATTTATGCTGTAGTAAGTTCTTCAACCATCTATGCTGTAGTAAGTTCTTCAACCATCTATGCTGTAGTAAGTTCTTCAACCATCTATGTATTTATGATGTAGTAAGTTCTTCAACCATCTATGATGTAGTAAGTTCTTCAACCATCTATGATGTAGTAAGTTCTTCAACCATCTATGATGTAGTAAGGTCTTCAACCATCTATGTATTTATGCTGTAGTAAGTTCTTCAACCATCTATGCTGTAGTAAGTTCTTCAACCATCTATGCTGTAGTAAGTTCTTCAACCATCTATGATGTAGTAAGTTCTTCAACCATCTATGATGTAGTAAGGTCTTCAACCATCTATGATGTAGTAAGGTCTTCAACCATCTATGTATTTATGCTGTAGTAAGTTCTTCAACCATCTATGATGTAGTAAGTTCTTCAACCATATATGATGTAGTAAGTTCTTCAACCATCTATGCTGTAGTAAGTTCTTCAACCATCTATGATGTAGTAAGTTGTTCAACCATCTATGCTGTAGTAAGTTCTTCAACCATCTATGTATTTATGCTGTAGTAAGTTCTTCAACCATCTATACTGTAGTAAGTTCTTCAACCATCTATGATGTAGTAAGTTCTTCAACCATCTATGCTGTAGTAAGTTCTTCAACCATCTATGCTGTAGTAAGTTCTTCAACCATCTATGCTGTAGTAAGTTCTTCAACCATCTATGATGTAGTAAGTTCTTCAACCATCTATGATGTAGTAAGGTCTTCAACCATCTATGATGTAGTAAGGTCTTCAACCATCTATGTATTTATGCTGTAGTAAGTTCTTCAACCATCTATGCTGTAGTAAGTTCTTCAACCATCTATATATGTATGCTGTAGTAAGTTTTTCAACCATCTATGATGTAGTAAGTTCTTCAACCATCTATGATTCTGTAGTAAGTTCTTCAACCATCTATGCTGTAGTAAGTTCTTCAACCATCTATGTAACCATCTATGTATTTATGCTGTAGTAAGTTCTTCAACCATCTATGTATTTATGCTGTAGTAAGTTCTTCAACCATCTATGCTGTAGTAAGTTCTTCAACCATCTATGATGTAGTAAGTTCTTCAACCATCTATGCTGTAGTAAGTTCTTCAACCATCTATGCTGTAGTAAGTTCTTCAACCATCTATGCTGTAGTAAGTTCTTCAACCATCTATGTATTTATGCTGTAGTAAGTTCTTCAACCATCTATGTATTTATGCTGTAGTAAGTTCTTCAACCATCTATGCTGTAGTAAGTTCTTCAACCATCTATGATGTAGTAAGTTCTTCAACCATCTATGCTGTAGTAAGTTCTTCAACCATCTATGCTGTAGTAAGTTCTTCAACCATCTATGCTGTAGTAAGTTCTTCAACCATCTATGTATTTATGCTGTAGTAAGTTCTTCAACCATCTATGTATTTATGCTGTAGTAAGTTCTTCAACCATCTATGCTGTAGTAAGTTCTTCAACCATCTATGATGTAGTAAGTTCTTCAACCATCTATGATGTAGTAAGTTCTTCAACCATCTATGTATTTATGCTGTAGTAAGTTCTTCAACCATCTATGATGTAGTAAGTTCTTCAACCATCTATGCTGTAGTAAGTTCTTCAACCATCTATGCTGTAGTAAGTTCTTCAACCATCTATGCTGTAGTAAGTTCTTCAACCATCTATGTATTTATGCTGTAGTAAGTTCTTCAACCATCTATGTATTTATGCTGTAGTAAGTTCTTCAACCATCTATGCTGTAGTAAGTTCTTCAACCATCTATGATGTAGTAAGTTCTTCAACCATCTATGCTGTAGTAAGTTCTTCAACCATCTATGCTGTAGTAAGTTCTTCAACCATCTATGCTGTAGTAAGTTCTTCAACCATCTATGTATTTATGCTGTAGTAAGTTCTTCAACCATCTATGTATTTATGCTGTAGTAAGTTCTTCAACCATCTATGCTGTAGTAAGTTCTTCAACCATCTATGATGTAGTAAGCTCTTCAACCATCTATGATGTAGTAAGTTCTTCAACCATCTATGATGTAGTAAGGTCTTCAACCATCTATGATGTAGTAAGTTCTTCAACCATCTATGATGTAGTAAGTTCTTCAACCATCTATACTGTAGTAACAATTTATAACAAAGAGAGTTGAATTTGCATCAACTACGCATTAGCTATATGTGACTTGTATTTCTGTAGAACTTTTGTTTATTTACAGTTGCTTGACGGGCCTGGAGGAATTCTGTCATATAGAGGACTTAGTTCTCGACAACAATGAGATCAGGGACAGCACCGTGTTCCCCCACCTACAACATCTACACACCCTCACTCTCAATAAGAATAAGGTAGGCATGATAGACAGGGCTAAATAAACTGCTGTATGTGACAGTGTGCAGGGGCACACACAGAACTGTGGTGTAGGATGAGGCATTATTGGGTAGACTGACAGACATTCATCAACATTTGACTTATACAGAGAAATAAGACAAGAAATTTATGGTGATATTATTTTGAATATTGATTACTTGAACATGTCAGAAACTGATAAACTTTGCCTACTTATGAACACTTACCCCAGAAAATCAGCAAAATGTATAATGAAATCTTATGTGCTAAGAAGAAGTATTATGTATTCATAAATATTTGTGTACTATAAATGTCTTATATGTCCATATATGTATATTTGTACATACTTAATAACTTGTGAATTGAAATCATTTGTCATAGCTAATGATATATTGTATACCGTTAACGGTTGTTAATAATTATAATTTAAAGTTTAAAGTGACTTATAGGTCCACTGGGCCGGGTGCTATAGTAATATTATATATTTATTGTAATATTGTATGTATGAACGCACATGTCATTATATTAAAAATTTTCTTATCTTATCATTTGCATGAAAATCACTGAATAACATGAATCCTTGGTACAAATATTTACAGCAACAATTGTAATACAAAATTTATTCAAATGGGGTTACCTTTGTTTTAATGTAGGCCAACTGAAAGGAATAAGTCAACTGAATGAAAACTATTGAAACAAATTCTTCTCAAAGAGAAACTTTAAATAAACTTGTACACAAATAGTAGCCTGGGAACAGGCGTCGATAAACTTGTAAACAAATAGTAGCCTGGGAACAGGCGTCGATATATTTTGCCTGGTCAGTCAAATAAATATATTTTAACACCGAGACCATTAATTGGGCCGTATTGAGTATCTGATAATATCATTTTGCCAGAAATTAAAAAGTGAAAAATCAACGGAGTGGAATACAGTGTAAACCAATATAGTAGGGTTCTTTTAAAAGAAAAATGTCAAATAAAGGAATTAATTCCTACAAAGGCGATTTTTGGTATATGCAATATATAGGGTGTTTTACCTAATATAGTAAAAGTCCACCACAGTCTTCCGATGTTAATGTTTATTGTAAATATTCATGACACCACATGTTTATATCAACAATTGATGCAGAGAAGCAGATAGAAGAATTCAAAAGAGTGCAAAGTATTTGATTGACACTCTTCACAACCTCGGTTTCTGCTGTAGTTACAAAGAGGTTCAGAGATATGAACAAAACGCTGCTGTCAGTAACGACTCCGATATACCCGGACATACTTCAGACCAATTTGTGCAATACGTTGCCGACAACGTTGACCACAATATCCAGACTATAGACGGCCATGGGACCTTTCATGGAATTGCAGCAGCGACGCCAGGTGGAAAATGTAATAAAACTATTCCCAGACTGAAGATATCAATGACTGAACTAAATGAGATTGGCAAGATCAATGTGCACTTTTATAGTCCAACGAAAAGCTCCGATATGAGTTATGGGACGTTATCTGAACTTCCCAGTACCATGGATGATACATCAAACATAGATATCCTCTGGAAGACGACGTGGTTGTTAGAAGATGATCGAACATCTTGGAGTGGAAGCATGCAAATGATTAATACCAATGGTGAATACCCAGGTCAGTCATCAGTAGTATTCATGCTCATGATTGATCTCAACCCAAGCGACGAGACATGTATATATTCAACGCTGATCTGGGTCAGCCAGCACGCAAAGCAATATAATGTGACGCCTGTGGTAACATTCGACCAACCTCTGTGGTTCAATGCAAATATGATTGTTAGTGCAGAACCATCCAGCAGTGATGTCAGTAAGGTTGTTGTTCAATTAGGAGGGTTTCACACGGAAATGAGCTTCCTTGGTGCTGTTGGACACATAATGAACGACTCGGGTCTCCAGGAAGTAATCACAACAGTGTATGCGGAAAAGGCAGTGAGTCATATGCTTACCGGAAAAGCTGTAGCTAGAGCCTTAAGAGGTCATGGACTGGTTTACATGGCCCTCCAGTCACTCATAGTATGTGAAGTGTTTAATCTCGACCTGATAGGTAGAGATCTGGATGAAACTGATGGCCAGGAACAGGAAGCAGAAGGAATTTATCTTGAGCACATTGAGAATGTCGCACAGAGCAGTTCACAATCTGTAGAACATGAGGATAGTATTCCACAGCCTCACAATGATAGTACCTCAACACATGGGAAAAGTAAGAATATCTCTTATGAGATGAGGAATGATACAGTTTCGAAAACTGATAGAGAATCGACAATGGATGGGATTTCGCATGAGATTGACGCTGATTTAGAATCTGCTCTGGAATTGTTTGACAATGTATTGACAGGAGAAATAGGCATAGAACAGACATGTAAAGATGAAATAGTCACACAAATTCAAAGCAGAATGGATGCATAGTGTGACAAAATATCAGCTAACAGTAGAACAGCATGATTGTGGTTGCAATATATTGAAATGGTGGAATTACTGAGAGAATTCATAAAAGCAGAGCGAACAGGAAACTGGCAGTTACACTTGAAGACATTAAGGGCCATGTTACCATATTTCACAGCATCTGGGCATAACTTATATGCCAAATCAGCCTATTTGTATCTAGTGAAAATGAATGCCTTGCAGAAAACACACCCAAAGCTCTATGAATATATCATGAAAGGGTTTCATGTTGTTAGACGGAGTGATAGGTATTGGACTGGATTGTCGACAGATCTAGTGATTGAGCAGGTACTTATGCGGAGTTTGAAGAGACCAGGGGGACTGACTCGAGGTAGAGGAATGACTGAGATACCAAGAGCCGTGTGGGTACTCTCTCGACCTGCAACATCGTCTATTAATGAAGCAATGCAAACCTTCTCTGGTGCGATATATACCTCAAGTGAACAACACAAAGATACATACTTATCAGTGCGAAAGCGATATAAAAAAGACATGCAAGTGGTAACTGCGTATCTACTTGAACGAAACCCATTCAAAACCGAAAATGATCTCAAAAGCATAACAAGTGGGGTAGTGGCGTATGATAGTACTGCTGATCAGGCAAAGCAGATTGGAGAGAATATTGTGACAAAGATGGCTGGCCAAAAAGTAAACGAGTTCTCGTTCAAGAGGAAAGATGCAGTCGTGCCTATGAATGATAAATCTGCATTCAAAATTCATGAAGATACAGTCAAGATCGACCCTCAGTTGTTGTTCCAGAGATTAGTTAGTGCGGCTAACAGAATGACTAATGAACCCGATCTTCCACTTACATATGAGTTATGCACACACCCACCGGCATTATTTGAATCATCCAGACACATGAGAGTAGCAGACAAACCTGTATTAGCGAATGCTATGAAGTCAGCCGACAATCCTAGTCCGAGAACACATGATCCTGGTGATAGTTATCATGTTGTTGATGGTGGTATGTTGCTGCAGTGGATTCCTTGGGAAAGTGGTCAGATATTTGAAGAAAGTTGTTCTACATACGTCCAGTTTGTGCAGTCTAGGTACACCAATTGCATTGTTGCCTTTGATGGTTATGACAATGGGCCAACTACTAAAGACAGCACTCATGGTCGTAGAACTGCACGAATGGTTGGTACAGAAGTAAGATTTACCCAATCCAGCACATTTAGAGGAGGGAAAAAGAAAACATTTCTAGCTAACCCAAAAAACAAACATTCTTCATAAACATGCTGTCAGGGAAAATGAACAGTGAGGGCATAGAAACATCACACGCCGTTGCCGATGCCGATTTACTCATCATATTAACAGCTATACGCCGTTCACAGTCAAAACCAACCATATTGGTCGGAGATGACACTGACCTATTGGTGTTATTGTGTTATCACACATCACATGACTCGCACCCTGTATATCTACAGCCTAGGCCCAAATTCAACCGTAGTATATGTTGGGATATACACAAACTACAAGCGTACCTTGGCGACGATGTTTGTAGGAACATACTGTTCTTACATGCTGTGTTGGGGTGCGATATGACATCAAAAGTGTATGGCTTAGGAAAAGGGACTGCTCTGAAAGCATTTGAAAAGAGTGAAGTATTCCGTCATGTTGCATCAGTGTTTCATACACCACCAACAGAGGTGACAAAAGAGAATATTGTCAGCAGTGGGGAACAAGCTCTCGTGTATCTATACAAAGGCAGTCGTTGAGAAACATTGGACAGCTTACGTGTGAGCAAGTTTGTCGAAAAGGTAGCCAAAAGTACCATGTTTGTTGATCCGAAACAACTCCCCCCAACCTCTGATGCTGCAGAATTCCACAGCTTGCGAGTTTACCTGCAAGTACAGGACTGGAAATGTGATGATGCACTGAATCCAACGGACTGGGGCTGGGAACTAGTTGGAGACTAGGAAAGGTCCAGCTCCAGTACATATATTGAAGGTTGTGCGTTGTACTTGTTCTAGTGGCTGTAAAACAAAGGCATGCAGCTGCAAAAAAGTTGGCCTTGAATGTAGTTCTGCATGTAGTTCCTGCAAAGGATTTAGTTGTGAAAATTCATTACATCCAGACTTTGAACCTGACTACTAGCAGTTTACATTGTGCATAAATGTCTGCACATAAAATAGATTTGTCTGCACATAAAATAGATTTGTAATCATCTTGGAATGCGAATTTGATAGTACACTAGTTGAGAACCAGTACCAGTTTTAACATTTCCTATGTTTGTTTTCTGCGACCACATTGTCAAATCCAGATTATTACAATAATGTATACGCGTAATATTCATTGATGCTAATTTGCATAGTTCTGTGTTTTGACGCCATATTGGATATTCTAAATTGACCAGCAGCAATGGACTCTCGTGACCTTTTCACATGTTGTATTTCACATTCAATACAATAAATACACCATACAATTGTTTATGTAGGACACCATTACTTTGTATATGTAAAAATATTGATATATCTTGAAAAAACGAATTTTCAGTGGCCATTTTGGATTTTTGCCACCCATTTTGGATTTTTGCCACCATATTGGATTGTTTTTGAAAACGGTAATGGCTTTAATCTATGCGCAATTTATATTTATACTTCCATGTCCAATTTTAACTTCCTAAGAAATAAAGATGGAGTTATAGGCGGATTCCAGAATTTCGCAGTTTTGTTTATATTTTCAACGTTTTACCCCAAAAAAGGCATTTAGCATCAGAAGACTGTGGTGGACTTTTACTATGTTAGTTAAGACACCCTATATATTGCATATACCAAAAATCGCTTTTGTAGGAATAAATTCCTTTATTTTCATAAAAGAACCCTACTAATACTCGA
>CM026390.1:30367211-30386442 GCA_014843695.1 Archivesica marissinica
GGGGGGCAGGGGCGGCTATGGTGGCAGATTTCCAGTTCTGTAGATATATGTGGGAGATCTGGTCCGGGGGGGCAGGGGCGGCTATGGTGGCAGATTTCCAGTTCTGTAGATATATGTGGGAGATCTGGTCCGGGGGGGCAGGGGCGGCTATGTTCTCCTTTATTGTGTCCTAGATCCACACCAAGTGCCTGTGGTGATGGGCAAGTGATTGGAAGTCAACAGCCTCAACCACACGGCCACCGTGGCCCCTTGTAGTAATATCTAATACAATACTTGCAGGGCCATTCAAAGGTTATAAAACAGAGTCACATGCATTCAAGTACTCAATATGAATTAATTTACACGATACTGCTATAACACTGTATATCATACGGTAAATATAACACAATTATACGGTAGATATAACACAATTATACGGTAGATATAGTATAACACAATTATACACACATGAAGACAAATTTAGCTTAGTCATTTCCCAATATTTAAATGTAAATTGGATTGTAAACAGTTTCACAAATTTAAAGAAAAAAAACTTAAATTGAAAAATAAACTGGGGAAGTACCCAATGTGAATTGACCTACTTTTAGTAAAGTAACACTATTGACAAATGTATCTGTCAGCAGAATGATCAGACTGACATAGTGGTACATGTATACAATATTATAATGGTAGCTAGGACCATCCTTAAAATATTGTTTGTTTGGCATAACTCGACCGACCCAGTTAAATTCGCTCAAACCCCCCAAAAAAGTTTTATGAGATGTCCTGCCGATTTGCCTTTTTTACGAGTGACACAGGTGGGACAGACTTTAGTTAGTGAGGAAACTAATTGCTAGATACTAAATAATAAGCTTAATTAACATGACATCAGATACTCTGTTTATTTTCTTTCCTGGTAAAAGCCTTCAATATGCATAACAACCAACCCCCAAAAAAAACTAAACTTTTTTTTTTCCGACCTACCTTCCCATCTCAAATTGTCTGGGTTACATTATGCCAAATAAATAAAATTTAAAGGATGTCCTAGTGGTAATTAATAGCTGATACTTTGGTAGCTAGGCTCTTTAAAAGCTAATATCATTTTCACTATATAAAACAACGAGTGTAGAACATAACCCCACCCCCCATGGACAGAATCCCCCCACCCCATGTTTTGTGAATCATGACATAATCATCCCCATAAAATCCCACTCCTTTCAGATTAAAGGTAGGACCCTAACCATAGCCCTAATCCTAGACGGGCTATTTTGTCCTCCTGTGTTAAAACCATGGGGGATTATGTCCGGGGGTGGGGGTTATGTCTCAAAACTACACATCTTTGATGTCCTTTAAACATCAACATATCTTTGATGTCCTTTAAACATCAACATATCGTTGATGTCCTTTAAACATCAAAATATCTTTGATGTCCTTTAAACATCAAAATAGCTTTGATGTCCTTTAAACAACAACATATCTGTGATGTCCTTTAAACATCAACACATCTTTGATGTCCTTTAAACATCAACACATCTTTGATATCCTTTAAACATCAACACATCTTTGATGTCCTATAAACATCAACACATCTTTGATGTCCTTTAAACATCAACATATATTTGATGTCCTTTAAACATCAACACATCTTTGATGTCCTTTAAACATCAACATATCTTTGATGTCCTTTAAACATCAACATATCTTTGATGTCTTTTAAACATGAAAATGCTTTATCAAAACACAATACTAACACATATATGAAGAAATAGGCCATTAACCCTTTCCTTCATAGGTTAATATACTATTACATCTCCATACAAACGACAGCCATTTAGCTATCATGCAGTGGATAAGTAGTGGCCATATCTATCCCACCTCCATAGATATTACTGGACTACATGAGATTTAGGTTAATATACTATTATATCTCCATACAAACGACAACCATTTAGCCATCATGCAGTGGATAAGTAGTCGCCATATCTATCCCACCTCCATAGATATTATTGGAACTACATGAGATTCTGGTTAATATACTATTATATCTCCATAGTAACGACAGCCATTTAGCTATCATGCAGTGGATAAGTAGTCGCCATATCTATCCCACCTCCATAGATATTACTGGAACTACATGAGATTCTGGTTAATATACTATTATATCTCCATAGTAACGACAGCCATTTAGCCATCATGCAGTGGATAAGTAGTCGCCATATCTATCCCACCTCCATAGATATTACTGGGACAACATGAGATTCTGGCCTTTATTATGAACATTGGTTTGCTACTACATTGTCAATGTATGTCGTATTGGTAATGGCGTCAAGAGGTGCTTCTATGAGGGTAAGGGTTAATGTATGTTGTATTGGTAATGGCGTCAAGAGGTGCTTCTATGAGGGAAAGGGTCAAATGGAAAAATTAAATTGAATTACAGTTAGGGGCAATACAACATAGATCTACTGATATGCAATACATATTTGATCCTCGGATGGGCAAATTTGTGAGATGGTATGGTGGTCGCCAGAGCGGACAGGTCGGTTACACAGTTAGGTAGGTGTCACAGACTAAAGTAAAGTTTTCTTTCAATTTAGTGAGGTATAACCCCCAATAATTGCACATGGTTAGAATAACAACATTCACTTCACATTGTTAGTGGGGTATAACCCCCAATAATTGCACATGTTTAGAATAACCACATTCACTACACATTGTTAGTGAGGTATAACCCCCAATAATTGCACATGTTTAGAATAACCACATTCACTTCACATTGTTAGTGGGGTATAACCCCCAATAATTGCACATGTTTAGAATAACCACATTCACTACACATTGTTAGTGGGGTATAACCCCCAATAATTGCACATGTTTAGAATAACCACATTCACTACACATTGTTAGTGAGGTATAACCCCAATAATTGCACATGTTTAGAATAACCACATTCACTTCACATTGTTAGTGGGATATAACCCCCAATCACTTTACATGGTTAGAATAACAACATTCACTACACATTGTTAGTGGGGTATAACCCCCAATCACTTTACATGGTTAGAATAACAACATTCACTTAGTTTATACAAATTGATTTTAGCTCAATTGCGAAACAAGTTTTAGCTAGTGGATGCGCATTCACTTCAGGTGTGAAAAGCCCGGAGTTTGAGTTCCGCTGGAGCTGTTACAATTGTGCATTTAAATTCCACGTTGCCTCTTCTCTCTCCCTCATGGCGATGGATTCCACCAGGAATGAGGTCTCGAGAATGATCAACATAAGTTGTAAGAACTTGTTTCACAATTGAGGTAAAATATTGATTGTATAAATTAATAGAAATTAGCTATTATTATCTACAAGTTTCATCAAACTTGACCAAGTCAATTCAGAAGTCGAAAATAGAGTATTAACATGTCTTAACAACGCTGCCAGTATGAATTTTGCACTTTGTACAATTTGGGTTAGAATGCCTCGGTATTTGGGATCTACTAGATGCACTCTACATAATTTGGGTTAGAATGTCTCGGTATTTGGGATCTACTAGATGCACTCTACATAATTTGGGTTAGAATGCCTCGGTATTTGGGATCTACTAGATGCACTCTACATAATTTGGGTTAGAACGCCTTGGTATTTGGGATCTACTAGATGCACTCTACACAATTTGGGTTGGAACGACTCGGTATTTGGGATCTACTAGATGAACTCTACATAATTTGGGTTGGAATGACTCGGTATTTGGGATCTACTAGATGCACTCTACACAATTTGGGTCGGAACGACTCGGTATTTGGGATCTACTAGATGAACTCTACATAATTTGGGTTGGAATGACTCGGTATTTGGGATCTACTAGATGAACTCTACATAATTTGGGTCGGAACGACTCGGTATTTGGGATCTACTAGATGCACTCGACATAATTTGTGTTGGAATGACTCGGTATTTGGGATCTACTAGATGAACTCTACATAATTTGGGTTGGAACGACTCGGTATATGGGATCTACTAGATGCACTTACTCATCTATACCAAGTTTCATCAACATTAATCCAGCTGTTTGGAAGGAAAGCCAAATACAGTCAAGATGGCCATCAGCTAGGGTTTTCGGAATGGAATGAAATTAGCTATTTTTCATCTACTAATTACCTCTATCCTCCATTTCTAGTTTTATCAAAATTGTACAAGTGGTTTGGGCGGAGAAGTACATGTAGATATTTTAATTCTTTTTGAGTCCCCTTTCCGGGTAACCCCTTTTATATCTTCATGCATATGTAACTCATATGAGAAAAACATGCAGTCAGTCTGGGACTCAAACCAGGGCCCCCAGCCCCTCTCACTTACAGGGCGATTGCTCTACCAACTGAGCTAACTGGCCTGCCTGCATATCATCTCACATAACTTGGTTAGACATTTACACATATACTCTTCAATCACATTGTATACATATTACTTTTTTTTTAAATTTAAGTTTAATTTTTAAGTCGCTAGCGGTTGCCCATTTGAGCGACGGGCAGTTTACCTAACAACATCTTTCCTGCACAGGCTCCAGCGGTTAACCAGTACTTGGTGCACCAACCACCGTAAGAAATTGCCAATTTTTTCATATAAAGAGACACAGTCTGAGCGGGGCTCGAACCCATGACCATTAATGAGGATAGGTTACAGTGGTATCCTATCATCACTGTACTTTCTTTGATTATCTATAATTATGTTTAAAACACTATCATGACATCATACCTTTGTGCTTGTAGTCCATTATTATTAATATTGGACTGGTGTCAAAAGGCCAGAGTATTATATTAAATACTACGCATACATGTACAAAATTAACAATTTTAATTAGTAGGATCTTAGTAGGATATAAGTGTGTGTTTTAAGTACGGTAAGATATAAGCCTCAAACGCATTCAATATGTAAAATATCGGTACTGTCTTCAGCGCTACGCGCCTCACACTGTCCAATATTATACATTTTGGATTGTTTTCGTCTTTATATCCTATACATAAAGAAATATATTATTTAGTGAGGTGTGTCCTGTGATGATAAATGCATAGAAAACTGGGGTAAGTTTATTAGAAAAAATATGAGGTTCATGGTTCATAGAAAACCTTGACTGATGAATCCAAAACAAGGTATACATGTATAAGCTGAACGGTTATGAAGGATAGAGATAGGACGTGTGACAGATCGTTAGAGATGGGTGGGACGTGTGACAGATCGCTAGAGATATGTGTGATGTGTGACAGATCATTAGAGATAGGCGTGACATTTGACAGATTGTTAGAGATAGTGTGACATGTGACAGATCGTTAGAGATATGTGTGACGTGTGACAGATAGTTAGAGATAGGCGTGACATGTGACAGATTGTCAGAGATAGGTGTGATGTGTGACAGATTGTTAGAGATAGCATGATGTGTGACATATCGTTAGAGATAGGCGTGACGTGTGACATATCATTAGAGATAGGCATGACGTGTGACATATCATTAGAGATATGCGTGACATGTGACATATCGTTAGAGATAGGCATGACGTGTGACGTGTGACATATCGTTAGAGATAGGCATGACATGTGACATATCATTAGAGATAGGCATGACATGTGACATATTGTTAGAGATAGGCATGATGTGTGACATATCATTAGAGATATGCGTGATGTGTGACATATCATTAGAGATATGCGTGATGTGTGACATATCGTTAGAGATATGCATGATGTGTGACATATCATTAGAGATATGCGTGATGTGTGACATATCGTTAGAGATATGCGTGATGTGTGACATATCGTTAGAGATATGCATGACGTGTGACATATCATTAGAGATATGCGTGATGTGTGACATATCGTTAGAGATATGCGTGACATGTGACATATCATTAGAGATAGGCATGACATGTGACATATCGTTAGAGATAGGCGTGACATGTGACATATCATTAGAGTTAGGCATGATGTGTGACATATCGTTAGAGGTAGGCGTGACATGTGACATATCGTTAGAGATAGGTGTGACGTGTGACATATCATTAGAGGTAGGCGTGACATGTGACATATTGTTAGAGATAGGCATGATGTGTGACATATCGTTAGAGGTAGGCGTGACATATCGTTAGAGATAGGCATGATGTGTGACATATCGTTAGAGGTAGGCGTGACATGTGACATATCGTTAGTGATAGGCATGATGTGTGACATATCGTTAGAGGTAGGCGTGACATGTGACATATCGTTAGAGGTAGGCATGATGTATGACATATCATTAGAGGTAGGCGTGACATGTGACATATCGTTAGAGATAGGTGTGACATGTGACAAATATATTTCTACTTGCTCGACAGATACTTGTTTTCAACAATACGACTATATCTTATCAATATTTGTATGACCTCTAATCTAGTACATGTCAATCTGCACCAATCATAATGAAGCATTTAGCGGTCCAGTTTATTTTATATTCCATTGTTTATCTGAGCAGCAACAGCCAGCAGTAGAAACAACAACAAAACAACAACAACAACAACAACAACAACATTAATGATGTGAACGGTTAACCCATTTCATTCTGGATACATTAAAATATTTTTGCAAACAACACAGATCCTGATCAGCCTGCAGCATCACATAGCCAAGTTTCTTAGCAAGATTATCTGAATAGCAAACAGCATAGAGCCTGATGAGACGGCAAGTTCTGTGGCGGTTTATCTGGCTCTATGTTCTTTGCAAATACTGTTTGAACGGTATCCAGAATTAAATGGGTTAATCAGTTCATTTCTCAGTGCTTGTTTTTAATACCAACACTATAAACACAAACTCGTGACATTCTGGGGGATTTTAGGTAGCTTACATAAAACTTCCCCTGATCATGTGATATATAATATAGATACCGGCCATTCATAAATCACGAAACTGGTGCAGTATGACCTATTATACACATCGTTGAATACGAAACTGAAACTGCCGAGATACTGATCACTGTCATTCTAATTAAGTTGTAGTTGTTTATTCTAAACCGACCAAGGTTCATTCTAGGTCATCATTTTTGGGAGAAGTGAGAAAGCACGTGATCGCTTCCTTAAATGGTGTTCTTTAATATACTTCTGCAAAATAGGGTTAAAATGCACAGTACAACCATTAAATACAACATTTGAATAGAAGGAGTGCTTTATAATGGGCCAGTGTATCTTGCTAGACAAAAGTTTGTTTGAAAATTGTAAAAACCAACAAGGCGAAGTGGGGCCCCCCCAGAGGGCTAAGTCAGGGTCCCTAGGGTGAGACTATTTCGCCCACATCGCCCTCTAAAATGATCCCTGCCGACTACTTGATTTCGTCATATTCTGCCATGAAGTAAGTTTCAATGTTTCAAATAGCTGTTATTAATGACAAATTAAAACAACATTAAACAAATGTTTACGGTACATGATGTAGCGGTACATAAACCTTTAGAATGATGTAGGCGGAATGAGCAGATAATAATTTATGAGCTGATTTGAATGACATGCCAAGCCCTACTTTCTAGGAAAAATAAGAAAACTATTACATTTGTTATTTGTTCATTTCGCCTACAGGCATACTAAAGGTTATAAATACTTTGAAATAAAACTAGAAACTCGACTCGATCTTAAAAGTACTTGCAAATGGAAGTGATTTTTCTAGGAAAAATAAGAAAACTATTACACATTTGTTATTTGCTAATTTCGCCTACAGCATACTACTAAAGGTTATAAATATTTTGAGAAAAACTAGAAACTCGACTCGATCTTAAAAGTACTTGCAAATGGAAGTGATTTTACAGTTAGCCTTTTACCCTTTTGACAAGGAACCATCAACTATTTATATGAAACAAATATCTTATTCAGCCTTTACCTGCTTAGTAAATAAAATCACATTTACAAATAACATAGATCCAGATCAGCCACGGCGTAATGTAACCCCACGTCTGATCATGATCTATGTTGTTTGCTATTCAGCCAAGTGTTTTAGCTCCACTATCCAAATAGCAAACAGTAAAGAGCCTGATCAGATGGCACAGACCGTGGAAGTCGTGATAGCGCAGTGGATGCGTGTTCGCTTCAGGTCCGGAGTTTGCGCCCCGCTGGAGCCGTTACGATTGTTTATTTAAATTCCACGTTGCCTCTTCTCTCTCCCTCGTGGCAATGGATTCCATCAGGAATGAGGTCTCGAGAGTGATTAATATAAGTTGTAAGATCTTGTTTCGCAAACGAGCTAAACATGTGTATAAACTAAACTAAATGTGGCTCTCTATGCTATTTGCAAAAGTGATTTTGTCTGCAACCTGTTAACCCATTTGAATTTGGATACATTTAAAGGCTTTTGCAAACAACATAGATCCAGATCAGCCGCAGCGTGACGCTGCGTGCTGATCAGAATCTATGTTGTTTGTTACATAGCCAAGTGTCTAGAGCAAGATCATCTGAATAGCAAACAACATAGAGCCTGATCAGACAGCAGGTTCCGTGGCGGCTGATCTGGCTCTATGTTCTTTGCAAATACTGTTTGAACGGTATCCAGAATGAAATGGGTTAATAGAGGATTAGCTTAAACATATTTTATTTCCCAATATAATACATATTGAACACTGCATACATTACACTGTGTCACATATCAAATAATAGATGATTGAAATGTACTGGAACCAATTGTTGATACTATGACTGTATAATCTTGCATCAGAAGATTAAAAAATAAAAGATTTTTTCTGGACGAATGGGAATTTATATGATAAGAATTACTGCTATGTATTCGTATTATAGGTATTAAAATTGTCCATTTGTTTTCAGGGAACTAGTTCCAAGCTTCCACTGGTGTGCGCATAGAAATACAGACTTGAGCTGGAATCCAGAAATGGCCAGGTCAATGTATTTACGTAGTTGGAATTCTGCAACAATAATTGGTTCCCATATGATTCGCGATTGTTCCAGCAGGGATGTGACGTGGTATATACTATTATTATGTTGGACAGGGTTTCATGTTATTGTCAACATGTTTGCATTTAATTACTAACTGTGTGTTTTACGTTTATTTATCGTCGCTACCGGTTGCCCATATGAGCGACGCCTCCTAAAGAGATTAGTCATTTTAGATTTTTGGAGGATAGTGCAATGATACAGACAGAGACCCATTCCAGAGTCTCCTCTGGTTCTTTTACATGCACAGTGTAAAGCAGCAACACGAGACGTTGGTTTAAAGTCCCATCTGAAAGACTGTTAATTTTATTAGGGTCAGATGGGGTATGCACTTTATAATTTATATACAGTCACTCAATCCTCCTTCTATTACTTATGTATATGTATAAATATGTAATAGTTGTTCTTGCTAAAGTTTCAGAGGTTACATCAACATTATACATGTTTTAGGCATTACCTATGGCAATAAATATATATAAACATAAGATAGCCCATATAAACATAAGATAGCCCTATATCAAATAAAAGTAAATATTCAACCACAGGAACTTGAAATTTTATCCATAAGCCACCAAAGGTCTCGTACCTCTATCCTAGGACACCTAAGATTTTTTTTAATAGAGGGGGGTGTCCTAGGATAGAGGTACGAGACCTTTGGTGGCTTATGGATACAATTTCAAGTTCCTGTGATTCAACCAATCAAAAGTCATAGGTGACATGTCAATCACAGTACAATTGTAACAAAATATAAATAAGGAGGTAAACAAAACTAATGCTATGATACTTGATAGGTAATTAAAATAAACCTGATATAATCTACCGGTATATAAACGAACAAGACAACGATCGGTGATGTACATCGATGATCTGTGCGTGCAAAATCTCTGTAAATAAATCCCAATAGCAAAGTAAAAACCTGGGAAATAACCGTGCCAATCAAAATCCTGGGAAATAACCGTGCCAATCAAAATCCTGGGAAATAACCGTGCCAATCAAAATCATGGGAAATAACCGTGCCAATCAAAATCCTGGGAAATAACCGTGCCAATCAATTCCTGGGAAATAACCGTGCCAACCAAATCCTGGGAAATAACCATGCCAATCAAAATCCTGGGAAATAACCGTGCCAATCAATTCCTGGGAAATAACCGTGCCAATCAAAATCATGGGAAATAACCGTGCCAATCAAAATGATCAATATGATTATAATTACACACCCACATTGACCCAATAAAATGATCGTAAGTCAGCATTTATTGGTGAACTTTCAAATTATCTATGTCTTATTAGGGTTTTTGTACATCAAATTATCTATGTCTTATTAGGGTTTTTGTACATCAAATTATCTATGTCTTATTAGGGTTTTTGTACATCAAATTATCTATGTCTTATTAGGGTTTTTGTACATCAAATTATCTATAGCTTCCACGACTTGCTCAATCTCATCCAGATCAGATATTTGGATTGCTTCTGCAAATTCTACAACGCAAGAATAGTTTGAGCACCCCCCCCCCCCCCCACACTCCCCACTCCCCACTCCCCACTCCCACACGTATTTGATTTATTATTGGTAAGTTTCCAAGGAATTAATTTGGGTTCAACAATTAAATTTTAAACTTGTCGGATGAAGAGTGTTCAATACTGAACTTAGGATGACAAGGGTTCAATACTGGACTTGGTTCAATACTGGACTTAGGATGACGAGGGTTCAATACTGGACTTAGGATGACAAGGGTTCAATACTGGACTTAGGATGACAAGGGTTCAATACTGGACTTAGAATGACAAGAGTTCAATACTGGACTTAGGATGACGAGGGTTCAATACTGGACTTAGAATGACGAGGGTTCAATACTGGACTTAGAATGACAAGGGTTCAATACTGGACTTAGGATGACGAGGGTTCAATACTGGACTTAGAATGACGAGGGTACAATACTGGACTTAGGATGACGAGGGTACAATACTGGACTTAGGATGACGATGGTTCAATACTGGACTTAGGATGACGAGTAATCAGCAATATTTGTGCAACGTACGTATTATAGACATGGAGTGTGGTAGCGGTGATGCAATTGGTAGCGTCATTAAATGTGTTTATCCTTGCAAGGCGGATATGGTACAGGACCTTAGCTTATATCAAAAGTCAAGTGCCTTATAGGATGATTGAAACCTCTTGAAAATATGTGTTATGCATACTTCATCTATGTATCTATCAAAGAATCAACAAATGCTATATTTTTGTAACATTGTGTTGTATATGATATCATGATGAATTCAATAAAATATGACTAAACTAATGAGTGAACAGTTTTTAAATACTGCGACAGAATTATATCCCCTTTGAATAAACAAACATTACGCATATCTTGATACGATAAACATCAAGAGGGTCAAAATCTCCTAAATCGCTGAGCTGACATTTGTATTCAGTGATCCCATACCACAACAGACAGGTAGATGATATTACAAGGGGACATACTGTAACTACACATCATATTTGGCAACATTCAGAAAATTGGATCAGCACAAAAAATTAATATATAAAACCATATTCGAATATTAAAAAAAAAATTCAAATCAAATTTTAATCAATTGCAGTTAAATCCTAACTTAAAAGGGTATATATATGCTAATTAGATACAGTGCTTGGAACTTGTTCGTACCTCCACACCGTGCACGTCGGGAACAAGGCACAGCTCACAGCAGGAAATTGGATCACCTGTTCCGAAGTGACCAATCCACGCCGCTGACGCATACAGACGAGGACCCGCATCGACTCTTTTTGAGTGTCTTACACTTACCTGGATCAACGACAGCTAACACTGGGGCGTTGAAGAGGCGATGAGTGACTGGGTAGGAGAAGACGGCAGTCGTTTCGCGTGGATGGCGCACTCGTCGCCTCGAACTCTTTTATCTGTCTCCAATCTCGTGCGAGCTGTTGGAGACGGAGGGATGCGACCTCGACCCCGGATGCGTCAGCGGGGTGGACAACGACGGAACAACAGAACCATTTTGCTGCTGTGAGCCGACTAATCGTGGAGATGTGGCCCTAGAAAGGATCGCACACAGACCAGGACTTGTCACCCTGGCACAGAAAGAAGGAAGGAGCCATCTGAGGATGTCACCATAAGCATCACAGAGAATAATCATCTTAGAACGCTCGCCCATATGGTTTACCGGTGGCGAGGGTAAATAAACGTACATCATCATCATCATCAGTGTTTGGAAGTGGACACCGGATAGAGATGGGAATTTCCCTGAGTTATGTAATCTTTATGTTTCGTATGTCATTTTGTTCATTTTTAAACGATATATGAACTGATGGTTATATAGATACAGTTGAGTGTGTGCTATAGATCAATGTATATAATGTAAATTTATTGTATTATAATTTGACGTCTGTACAAAATGTTTGGCAAAGGCACTAAAATAAAACATTTATTTATTTACTTAATTAATAAAAAACCTAAGGATAATATTTCGTTTATACATTTACTTACCATGCATGTATGACATATATGCATATACATATATACTATCGGGCAAGGTATATATATATATGCATGTACATTGTATTATACACGCAAATAATTAAATCATATTGGAAAGACTATTGCACTAAATATGTCTATTTTTTCTTTAAAATGGCATAAATAAAATTGCATAAAGCTCAACTGATTTTGGGGTATAACATTACAGGGCCTTCTCTTTGTTTTGTACGATGATCTGTTTTATTATGTGTGTTGTGTAGATTGTCACTACAAAATGTAGTTTCACTGTTCGCTTTCTCTATCATGCATATGTTTTGACCTCATGGGCTTTTTAGCCTAATGGTTTTGAATAAAATGTCTGTCTGTCTGTCTATATGTTTGTTTAAATCAATTAAGTTTCGTGCCCGAAGGTGCGAAATGTCATCGCGATTTGGCTCCAAATAACAAAGATGGGTGATGACATGTTGTTCACACCTTACAGAGGTCACTAATTGATTAATGCAGTCTATTTGACGGGACACAAACTGAGAAGCATTTGTTTTACAGGTACTAACTGTAGTGGAAATCGAAAGTTGGAGAAATTTGCGAATATTCGAATATTCGTTCGGAAGATCATCCGAATATTCGAATATCACAATCACCTTTCGTTGCCATCCCTAGTAATTATGTCTAAAAATAGTCATATCACTGGCAAAAAGTGCAGATCCTGATGAGACGGCTCGTCACGAGCCGGCTCATCTGGATCTACACTTTTTGTAAGCCTATTTAGAGGTCTGTGGTGTTGAAAGGGTTAAACTAATATAATTGATAATCCAATCAGCTATCGCTATTTCTTACTCCATCAAGTGCCATTCATCTCCACCATTTTTTTTCGGCGACAAGCTAGTGTGTCGAATGATTCTATAAGTTTAAATTTTATTTATTTTACAACGATTGCGAAGCAAGTTTTAACAACTTATATTAATCACTCTCGTTGGCGCGGATGAAAGCGCATATGTGGTCATTCGTGTGGGAGAAAACCCACCTGTCCGATCTGGCGACCACCGTACCATCTCACATACTTCCCGGTCTGAAGATCGAAACTGGATTGCATTGGTGAGAAGCGAAGGATCCTATTGTACATACAGTACAGTAACGGGAAAATCTGGCGTTTTAAATATCGAAAATTTAAAGATGGTATGTGTAACTAAGCAAGTCGATATACCGATCAATCTGAAGATGGTATGCGTAACCAAGCAAGTCGATATACTGATCAATCTGAAGATGGTATGCATAACCAAGCAAGTTGATATACCGATCAATCTGAAGATGGTATGCGTAACTAAGCAAGTCGATATACCGATCAATCTGAAGATGGTATGTGTAACTAAGCAAGTCGATATACCGATCAATCTGAAGATGGTATGCGTAACCAAGCAAGTCGATATACTGATCAATCTGAGGATGGTATGCATAACCAAGCAAGTTGATATACCGATCAATCTGAAGATGGTATGCGTAACTAAGCAAGTCGATATACCGATCAATCTGAAGATGGTATGTGTAACTAAGCAAGTCGATATACCGATCAATCTGAAGATGGTATGCGTAACTAAGCAAGTCGATATACCGATCAATCTGAAGATGGTATGCGTAACTAAGCAAGTCGATATACCGATCAATCTGAAGATGGTATGTGTAACTAAGCAAGTCGATATACCGATCAATCTGAAGATGGTATGCGTAACTAAGCAAGTCGATATACCGATCAATCTGAAGATGGTATGCGTAACTAAGCAAGTCGATATACCGATCAATCTGAAGATGGTATGCGTAACTAAGCAAGTCGATATACCGATCAATCTGAAGATGGTATGTGTAACTAAGCAAGTCGATATACCGATCAATCTGAAGATGTTACACTTATTCTGTTCCCTAAGTCAAAAAGCAGCGTTTGTTTAATACTTAGTTTATTTCAAACCATACAGCATATACAAATATACAGTTTACACAAAATTTAGATCATTACATGAATAAAAAGGGATTAGAACCGAAAGCTATTAGTTTTTTGTTTTTTTAAAAATTTTATTATTATAGCTTATTCTTCTCCTAAAAAGGAGTGTTGAAGAATGTAAGCGATGGAGCAAGGTGTGTAGCTGTCCTTACAAGCAGTTGAACAACCTAGAAAGGAATTATATTTGCTCAAATGTTAACCTTTTCTTTTATTATTATTATTATTAATCACAATGCGCATGGTTTTTATTCTTAGAACATCTAAAATTCTACAGACGTCACTAGACTCTATATGGGTCATTCGAGAAACGAAGCGGCAAAGTCGAGTCGAAAATTGGTGCGGGCCGTTGTCTAATGTTGTTAAAAGAGGCAGTAAAACAGTAAACAATGGTAAAAAGGTGTGTGTTTTACGCTTATTTATCGTCGCTACCGGTTGCCCATATCAGCGACGCCTAATGAAGAGATTAGTCATTTTAGATTTTTGGAGGATAGTGTAATGATACAGAGAGAGACCCATTCCAGTCTCCTCTGGTTCTTTTACGTGCACGGTGTAAAGCACCAACACTAGACCTCAGTTTAACATCTCATCTGAAAGTCTATTCATTTTATTAGTGTCAGGCAGGGGATCAAACCTGCGATCCCTGGATTACCAGTCCAGTGGTGAAAAGGGCAGACGAGTTCCAGGTAATACAGGTATGCCCGCCCACCTAAGGCACTCACCTGTTGAGGCTTATAAAAAAAGAATATATTAAAAACAAATTTTTTATACAGACAGATCTATAGTCCATTGGTAACATGCTGGACTGGTAATCCAGGGATCACAGATTCGATCGAGTGGGGCCCCCAGAGCACGAAGTCAGAACCTGGTGACTATTTCGCCCACAATGAATGATCCCCGATATAATTAACAATTTACTTACTTATTTAGAATAATTATGACAATAAATTGTGCCAAATATGTTTTGGAATTATTTGCTGTTGTGAGCTATAAATCATGTTTATTTACTGTTGTAGATGCAGTGGTGAGCAATAAACCATGTTTATTTACTGTTGTAGATGCCGTGGTGAGCTATATATCATGTTTATTTACTGTTGTAGATGCAGTGGTGAGCTATATATCATGTTTATTTACTGTTGTAGATGCAGTGGTGAGCTATATACCATGTTTATTTACTGTTGTAGATGCCGTGGTGAGCTATATACCATGTTTATTTACTGTTGTAGATGCAGTGGTGAGCTATATACCATGTTTATTTACTGTTGCAGATGCAGTGGTGAGCTATATATCATGTTTATTTACTGTTGTAGATGCAGTGGTGAGCTATATACCATGTTTATTTACTGTTGTTGCAGATGCAGTGGTGAGCTATATACCATCAGGGCTGTACAAATCCTATCGCCCGACGCCCGGGACAAGTCGAAAATTACGGCGGACAAGTGGCTAATTTCAAAACGTTAGTCCCGGACAAGTGCCTTTTTCAAAAATCATAATAATCTTTTTTGACAGAAAATCGAAAAAAACCCAGAAAATCTACTTTCGCCAAAACACGGATGAATTACCGCGGTAGAAACCCAATGAAACACCGTGTACGCGTGTTGTGAGATCACGTGATCACACATATGCCGATTGCGAATGTAAACAATGCGATGAACTGTGAAAACACTCGCTAATTTAAAGATTAAGAGTGGACATACATAATAGATGAATGAGGCCTGATTGGGTTGATTTGTTATGATGGACGCGTGCTACAAACGTGGGCAATTAATGTGGCCTGATTACCATTACAGACTGCAAACACTGATTGATATTCGCCGATACATGCGTCAATTCTGTCCTTTTTGCACAGGCACCAGACTGGTGTCTGGTGCCTGTGCTTTTTTGCCGAGGCGCAGAAAACGTCACTATTTTTAAAGAGGTAAGTTGTGTTTTTTAATTTCATGATATAATTAGAGCAATTAAAGTTCAAGATCAGCCAACCGTTATGATTTACTCAATTTTATATAAAAATATACTGTACGGTAAGCCTTTTTTCTCAACCACCCAACTGAATAATGACATCAACCACGCGTTTTGACCCTAACCCTGGGCGGAGCAAGTGATGAAGGCGTTCTTTATGCGTGGTTGATACTATATTCTGATCGGCTGGTTGAGATAAAGATTTTACGGTAAATAACTATCGGACTCCGCACATTTCGTCCATATTAATTATTCTATTAAACTGCGCTGCCGTGTTAAGATCAATATGAGTTTACTTAAATTCTTTAGTTCTAAACGGAAAAGTGAAGATGAAAGTGAAAGTGGGGAGACTAAAAAGAACACACTGAGTATTGAATGAGTACACTCACTGATGATTCCATTTTGAATTCATAATTATGTAGTGATATGCATGTATATTTGCAGGTTCCAGAACTTCAACGAGAAACCACTGAAGTCCTTCCAGGCCCTGGACTACAGGTCCGTCCCAAGTGAGCGACATCAGCTGGCCAGCCACGGAAAAGAAGATCTACAGGACATCCTGAACCATATGATGGCTGTGTTCCCTGAGGCTAGTCACAGCCAGATTCAGATGGAGTATGTGCAGTTGAAGATGCTTATGAGGCAACAGCAGCAGAGCAGTGAGGTGCCTGTTAGTGAGGTGTACGCCAGACTATTAAGGACCAGCCAGAGTGCCATTAAGTGAACTGAAGAGAACTGGGCCTTCTCTGCAAGACTTTGATGCTGAGAAGGCCACCAGGCAGTGGCTTGCCTGTGGCAAAGGCGGTCGTCATGTCCACGGGCATAAGTGTTAAGAAATGTGTGTGACCGGTGTTGTAAATAATTATTATTAGTTTATGTGTAATAATGATTCTTTATTTATTTAGATAATTTATGTAAATAAGAGTAAAAACTGAATTACATCATCATGATCTTGTCTCTGTCTCAATTAGCCTATACCTAAAGATACATATGATATCACATTTTTAATTGCTGTTTTGGCAAAATATTATAGGACAAGTGGCATCCTGGTCAGTACAAGTGGCTTTTTGAAAGTCACTTGTCCTGGACAAGTGGCCTTGAAATATATTTGTACAGCCCTGACCATGTTTATTTACTGTTGTAGATGCAGAGGTGAGCTATATATCATGTGTATTTACTGTTGTAGATGCAGTGGTGAGCTATATACCATGTTTATTTACTGTTGTAGATGCAGTGGTGAGCTATATATCATGTGTATTTACTGTTGTAGATGCAGTGGTGAAACTATATATCATGTTTATTTACAGTTGTTGTAGATGCAGTGGTGAGCTATATACCATGTTTATTTACTGTTGTTGTAGATGCAGTGGTGAGCTATATATCATGTTTATTTACAGTTGTTGTAGATGCAGTGGTAAGCTATATACCATGTTTATTTACTGTTGTTGTAGATGCAGTGGTGAGCTATATACCATGTTTATTTACTGTTGTAGATGCAGTGGTGAGTAATATACCATGTTTATTTACTGTTGTAGATGCAGTGGTGAGCTATATACCATGTTTATTTACGTTGTAGATGCAGTGGTGAGCATATACCATGTTTATTTACTGTTGTAGATGCAGTGGTGAGCTTATACCATGTTTATTTACTGTTGTAGATGCAGTGGGAGTAATATACCATGTTTTTACTGTGAGATGCAGTGGTGAGTATATACCATGTTTATTTACTGTTGTAGATGCAGTGGTGAGCTATATACCATGTTTATTTACTGTTGTAGATGCAGTGGTGAGTATATATCATGTTTATTTCTGTTGTAGAGCAGTGGTGAGCTATATACCATGTTTATTTACTGTTGTTGTAGATGCAGTGGTGAGCTATATACCATGTTTATTTACTGTTGTAGATGCAGTGGTGAGCTATATATCTGTTTATTTACGTTGTTGTAGATGCAGTGGTGAGCTATATACCATGTTTATTTACTGTTGTAGATGCAGTGGTGAGCTATATACCATGTTTATTTACTGTTGTAGATGCAGTGGTGAGCTATATATCATGTTTATTTACTGTTGTAGATGCAGTGGTGAGCTATATACCATGTTTATTTACTGTTGTAGATGCAGTGGTGAGCTATATATCATGTTTATTTACTGTTGTTGTAGATGCTGTGGTGAGATATATACCATGTTTATTTACTGTTGTAGATGCAGTGGTGAGCTATATATCATGTTTATTTACTGTTGTTGTAGATGTTGTGGTGAGCTATATATCATGTTTATTTACTGTTGTAGATGCAGTGGTGAGCTATATACCATGTTTATTTACTGTTGTAGATGCAGTGGTGAGCTATATATCATGTTTATTTACTGTTGTAGATGCTGTGGTGAGCTATATATCATGTTTATTTACTGTTGTAGATGCAGTGGTGAGCTATATATCATGTTTATTTACTGTTGTAGATGCAGTGGTGAGCTATATATCATGTTTATTTACTGTTGTAGATGCAGTGGTGAGCTATATATCATGTTTATTTACTGTTGTAGATGCAGTGGTGAGCTATATATCATGTTTATTTACTGTTGTAGATGCAGTGGTGAGCTATATATCATGTTTATTTACTGTTGTAGATGCAGTGGTGAGCTATATATCATGTTTATTTACTGTTGTAGATGCAGTGGTGAGCTATATATCATGTTTATTTACTGTTGTAGATGCAGTGGTGAGCTATATATCATGTTTATTTACTGTTGTAGATGCAGTGGTGAGCTATATATCATGTTTATTTACTGTTGTAGATGCAGTGGTGAGCTATATATCATGTTTATTTACTGTTGTAGATGCAGTGGTGAGCTATATATCATGTTTATTTACTGTTGT
>CM026390.1:30387442-30402608 GCA_014843695.1 Archivesica marissinica
TATGTGTAGATTATATAAGTGGGAGGGGCTCACTATCCATATCATATGATAATCACCCCCATATGTGTAGATTATATGAGTGGGAGGGTGTCACTATCCATATCATATGATAATCACCTACATATGTGTAGATTATATGAGTGGGAGGGGGTCACTATCCATATCATATGATAATCACCTACATATGTGTAGATTATATGAGTGGGAGGGGCTCACTATCCATATCATATGATAATCACCTACATATGTGTAGATTATATGAGTGGGAGGGGTCACTATCCATATCATATGATAATCACCTACATATGTGTAGATTATATGAGTGGGAGGGGCTCACTATCCATATCATATGATAATCACCCCCATATGTATAGATTATATGAATGGGAGGGGGTCACTATCCATATCAGAGGATAATCACCCCCATATGTATAGATTATATGAGTGGGAGGGGGTCACTATCCATATCATAGAATAGTTTTGCAATGCTCAATGACGAAATCTGCAGACTAATTGGCATCGGACCATCGCAGGACAAGTGTATATCACCCTCAAACAAATGGTTTAATGGAAAGGTTTAATCAAACACGTGTCCATACATTGGTAAAATATACCAATGATGAGCAAAATAATTGGGACGACTTCATCCATCCCGCTTTACTGGCTGATCGATATGGCATGGAAAAGTGACCCCCCTCACTCATATAGTTAATATACTGGGGGGTCATTATTCTATGGCATGGAAAAGTGACCCCCCTTCACTCATATAGTTAATATACAGGGGGGTCATTATTCTATGGCATGGAAAAGTGACCCCTTCACTCATATAGTTAATATACAGGGGGGTCATTATTCTATGGCATGGAAAAGTGACCCCCCTCACTCATATAGTTAATATACAGGGGGGTCATTATTCTATGGCATGGAAAAGTGACCCCCCTCACTCATATAGTTAATATACAGGGGGGTCATTATTCTATGGCATGGAAAAGTGACCCCCCTCACTCATATAGTTAATATACAGGGGGGTCATTATTCTATGGCATGGAAAAGTGACCCTCCTCACTCATATAGTTAATATACAGGGGGGTCATTATTCTATGGCATGGAAAAGTGACCCCCTTCACTCATATAGTTAATATACAGGGGGGTCATTATTCTATGGCATGGAAAAGCGACCCCCCTCACTCATATAGTTAATATACAGGGGGTCATTATTCTATGGCATGGAAAAGTTTCTTGCACTGGGAGGCACACGTTATAAAACATAATGTTATATGTCCTTGCTCATACAATAATAAAATATTATGTATTATGAATGATATAAAACATGTAACACAGGAAGTGTCACAGTTGATTGCAGTGCTCCAACAATAAGGTTGTATTGCTTTATTATGGGGATATTCACGCCTGTGGCAAAATTAGTTAGCCACACCAGTCAGAATTATAATGGTTAACAGCATATTATATAGTTGTACATATTTTCTGGAAAGTTTAAGAGAACATGCATGAATATGATAAGAATGGTTAGTACTGTGCTATTTTATGGTATTTATTTTGAGCTGCATGGTTTCAAATACCAATTAAGTTGAGTGTATGTCTTTTCATAAATTCAATATAATTTTATTGATAATTGTTAATTTTATAGCTTATGCAATTATTAATAAAATATATTGATAACATTGTTTTTGTAGGCTTTGGGGATGGGGGGGGTCATTATTCTATAAGGGGGGTCATTATTCTATAATAGAATATGGACCCGCGGGTCATTATTTTGGCGGGTCAATATTCTATATGACACCGGGTTCGATACTCGGTCAGGCCACGTAAGTCATCACACACATTGCTTAGTACTGATAAACCGCTTGGGTCGACTAAGCCTGCCCAAGAAGGTGTTTGACATTAATGAAACATACATTTACCCCACGAGAACACGATAATGACAACTACAGTCGTACCTTAATTATAATTTATTCAAGTATTGAGTTTTACCTGTTATTTTTTTCTCACAAAATGTTAGATACTGGTGTACACATGCTCATTCCTCAAGAATATTGAAAAAACAATTAAATTTAATTGCCCGTAGATATGCATGCATTCAGATAGTGGGGGAACAATCCATTGACCTGAGCTTATCAGTTTTATAATGCCAAATAAGATGACCCTGGGCTGATTATGGAGTTTCTAGTTTATACGTTGTTGTTGTTGTCCTAGTGTTAACATGTAGACTGCTCACATCTAATCACGGTTTTAAAACTTCACTACTGATATATTTTATTTATATACGCTGCGGAGGAGGTCGAATGTTCGAATCTCGCCAGGAGTTCGTTTCTGATATGGCCGGTTGGTGAGCCACCAGATAGTTAAATAATGTGAGATGGTACGATGGTCGCCAGATCGGACAGGTGGGTTTTCTCCCACACGAATGTCCACATTTACGCTTCCATCCGCGCCAACGAACATGATTAATATAAGTTGTTAAAATCGTTGTAAAATAAAAAAAATTAAATAATGGTTACCGATTACCTATCAGCCTGGCGCCTGACAAGGATATGATTCGGGAAGAACTGATGTTCAAAAAAATAAAGGTGTCTCATAAGTCAGTAATGGCTGGCCCTTTCAGCCGCGTGAACACAAATGCCCACCATGAATAACGTATGGGATACCAGACTCCATTAAAATACGCATCATATTTGTAATTATTACATAACATTTCTGACAAGTATGAGAATAGTTACTGACAGAAGTACAGTACATGCATATTTAGCCTGGGTTCCAGTCTGTCGATTTTTAACTTCTAGCCAAATGACATGTTCAGAAACTCAATACGGCCCAATTAATAGTCTCGGTGTTAAAATATATTTATTTGACTGACCAGGCAAAATATATCGACGTCTGTTCCCAGGCTAATGTATATTATACAGCTTTTCAAAGCTCTAATATTTATACATAGCTATGGTCATTTTTCTTATAGGAATAGCTCTTTATAAATGTTAGTACATGTGGATGTTTTCAATAATAGTTCCTCTTTATGAACTAGAAGTATTTCATGGTAAAGTGGACATTCAAATAAAAAGTGAACTTCGTCGTCCTCATCAAGATAATGCATAATGGACAGTGTTATATTTCAATAAGTGTCTCGGACCATGCCATCCGAATCACAGGGATTCGGCACGTTTGGGGGTACTAGTATATATATTTAAGTACAGGGATTCTACTCTGTGGGATGTCAGATTTCGCATCGATCAGTAAAATGGCCCTATTTGAAACAATTTTGTACAAAGCTGTCCAAATATAACGCCTATCCCGAGTCTTTATATTGTTCTTCAAATAAAACACAACTTTAAGCTGCATGTATGTATACTTTGCAAACAATTGCCACAGACATTGGCCATAGCAGGTCACATTTCCCTACTAGGACACGGGTTCTGTCAGCAACAACAAAAATCTTCAACGGGAGAGTTTTAACTGTGAATAACATTATCAATAAAATGTGTTTCCACTAACGTGTAGGTTTATTCGGCAAAAATGTACGTCAAAAAGAGATTTCGTAGCATTTTCAATTTGTTTTGAAAATTTCTAAAGCGGCGCAATTCGCGTTGAAACGAGCGTTGAAACGAGCGTTCTGGTTGGATTATTAGAATGTAACAAGATGTTTTTTTATATATGAAGAATAATCATAATCCAATCAGAACGCTCGTTTCAACGCGAATTGCGCCGCTTTAGAAAGTTTCAAAACAAATTGAAAATGCTACGAAATCTCTTTTTGACGTACATGTATTGTTTTAGGCCTTTTTCCATATACGGAAATGGGAAATAAAGAATATTGATCGAACCTACGCCAGAGTGCCTTATATATATATATATATATCGGCACCTGTTACATATATAAACATTGTTACTTCTGGTTCAGATCCCATTTAAAGATAAGACCTCAAGGAAGCAATATCAGACGAAAAGAAAAGTGCAAGCTGAGTCACTCGGCGGCACCCGAGCCAGAAGAAGACGCCATGGAAGATGAGAGACCGAGATGAAGCGTAAACCTGATGATAAGGAGCAATTAGAGGTCGTCCTTTTAAGGAAAACCAAGATCAGGCCTGTTCAACAGAACTGCTATTGCGAACATGTCAATATCCGTCATCTTGCTCCAGACGGTGTGGACTCAACACCATCTTGAACACGTAGCCTCGAACTGATAATGATGAAGTGATTGCTGGAGGATTATATACCATAACGCACGCAGACGCATGGTGAACTCACTACGTAGCAGTATAATCGTACAATACCATACGACGTCGTACGATATAGTATGATATCGTACGAGTCTGACATTTACCTGTGGGCAGTCGAAAGCTATCTACGCGGCCGTAGAACATCGTACGATCACGTAAGAAAGGCGTGGCCATATCGGAAGATGTTCGTGCGACATCGTTCCACGTCGCGTGATCTCATACACTTTATTCGGGTTACTTTGGCTACCATCGGAACTATTTCGTATGACGACGCACGATGGCCGTACGATGACGTGTGTCGTCGTATAAATGCAACTGCATACTTTTATTGTCTACCACCGTGGGTGTCTACTTTATTGTCTACCATCGTGGGTGTCTACTTTATTGTCTACCATTATGGGTCGCAGTGGCGGACGGTCCATGGGGAGCGTTTGGCTAATAGCCAAGGGGCCCCAAAAGGGGGGCCCCCGAAGACCAGAAAGGAAAAAATAAATTAGGAGTTTTCTGAGGCCCCCTCTGGAAATTTACCCCCCCTAACTGCGCCTCAGGATGCACAATCTCATGTATACGAACTGAGAAATGTTATTGATTTTTCTACCAAATCTCGGTTCCGTACTTACCCCCGATAAACATATTTTATTAAACCGATAACGCGATGTGAGTGAAGTTAGCAGTGAGCAGTGTACTGCCAGTGTACTGCTGTACTGCTGGCAGTGAGCAGTGTACTGCTGTACTGCTAGCAGTGAGTAGTGTAATCCAGCAGTGAGTTATGTATTCTAGTAGTGAATGATGTGTATATGCCAAATTTCGAAAAATAAATAAATAAAAATAATAAAAATATTTTTTATATCTTTTTCTGCTTTTCTGGCAGTGAGCAGTGGGGAATGTACGAGTAGTGTTTTCCAGCAGTGGGTAGTGTAATCCAGCAGTGAGTGGTGTATTCTAGTAGTGTATGATGTGCAAATGTAAATTTTTGAATAAAATAATAAAAATAATAAAAATATTTTTTATATCTTTTTCTGCTTTTCTGGCAGTGAGCAGTGGGGAATGTACGAGTAGTGTTTTCCAGCAGTGGGTAGTGTAATCCAGCAGTGAGTGGTGTATTCTAGTAGTGTATGATGTGCAAATGTAAATTTTTGAATAAAATAATAAAAATAATAAAAATATTTTTTCTATCTTTTTCTGCTTTTCTGGCAGTGAGCAGTGGGGAATGTACGAGTGGTGTATTCCAGCAGTGGGTAGTGTAATCCAGCAGTGAGTGGTGTATTATAGTAGTGTATGATGTGAAAATGTAAATGTTTGAATAAAATAATAAAAATAATAAAAATATGTTTTCTATCTTTTTTGTGCTTTTCTTGCTTTTCACCTTAGTATGTGCTTGTCCGGAGCATAACTCGAAAAGTATTGAAGGTAATAAAAAGAAACTTGAAGCAGTGATAGAGGGCAATGAGGCGGAGTGCTGAGCGCAAGAACCATAACTCTCTGTTTTGTACTTACTGAATTATGTCCCATTTTCGAAGACCCGGTAATGGGGACTATAGGATTGGTCAATGTCCATCCGTCATTCCATCCGCCCATCCCATCGTGCCCGGTCCATATCTCCTAAACCTCTTGAAGGATGTTCATGAAACTTAGGTCAAATGTTCACCCCATCGAGATGACGTGCAGAACCTATGTTCCAGCCATGTACTCGAACGGCCTTGTCGTACAGACAACTCGGAGGCAGACGCAGTAATGGGAGACGAGCAATCCTCATGCATTCACGTTCTTGTAGTTGTTACTACGTGAAGGTATTTCCAGTAACGTTCATGCGGAGTTCAGAACTAGTTCTTATCCCGTTCTGGTCAGAACGCGGAAGCGCGACGTTTGGTTTGAATAGTCCAAGACAAATGTGGCGGCTTGGCGTTCGAGGAAGTTCGTTTGCGTCCGAATCAAGTACTCAGCGTTACCACCACGTTTTATTCACTTTTCTCGGTCGTGATACTAATGCCATGCGAGGGCATGTAGGTGTGAATAGGTGTTAATTCCTACAACGCGTACGTGCATTTGTATCTACAAGTGCACGTACAAGTCATCTCAACATCTTAATTATCGGAAGTGGGGAGCTCTATGCGTCAGGTTGAAAGACACATTTTAAAGTTGATGTGTACCTTCGACCGATAGGACTCTCGGGAGCTATGCGTGTTTGCCTAGCGCACAGCGCTTCTTAGGAGCTCTATGCGTTGCGGCCTACATGTACTAGAGACCCAAATCAGCCCGTATTATAAACTTGTATCATACTATTGTTGTACCACAAACAGTACAAGAGTTACCCTTATCCTTGTATAATATATACACACACGTCTATCTTTCCATATGACGTCGGTACACATGGTGATCTTCATGGTCTAAATATACAACGACTCAGTATCAATCATGACCTCATATGGTCTAACTATGCCACGACTCAGTACCAATCATGACCTCGTATGGTTAACTATACACATACTTAGAACCACTCATGACCTCATATGGTCTAACTATACACAGACTGAGAACCACTCATGACCTCATATGGTCCAACTATACACAGACTGAAAACCACTCATGACCTCATATGGTCTAACCATACACAGACTGAGAACCACTCATGGCCTTCACGGTCTAAACATATACAGTATATCCTATTACTCCACTCCTGCATTTTGAGCGTACATGACACCCATTTCAGACAACAGCATATAACAACTCTATTAGTAATCGCATCACTCTGGCTAGAGTATACTCGCTATAGAAATTAAAAGCATGCGCAGCTGGAGAGGTGGATTTGTACATTTAAAAGTCTGTCTATGTATAATTTTTAAAAACAGGTTAAAAACGAGTGTGCCATTTACAGGTTATGTATGCCAGCCATGGTGGTCTTGAAGCCCTCTAGGGTGGACTGGTTCACGGCATGTTGAGGCAATCGGTTCCAGATGGTGACGGTGGCAGGAAAGAAGCTGTGATGATAAGTAGACTTAGCACAGGAGGTACATGTATGTGTGTACTGTTGATTGTGATACCTGGAATATCTAGATTGTCGGAGTGGTGGTTCAGGGGTTGATGTCGATGAGCTCATGCTTGATTTTATATAGCATAGTGGCCCTGGCTACGTTTCGTCTGTGCTGTAGAGTGTTCCACTGGAAGTCTTTGAGCATGGTAGTGACGGAGCTTGTTCGCTGATAGTCATGTTTGACGAATCTGGTTGCTCTACGTTGTATCATCTCCAGCTTGTAGATTTGGGTCTCGGTGTAGGGGGACCAAACAGTTGAGGCGTACTATACGATGGGTCTGATATATGTCTTGTAAGCTGTCGCTTTGGCATTAGGTGGGCTTGAACACCGATGTTTCTGCGGATAAAGGACATGGTGGCATTTGGTTTCTTAGTGATATTGTCAATGTGCGATTTCCAGGAGAGATCGGGTGTGATGGAGGTATATGGCTGCGTCAGTAGGTTTTAATGGTGTGTTGTGGATGTTGTAAGTAGAGATGACTGGTTTCCGTTTGTTAGTTACATGGATTACTTCGCATTTGTCAGGGTTAAATGACATTTGCCACTCCCATCCCATTCTTGAAGGTGGCCACGGTCATCTTGTAGCTGCCTGGCGTCTTCCTGGCATGTACTTTTTTTGTACATCAGAAAGTCGTCGGCGAAGAGGCGGACACAGTTGACTTGACTCTAGATGGTAGGTCGTCGATGTACGTAGGAAAGAGGAGGGGCACAAGGACGCTGCCCTGCGGAACACCAGACGTGACGGGGGAGATGTCTGAGTTGGCACCATCGAGAACTACTTGTTGTTTGCGACATTGTAGGAAATCTGTTATCCAGGAGTGGATACTGCACTAACTCCGTAGTGGTCGAGCTTCTGTAGCAGACAGCTGTAGCTAACTTTATCAAAGGCTTTACTGAAGTTCAGAAGGATGTCGTCAATATGCTGGTTACTGTTTAGGCCTTTAGCTAAGTCATTGATGGTGAGTATAAGTTGAGTGTCACATGGTCGTTTTTTTCTCGAAATCCATGCTGGTAATCATTGAGGATGTTGAAGGAGTCGAAGTGGGACATGATGCGGCTGAAGATGACATGTTCTAGAAGTTTGCAGGTAAATGAGGTTAAGGAGATAGGACGGTAGTTATAGGGTGTAGATCTGTTGCCCTTCTTAAAGATAGGAGAGACGAAGGCAGTTTTCCAGTCGAATGGTATTTGACCCTTGTCAACGGATAGTTGGAAAAACTGTGTGAGTCAGTTCAGCAGCCGCAAGATTCAGGAGTCTTGTAGAGATGTTGTCCGTACCGGCGGCCTTGTGTGGCTTGAGACCCTGTCCCAGCAATATATTCAACTATTGAGTCAATAGTAGTTAACTATTATGTATGTATCTCTTTAGACGAGTATGCACTTTAGATACTCATGAGTGTAAGTCACTAGAACCACCTTGGATACTAATTTAATACAGCAATGTTCTGGTAATAGTGGAATAGTTGCCTTTAGATCAGTTATGTACACATTTAGTTATGTAAACATATTTTAAACTTAATAGTCTTAACTAAACGTATTTTAGTACATAACTTTGTAATGTTAATGTCTACAGTCGGATGCTGGAGGTATATGGGTACACAATACTTTATTGTATTGTGGTATGTCGATCACAGTAATATAGTGTAATGCGACATTGCACGTGTATCAAGGTATTCTCGTCACATAACCGTAGTAGAAATGGTAAACATAGAGTTCTTGTGTGAGCGACAGTCGGAGATATGAAAACCCAACACACATTGAGATTACAGCAGCCCTCATAGCCCCATAAACATCTAGTTATGATAATTACAGTACGTTTACGTTTCCCCACTGCTGGAATACACTGGTGCCACAATGGTACTGAGATCGTTATACTTTAGGTATGCAATGGTACTGAGATCGTTATACTTTAGGTATGCAATGGTACTGAGATAGTTATACTTTAGGTATGCAATGGTACTGAGATAGTTATACTTTAGGTATGCAATGGTACTGAGATAGATATACTTTAGGTATGCAATGGTACTGAGATAGATATACTTTAGGTATGCAATGGTACTGAGATAGTTATACTTTAGGTATGCAATGGTACTGAGATAGATATACTTTAGGTCTGCAATGGTACTGAGATAGTTATACTTTAGGTATGCAATGGTACTGAGATAGTTATACTTTAGGTCTGCACTGGTACTGAGATAGTTATACTTTTGCACATCATACACTACTAGAATACACCACTCACTGCTGGATTACACTACCCACTGCTGGAATACACTACTCGTACATTCCCCACTGCTCACTGCCAGAAAAGCAGAAAAAGATATAAAAAATATTTTTATTATTTTATTCAAAAATTTACATTTGCACATCATACACTACTACAATACGCCACTCACTGCTGGATTACACTACCCACTGCTGGAATACACTACTCGTACATTCCCCACTGCTCACTGCTAGAAACACAGCAAGTACGGAAAAAGATAAAAAATATTTTTATTATTTTATTCAAAAATTTACATTTGCACATCATACACTACTACAATACGCCACTCACTGCTGGATTACACTACCCACTGCTGGAATACACTACTCGTACATTCCCCACTGCTCACTGCTAGAAACGCAGCAAGTACGGAAAAAGATAAAAAATATTTTTATTATTTTTATTATTTTATTCAAAAATTTACATTTGCACATCATACACTACTAGAATACACCACTCACTGCTGGATTACACTACCCACTGCTGGAATACACTACTCGTACATTCCCCACTGCTCACTGCTAGAAACGCAGCAAGTACGGAAAAAGATAAAAAATATTTTTATTATTTTTATTATTTTATTCAAAAATTTACATTTGCACATCATATACTACTAGAATACACCACTCACTGCTGGATTACACTACACACTGCTGGAATACACTACTCGTACATTCCCCCACTGCTCACTGCCTGAAAAGCAGAAAAAGATATAAAAAATATTTTTATTATTTTTATTATTTTATTCAAAAATTTACATTTGCACATCATACACTACTAGAATACACCACTCACTGCTGGATTACACTACCCACTGCTGGAATACACTACTCGTACATTCCCCACTGCTCACTGCCAGAAAAGCAAGTACGGAAAATGATATAATTGTTTTTATTATTTTTATTATTTTTTTCGAAAATTTGCATTTGCACATCATACACTACTAGAATACACCACTCACTGCTGGATTACACTACCCACTGCTGGATTACACTACTCACTGCTCACTGCTAGCAGTACAGCAGTACACTGCTCACTGCCAGCAGTACAGCAGTACACTGCTCACTGCTAACTTCACCCACATCAATTTTACCACTAAGGCAAGTGCACAGTTTCTGTTTGGTGTATTCCCAGAGGAATGTGAAGCGTCATCATAAACAATAATAGGTTTAATTAAAAACTAAAACTACCATATTTATGCTAGTATTATTAAATGACTAGAAGCAGTGGTAGCGTGTTAACTTCACGTGCGAAAGGCCTTGAGTTCGAGCCCCGCTGAAGCCGTTACGAGTGTGCCCTTAGGCAAGGCATTTAAATTTCACATCGTCTCTTCTCTCTCCCTCGTGGCGATGGATTCCATCAGGAATGAGGTCTCGAGAGTGATTAATATAACTTGTAAGAACTTGTTTTGCAACCGAGCTAAAATAAATGTGTATGAATTGAAAGCAGAGAAAACCACTTACGACCTTTATAATAATAATAATAATAATAATAATCATAATAATAAAGACTGTATTTAACGAGAGAACTCATTTGAACAATTAAGTCAATCTACCATGAAGCCCTCAACAAATTAAAACATGAAATAGCATAATGAAACATGTAAACAGTAACCAGTAAAACATGAAATAGCATAGTGAAACATGTAAACAGTAACCAGTAAAACATGAAATAGCATAGTGAAACATGCAAACAGTAACCAGTAAAACATGAAATAGCATAATGAAACATGCAAACAGTAACCAGTAAAACATGAAATAGCATAATGAAACATGCAAACAGTAACCAGTAAAACATGAAATAGCATAATGAAACATGTAAACAGTAACCAGTAAAACATGAAATAGCATAATGAAACATGTAAACAGTAACCAGTAAAACATGAAATAGCATAATGAAACATGCAAACAGTAACCAGTAAAACATGAAATAGCATAATGAAACATGCAAACAGTAACCAGTAAAACATGAAATAGCATAATGAAACATGCAAACAGTAACCAGTAAAACATGAAATAGCATAATGAAACATGTAAACAGTAACCAGTAAAACATGAAATAGCATAATGAAACATGTAAACAGTAACCAGTAAAACATGAAATAGCATAATGAAACATGCAAACAGTAACCAGTAAAACATGAAATAGCATAATGAAACATGCAAACAGTAACCAGTAAAACATGAAATAGCATAATGAAACATGTAAACAGTAACCAGTAAAACATGAAATAGCATAATGAAACATGTAAACAGTAACCAGTAAAACATGAAATAGCATAATGAAACATGCAAACAGTAACCAGTAAAACATGAAATAGCATAATGAAACATGCAAACAGTAACCAGTAAAACATGAAATAGCATAATGAAACATGTAAACAGTAACCAGTAAAACATGAAATAGCATAATGAAACATGTAAACAGTAACCAGTAAAACATGAAATAGCATAATGAAACATGTAAACAGTAACCAGTAAAACATGAAATAGCATAATGAAACATGTAAACAGTAACCAGTAAAACATGAAATAGCATAATGAAACGTGTAAACAGTAACCAGTAAAACGTTCATAGGAAATAAGACATAAGCTGCAAGAACTAATACTTATATTCATGTATAATTGTAAATCAGTTTATTAGGTTATTTGTCTGTTTTTGAAAAATATCGAGGAGTGTCTTCGTCACTCTACGTTAATGTTTATTATTTCGACTCCAAACGCCTGTGGTATTGCAGGCATATCGGACTACTACAGTTAGTGATCTGTATACATGCATTTATAAACCGAATATACAAGACAGAAGAGACAATGGTGTGAGCTATTTTCTTTTAGTAATCTTGGACAACTTTCCCCATTTGCTGTTATTGCCTTTTGTATGGTTTTCTCGTTTCGATGCATTAATCAGAAACACATTGGGGGCTGTTCAAAAATAGCTTGTACCGAATTTAGAATGAGCCTAAATGAAGTGCATGTATAAATGTTGATCTGTTCCTTGTGCGTTTTCCGCAATATGCTGTTACATATAGCCACACATCCAGTGGAAATACTCGAACCTGTTATATGTACTTTTAAAATCTCCAAACATAGTGGTTAGCGGGCTCCCTTCTCACCAATGCAACCCTGGTTCGATCATCGGACCGGGAAGTATATGGGATGGTACGGTGGTCGCCAGATCGGACAGGTGGGGTTTCTCCGGGTACTCCGGTTTCCTCCCACACGAATGGCCACATTATGAGCTTTCATCCGCGCCAACGAGTGATTAATATAAGTTGTTAAAATTTGCTTCACAATCGTTGTCAAATAAATAAAGTTTAAACTTTAAAAAATACATAGTGACCACGTTTATTTACAAGTTCTATATAATAATTTCATAAATTTTGTATTTCAAGTTAAAGTAAGTTAATTAACAAAAATTAATTGTATGTATATAACTGGTGCGATAAGCTTGTGATTAAATCCATTTTCATTCTGTATACAATAGATATGTACTGTACATTATGAATGAATACATATGTTTAAACCAACTGGTGCGGGCCGTTGTCTAATGTTGTAGTTTATGCTATGTATTGTATCTTTATGTGTATGACATATGTACTATTGATTTGCAATACAATTTGATTAGATAAAAAATGTTATCAAATCATGTGCATGTATTTGCTATGCGACAATGTTTGATAATATAGAGCAGATTGGGTTAGACACGAATTCATTTCTGATACTAGGTTTCGTCAATTCTTATTTGTGGAAGTCGTGATAGCGCAGTGGTTGCGCGTTCGCTTCATGTGTCAAAGGCCCTGAGTTCACGCCCAGCTGGAGCCGTTACGACTGTGCCCTTATGCAAGACATGTACATTCCACATTGCCTCTTCTATCTCCCTCGTGGCTATGGATTCTATCAGGAATGAGGTCTCGAGCGTGATCATTATTATAAGTTGGAAGAACTTGTTTCGCAATCGAGCTAAAATAAATGTTTATAAGCTAACTCGTATCAGTTGAGCTCTCGAGACGTAATAGCCCGTATCCTGTTGTTTGCTATTCAGACAAGTGCTTTAGCTCCACTATCCGAATAGCAAACAACATAGAGCATGATCATACGTTGAAATTGAGGTCGTTTGGAAGGTGTCCGGGTTTAATCCAGACCCATGTGAACTCGCCCAGTGTGTACGCATTACAACAACCCTCCCACCAACCCTACGGAGCGTGAGGTCGAAGGTTCGAATCTCATCAGAAGTTCGTTCTGATATGGCCGGTTGGTGAGCCACCAGCTAGTTAAATAATGGTTACCGATTGCCTACCAGCCTGGCGTCTGGCAAACACGCATAGCATTCGGGAAGTACTGTTGTTCATAAAAAGAGGTGTCTCATAAGTCAGAAATGGCTGACCCTTTAAATAGGGGTGACACTATAATAAACAAACACTTTACTTTTTCTATAACTTATAATTGGCAGACACATACCACACAGATATTGAAAAATACTTTAAAACGAGGTCTCATGTCGGTGCTTTACACTTAGCACGTAAAAAAGCCAGAGGTGATCTCTAGAATGGGAATATGTCTGTATAAATGCGCTATTGTCTAAAATCTATAATGAAACATCTCTTCAGAAGGATCCGCGCTCATGTGGGTAACACTCTAGCGACCACTAAACAAATGCAAATGCACAACACACAGATTGTGTACACATTATAACAACCCTCTAACCAAACAAAAATCGCCCTGGCTACTATAACTTGGCAGATCGTCTGATAGCGAGATGAAATATTAAATCCAAGCTAGTGAATTAAATTCCTGACACGATGATCTCATACATTGTGCTTAGATATAATGAACTGTCATAATCCTATCTCGGCGAACATGAGTAAATACCACTTTTATTATACGACATGGCCACAACAAATTGAACGTCAAAAATTGATGGATTTTATTCCTAGGTTATTTGTATTCAATCATAGAATATTTTGAAATTCTGACATAGGATCTAGTCACTAAAGTTGTGCCTTCCTGTCTAGAGGAAGAAGTCGGATATTTGATCAGGAAATGTTAGATAGTGTTTAAAACGCGCTATGTAGTATTCTGCTGTTATAATATATTACTTCCTGCAGCCAAGTACATTTGATGCAAATAATATTTAAAAACAAGCAACGTGATAGTGTACACCGTCACAGATTCTGAATCTGCGGAGTGATCTGTGACAGTTTCCTACGGTCCATTGGAGTATCATATCCAGTTATTTTCCGGAAATATGCGAACTATAATTATGAACATTACCGATGGGACGATTTGAATGAAATGGCAAGCCCTATTTTCTAGGAAAATTATGAAAGATATTATACATTTGTTATCTGCTCAGTTCACATAAAAAGCGTGCTAATGTTAATCACACGAACGGCCATATTTACGCTTTCATCCGCGCCAACGAGAGTGATTAATATAAGTTGTTAGAACTTGCTTCGCAATCGTTGTAAAATAAATAAAGTATTAAAAAAAATATATAAAAAATTCATGTTTGAATCAAATTGACTCCCAGGTCAAATAATCACTCTCGTTGGCGTGGATGAAAGCGTATGTTGAGTAATTCGTGCAGGAGGAACCCAGTACCCGCAGAAAACCCATATGCCCGATATTGCGAACACTG
>CM026390.1:30403608-30428608 GCA_014843695.1 Archivesica marissinica
GACAGACAGACAGACAGACAGACAGACAGACAGACAGACAGACAGACAGACAGACAGACAGACAGACAGACAGACAGACAGACAGACAGACAGACAGACAGACAGACAGACAGACAGACAGACAGACAGACAGAAAGACAGACAGAAAGACAGACAGACAGACAGACAGACAGACAGACAGACAGACAGACAGACAGACAGACAGACAGACAGACAGACAGACAGACAGACAGACAGACAGACAGACAGACAGACAGACAGACAGACAGACAGACCGACAGACAGACAGACAGACAGACAGACAGACAGACAGACAGACAGACAGACAGACAGACAGACAGACAGACAGACAGACAGACAGACAGACAGACAGACAGACAGACAGACAGACAGACAGACAGACAGACAGACAGACAGACAGAGACAGACAGGACAGACAGACAGAAGACAGACAGACAGACAGACAGACAGACAGACAGACAGACAGACAGACAGACAGACAGACAGACAGACAGACAGACAGACAGACAGACAGACAGACAGACAGACAGACAGACAGACAGACAGACAGACAGACAGACAGACAGACAGACAGACAGACAGACAGACAGACAGACAGACAGACAGACAGACAGACAGACAGACAGACAGACAGACAGACAGACAGACAGACAGACAGACAGACAGACAGACAGACAGACAGACAGACAGACAGACAGACAAGACAGACAAGACAAGACAAGACAGACAGACAGACAGACAGACAGACAGACAGACAGACAGACAGACAGACAGACAGACAGACAGACAGACAGACAGACAGACAGACAGACAGACAGACAGACAGACAGACAGACAGACAGACAGACAGACAGACAGACAGACAGACAGACAGACAGACAGACAGACAGACAGACAGACAGACAGACAGACAGACAGACAGACAGACAGACAGACAGACAGACAGACAGACAGACAGACAGACAGACAGACAGACAGACAGACAGACAGACAGACAGACAGACAGACAGACAGACAGACAGACAGACAGACAGACAGACAGACAGACAGACAGACAGACAGACAGACAGACAGACAGACAGACAGACAGACAGACAGACAGACATATACTTTTATTCTCTCAGGTACATGTGTACAACATGAGGGTATATAACAGAAACAAATATTTAGCCACTATATCAATACATAGTTTTAAACATTTTGGAATATTTTTAGAATCTCGTATAATTTCATATTCTGCAAAGTCGTAATTTAGGGTCAGGTGGAAAAAGTTAACGATGTACAACAAACCTGTAACTGATCAAATGTTAGACAATTTTGTTCTTATCTTCTTGAAGAAGATCTATGAATGACATGGTTGATATTAGGTAGTCCATCAACGTCATTATAAGTTGTTCATGTTTACATTTGATGTTGGTTGCTTTTACTTTATCTTTTGGCTAATCTTCAGTATGTTGATCTAACTTTGGAATGTTACCTTTGTCAAGTGGAACTACTTACTTTAGGCTAATCTTCAGTATGTTGATCTAACTTTGGAATGTTACCGTTGTCAAGTGGAACTACTTGCTTTTGGCTAATCTTCAGTATGTTGATCTAACTTTGGAATGTTACCTTTGTCAAGTGGAACTACATACTTTAGGTAGAGCTTGATCCGTTTGGAGAATGCTGCTCCTGTCTCTTCTGTACGTTCTATGATCATGGATGGGGTAGTCCTGTTCATTGTTCATGAATACAGCATTTTCATATATTCGCATGTATTCGTTAGCCCTGTAAATACACGAATACATATATTATTTCGTAATGCATTCGATTACAGCTACACATGTTTATATAGTTATGAGTATTTTACGATTACATTTTGGTTTAAACATATTTTATTTATCAAGATAAACATGACATATAACATCTGTACATATAACATCCATACAATACAACTCTCAAGACAAGTGGATTGAAATGAAAGCTACAGGAGCTTATGGTAATTCTCTCCATTACATTCTAATGAATCCATGTATTATAGTAGATGAGTTGTCAGGTATTAGTACGAACTATGATTGTGAAATCCAGTACACGCACAAACGCGCAACTAAACAATTTCTAAATCATATTTAACGAGATCAGTTATCAACCTCGCTCAGATCGAGGATGAACTAATTAGCAACAACTTCTCAGGATGCATAAAAAATACAATGCATTAAGACACATCAGTATCATTATTTATAATGATAAAAAGCACGTGTTTATGATAATTATGTTAAAACAGGCATTACGAATCTGATGAGTATAATGCACAGCTAAGAAATGATTTAGAAAATCAATTATCAACCTCGATCAGATCGAGTGCGAAGCAAGTTTTAGCAACTTATATTAATCACTCTCGTTGGCACGGATGAAAGCGTAAATGTGGTCATTCATGTGGGAGGAAACCGGAGTACCCGGGGAAAACCCACCTGTCCGATCTGGCGATCATCGTACCATCTCACATACTTCCTGGTCCGAGGATCGAACCCGGGTTGCATTTGTGAGAAGCGAGCGCGCTAACCACTGCGCTAATCGGACAGCCTGTTTTGGATTGTTTGAGGTGTGTTGCGCCAAAGAAGGTTCATATCTTACTTAAAACACACAAGTATATAAAAGATCTTACTAATTAAAATTGTTAAAAAAGTAAAAATAAAGTGTTTGTTTATTATAGTGTATTTAAATGGCCAGCCATTTCTAACTTATGATACACCTCTTTTTATGAACACCAGTACTTCCCGAATCCTATGCTTGTATGCCAGGCGACATGCTGGTGGGCAATCTGTAACCATTATTTAACTAGCTGGCGGCTCACAAACCGGCCATACCAGAACGAACCCCAACGAGATTCGAACCTTCGACCTCCCGTTCCGTAGGCGGATGCCTTAACCACTAGGCCACGGAGACGTTACATTTCGTACATTTACGCATAGGGTTTAATAAAACACGTTTTGAAAGCAGTCCAATATTAATATTAATGGACTGCAAGTACAAATGTATGACGTCACGATAGTGTTTTAATGCAGACTGTGATGATTTGTTGTTTCAATCATAGTTATAGAAACGTGTGTGGTCCTCGTGTTCTTCTTAGCAATACAGTAAACATCAATACAGCGAGTGTACCAAAATGAGAACATAACAAATAGATTGTGTCACAAGTTCGGACACTATTAATAATTCATCGGCGCTCCCAAGTGTAGCTGATATATATTCAAAATAATCTAAATAGAAATGGCGTAATGATATGGTCACGTACATAGCAATATACTCCGAAATAAAACGATGATGTATATATACAATATAATATTGCGTGACCCCTCTCCATGACCCAGTTCCATAGACGATATACAAGGGCCTTAGTTCAACCAAAGTTGCTAACAGGAATACACTTAGAGTACCATAGTATATGGATATTATTAGCTAAATCAATTTGAATGTTGAATTAATTTATATACAGCTGCATATAATATATTATTATCTTCCGAAGAGGCTTAGGATAAGGTCGGTGACTTCAAATATATTACCCCTCATCGCTGGAGGTTCCCATTCCAGTGAGGAGTCGCCCAAATCAGCAACCGGTAGCCCGATAAATAAACGCAAAACACACTCAAGACAAACGTGTCAGATTGCATTTGTAATGTTGAGAACTCTGCTAGTGGTATGTTTCTAAAATTAACATCAAGCTTATCTTGAGACTCAAAATATACCTTGGAACAATACAATGGTTTCCCGGCCCTATATAGTAAACGCGTGACTGTCAGCGGAAGAGGTTGCTCCGTGGTCCTACGGTTAGACAGGTTGACTGCTAATTCAGGGTTAATGAGGTCAATCTCCTGTCCGCCCTAGCATATTAGCAGATCCTTTAGAGTATACCATACACCGAGATAGTTCAATCTCCTGTCCGCCCTAGCATATTAGCAGATCCTTTAGAGTATACCATACACCGAGATAGTTCAATCTCCTGTCCTCCCTAGCATATTAACAGATCCTTTAGAGTATACCATACACCGAGATAGTTCAATCTCCTGTCTTCCTAGCATATTACAGATCCTTTAGAGTATACCATACACCGAGATAGTCAACCTCAATCTCCTGTCTTCCCTAGCATATTAACAGATCCTTTAGAGTATACCATACACCGAGATAGTTCAATCTCCTGTCTTCCCTAGCATATTAACAGATCCTTTAGAGTATACCATACACCGAGATAGTTCAATCTCCTGTCTTCCCTAGCATATTAACAGATCCTTTAGAGTATACCATACACCGAGATAGTTCAATCTCCTGTCTTCCCTAGCATATTAACAGATCCTTTAGAGTATACCATACACCGAGATAGTTCAATCTCCTGTCTTCCCTAGCATATTAACAGATCCTTTAGATGCTACCATACACCTAGATCCCACATACAATAGCTATACACAGGGCAATTCAATGAGGCATGCATATTTTGGCGTCTTCCGTATCTTGTACTACCCTGAACAACATGAATTGAATAATGCTACCACTAGAGGTGTCATCGCATATGACAGTCATAGATGATGATAAATATAATTATGCGTAATACGGTAAAAAGACGGTAGAGCACGTGATCATGCCAATGCATCATTTGACAGTGTTGCAGCCTCTTGATGGCGCATTATTGCTGTGAAATCCACTCATATTCATTAGTACCATGTTGTCAGTACAGTTCACACAATCGTCGGCGTAAGAATGATTTACAAACACGTGTATCTGAATTTATAGTGCAATATGCAGTGTTAAGTGATGTGCTGCGCCAGACAGGAAGCTAACCCGCTATGAAATGTGAATTTAGAGCTACGTGAAATCGGAAAACACAAAATTATTTATGATATGATTTCCTAATAAAGATAAAGATTGAAACTCCTCTTGTATAATTGTTTTCCAAATATTTATGACAAAAACGGAAAAAAATCAGGGAATAAACAAGCGTCGTACACGACAGAACACGTACACACACAGAACACGTACACGACCGAACACGTACACGATAGAACACGTACATGTACAGAACACGTACACGACAGAACACGTACACACACATAACACGTACACACACAGAACACGTACACGACAGAACACGTACATGTACAGAACACGTACACGACAGAACACGTACACGACAGAACACGTACAGGACAGAACATGTACACGTACAGAACATGTACACGTACAGAACACGTACACGACAGAACATGTACATGTACAGAACATGTACACGTACAGACACGTACACTACAGAACATGTACACGTACAGAACACGTACACGACAAACATGTACACGTACAGAACACGTACACGACAGAACACGTACACGACAGAACACGTACACGGACAGAACACGTACACGTACAGAACACGTACACGACAGAACACGTACACGACAGAACACGTACACGTACAGAACACGTACACGACAGAACACGTACACGACAGAACACGTACAATACAGAACACGTACACGTACACGACAGAACACGTACACGACAGAACACGTACAAGACCGAACACGTACACCATAGAACACGTACACGACAGAACACGTACACGACAATAATAAAACAAACACTTTACATTTGTATACCTATACATTCCTATGGTTTCTTATCTTACCGGAAATTACTAATGTACACAGACTATCCTTCCAGTGAGCCCCATTGTTATCCGTCATTGTTTTATACCTATACATTCCTATAGTTCCTTATTAATATGTTTTACAACCTATAAATGAGCTTATGAGTTGTTTTTATAACAGTTTTATTGTTATCCGCCATTGCAATGCATTTTGGCAATCGTTGGAGTAAAAATATATTGGAAATGTATTTTACAGACTTGACTTCATATTAAAATGAACCCACACACTCAGAGAATTAGAGAGAGAGAGAGAGAGAGAGAGAGAGAGAGAGAGAGATAGAGAGAGAGATAGAGAGAGAGAGAGAGAGCGAGAGAGAGAGAGAGAGAGAGAGAGAGAGAGAGAGAGAGAGAGAGATAGAGAGGATAAGAGAGAGAGAGAGAGATAGAGAGAGAGCGAGAGAAGAGAGAGAGAGAGAGAGAGAGAGAGAGAGAGAGAGGAGAGAGAGAGAGACCCCGCCAAACAAAACACAAAACAATACATAAAGCAGCATACATCGAAAAGTATGTTTTGGGTAAAATATAAATACTAATGTGTGTGTGTTTACAAAAATCGAAATAGTTGCTCAGAAACGATAAAATTCCAATAAATTTAAACCGTCGTATACGCGAAATGTTTATCAACACAGGAAATGTAAACACGCACTGCGCGCATGCGTAAAACAACAGAGGATGTAGAAAACAACGTATATATTTTGAACATGAAAGACTATCTATCTATCCTCTAATGTCGAACCGCTCGCGGGGATGTAGAAATGTCCCTAAAAGACTTAGCTAACAGAGGTATGAATCAACATATCAAGTAATTTAATTAAAAAGGACAACGTGGAACAAATGGGGACGATGCATTCCGAATGTAAACAAGTGCGGACGATGCGTTCCGGTTGTAAACAAGTGCATGACCGATCGACTCAGAAAGTCCCACTTTCGGTTTCGAGTTTGTTTTATCGCAAAAACACTGTTTACCAAATGAACATAAGCATACAAAGTTTTTCAAATATCTTTTTATTTCATACGATGTAATGCTGCTTTAACATTTCCAATACTCTGTATAAGACAAGCATAATACAATTATAACGTACATAGCAACTTCATCAATTAGGTTTAATTGGTAGATTATCAAGATCATAATATGATTATTATACTTATACTCATGTGAAGTCGTGATAGCGCAGTGGTAGCGCTTTCGCTTCAGGTGCGAACGATCAGGAGTTCGAGCCCCGCTGGAACCTTTACGATTATGTCACTATGCTAAACATTTAATTCCATGTTGCCTCTCTCCATCGTGGCGATGGATTACACCAGGAATGGGGTTAGTAAGTTGTAAGAACTTGTATCGCAATCGAGCTAAAATAAATTTGTATAAAACATAATAGTATGCTTCTACATACAACATACATATAATGTCTTCATATATTTATTGCTATCTGTTTGTATTAGTTTTATCCAATATTATAGTATAACATAATCGTCCAAAGGAGAGGACAATCATAAGCTGGGCAGCTTTCTGTCCAATTCCTTATATCAGTTGTTGTAAATAATCATGTATTGACATAAACTAAATATGTTTAAACTAACATAATCGTCCATCGCCCTGTTTTCGTGCCCCATCTATTTTCGAATGTGTTTGCAAATGACGTCATCACTGTCAGTAACATGTGCTTGATCTATAATGGTACATGCTAAAACTGTCAACCCATTGAGTAAAGTGTGTAAAAAAGATATACATATTTACAATATATTTCGAAAATATATAAATGTTGATGTGTTCATGTGTACTATTGTAGTCCACTAAGCAGACGAATATGTAAAGAAATGCTTGTTTGTTTTTGTAATCAGCGAAAGCTCATGGATTACTTTGCAAGACCACGCGCTAGTCATGTGAAAATGCCAAGAAACACATCGAAATTTGATTGGTTGACACAAAACAGGCCCGTGTTTTGATGACATGTTGAATTCCCTTGTGAGTGAAATTGTAGTTTTATTTTCAAAGATGTGTTGCAATCTGAGTTTAGTCAATCGCATTAAATGCAAGAATGATCAGTTTTCATTAAGATCATAGAGATCCGACTACCGTGACAAACAACTTCCTTGTTCAGAACAATATTCTACCACACGCTCCATAAATAAAATCCTGTTGTGCATATTGTTACACATAGACTGCATGTATTTCCTTACCTTAAGCAATCACTACTATAGAAATCTGCTTTATCATACTATCATAATATATGAAATTACATTCTATAGAAATCTGCTTTATCATAATATATGAAATTACATTCTATAGAAATCTGCTTTATCATAATATCATAATATATGAAATTACATTCTATAGAAATCTGTTTTATCATAATATCATAATATATGAAATTACATTCTATAGAAATCTGCTTTATCATAATATCATAATATATGAAATTACATTCTATAGAAATCTGCTTTATCATAATATCATAATATATGAAATTACATTCTATAGAAATTTGCTTTATCATAATATATGAAATTACATTCTATAGAAATCTGCTTTATCATAATATCATAATAAATGAAATTACATTCAGTACACCCAAGTACTGGTTAACCGCTGGAGCCTGCCCAGGAAAGGTGTTGTTAGGTCAACTGCCCGCCAGCGATATAGCCCAAAATGGTGCTGATGCAGGCGTAAAACCCGAAATATAAATAAATTCTAAGGGATAGTAGCGTGAACATACTACACTTTGCAATAATAAACATATCAATTCAGGAGACCAGCAGATCGCTATATGAAATTCTACTTTCACGTTTGAGAGTTTGTAGATCGCAACACACTTTTTATTTATTAAAAGTTAGTGTTCGTATTACTTCGGAAAAATGTGTTGTAGCCAAAACTATTTGTTTACTAAAAAGCATATGGGGTTTATCACCATGTAGTGTCCCTTTTTCTTTTTTACTTTTTGTTTAAATTGTTAGTGTCCCTTTAAGGATAGGTGTTATAATATAATTATGTTGCTATTCTGTAAGTGCGTTTTGATCACGATCATATTTTGATTAAATATAGTTGAACTTCTGTTTTTTAGAATTTAGTTCGTCTTTTAATATTTTAATATAATACTAAATATAATAAATTTTGACAGCAGTCCAATATTAATAATAATGGACTGCAAGTACAACGGTATGACGTCACGACAGTGTTTTACTGTTTATTATTATCATCGTCGTCGTCGTCACCATCACAATCACCATCACAAAGCTCATCACAAACCTCGTACTCTGCATTCCCGTATTTGAAAGACCTGCGCTGTGCGGTAAATACTCTCGGATTGCACGATTCGCACGAACGCATGTACTTCAAATACGAGAATACATCTTAAACGGTTAGTAACATATACTTAAATACGCATGTGTAACTTCAAGGTCTATTCCGACGGGACTAGCATTATGCCAGACTGTTTACGACCGGTGTATGTATATATATATATGTGTGGGGGGGGGGTTTATTTGAGCATGTTGCAAAGATCTTGGGAATTCTTCGGTTGTGCAACAAAAGACCGCACTGCTGTGTGCCCGATGCCGTGTGAAATCATGGTATTATTAACATACCGAATAATCAATCAACTGGATGTGTTATGTCGTACCAGACTGTACACTTGGCGCAGGACACTGATTTGGCTACACATACTGGACTGCACACACTGTGTTGGATGAATAGTTGTGCTTTCAGGTCTGTGCGGATATTTATTCCTAAATGACATAAGAGTAATTGGATTGTCAATGGGATAAGGACATACTGTGATACTACTTGTGGGCTGGTTCCTTGGCTGTGTTGGTAAATAGCTGTTGATCAAAGGAGTATGATTCGGAATATGCACGTGCTGTCTGTCTTGAGATATAGGTAAGATATGCATAGTTGCACGAGTGTTATATGATGGTAGCTGGGTTATATTAGGCAAACTAAGTATGGATATATCAGTTGTCCAGTGGTTAACACGCTGGACAGCAAATCCAAAGATTGCAAGATCGCAGGTTCGATCCTCCGTCTGACACTAATAATATATGGCAGTTTGCCATATTGATCATGCCAGTCCCTAGTTGTTCTGCGCAGCTGCTTTTAAACTTTTACCACAACTTATTTTCATTACTTTCTTAAATTATACTTTTAACTACTCATACTTTTAACTTCTTTGCGGTTTTTGACGCGCAACATGTCTACGTCCCCACGAGGGGTTCGACATTAACGGAAGATAGATAGATAGATAGATAGTATTATGTCTTTCGGAATAGACTTTAAACGGAGGTCTCCTGTCGGTGCTTTACACCTTGGACCTAATCGAACAAGATGAGACTCTAGAATGGGTCTCTGTCTGTATCATTTCACTATCCTCCAACATCTAAAATGACTCTTCATGAGGTGTCAGTCATATGGACAACCGTTGGCGACAATAAATACACGTACACACATAGTTTACTTAGACGTTTAATGTTAAGCTGCGTTTCGATAATTTTTACGAAAACATCATGCATCGGGGAATTACTAAAGACATGTATAATATGGTATAATCCTACTCAAGTAGCTCATCCTCACATCCCGTGGACGGGTAATGCAGGGATCGCAGGTTCCATTCCCCGTCTGACCCTAATAACATTAACAGTCTTTCAGATGGGACTTTAAACCGAGGTCTCGTGTCGGTGCTTTACACCGTGCCCGTACAAGAACAATAGGAGACTCTGGAATGGGTCTCTGTCTGTATCATTGCACTATACTCCAAACATCTAAAATGACTAATCACTTCGGGAGGCGTCTCTCATATGGGTAACCGGTAGCGACGGTAAATAAACGTAAAATACACACTCATCGTCATAACAGCAGACATACATTTATAATTTTATTAAATACATACATTTAGACATACATAATATGTTCAATTATATTAAAGCGACAATACATCGCAAAACACCAAAACAAATAATGTTTACTCATAAATATCATTGTTACTACAAATTCTTCCGAAATAATTCCACTAATATTGAATCAATAAACAGTACGTATGTGGTCTACAAACTCTCAAAAATGAAAGTAGAAGTTCACATAACGGCCAGCCACGCTCCAGATTTGACCTTTCTTCATTACTGGAGTCTATACTGAACACGTAAATATGTCGCTTAGAGATGCCTTAAATCAGATTAGCATAAACATAAATATGCAGAGGCACAAATATGAGATATAACGTTAAATCTGTACCATTACTCGTGTTTATCGAGATACACGCCTTGTACGTTACGCATGGATGTTGACACTATTTACATTATTTTGTAATGTCAACAAACGTCGTATACTAAATTGTTTATTAGTTGAAATACTCAATTTTTGAGGGACCTATTGAAATGAGGACTATTTGGGAAATAGTTGTACCGTATAATATTCATTTCACGCGTTTCGATAGTAGAGCGTGAAATATTTGTCTTTCGCGTAGCGGTACCCTAAAGTGATAGTGTGTATCGGTCGGTCTATATAGCACGAGGAAAGCGTGCTATTTAAGAATATATATCGAGACGTGTATGTAGAGCTGATCATTCTACCGAACGACTTCTAACACGTTATAATTTCATGTTATGAATATTAAGGCATTTCACAATTAAATACTGTCTTTATGATACAATTAGTACATGTAATGATAGTGTATATCTGCAAGAGAGCGTGGACCCATACTGCTCTACAATCCGACAATCCGGTCACTTTCTGTACAAGTGGTCATGTAGACATGGGTTACAGGTTTCCAGAGTAAATTCTCTGGTTTTTCCTGGGCGAAGTCGGTTTGTAATTTTTGATCAATTGACTAAAACAAAACAAAATATTGCGCAGATATGTAATGCTCAAGACATAATTATACGGTACTATCAATAGTGATATGTAAATACACTTGAATGTTGATATTAGTGTTGATACAGTCGACCTTGTGGATATATATATATATATGTAAATATGTAAGCATATGTGTAGCCAGGTTGCCGAAATAAACGTCGCTCGTTCTGGTACAGTTGTTGCTTGTTTATTGGTATACATCAGTTTAGAGAGAGTATAGCAAAGAGTAGGAAATTACATGTTGTAGAAACGTGTGTTTTCACCGATGTTCTGTGGCTTTAAGCAATACATGCATGGTCGGTATATGATTGGGGATTACATGTATGAATAGAACATGTACAGTCACACCTGTGTTAGTGGTCACCTCTATTAAGCAGCCAACCTGCATTAAGCAGCCAGTTTCCCGATTACCATTATGTTGTTTTGTTATACATTTGACCTCTATTTCGCAGCCACCTGTGTTAAGCAGCCACTTTCTGTGATTCCCTTGTCTGGCTGCTTAACACAGGTTTGACTGTATTATGTGAGTTTGATGTTTCTTCACAGAAAATGTACGCGCTTGCCTAAAATTAGGATAAATGGAGGACTTGAACAGCGTGTAAAATGTGACACAACAAGCAGCAGTAATTGTAGCATGCTCTTTTCCAAATTAGCGTCATTAATCACAAACAAATCATTATAACTTAGTTTAATCGCTCTCGAGACCTCGTTCCTGGTGGCAATGTGGAACTTAAGTGTCTTGCCCTAGGACAATCGTAATGGCTACATCTGGGAGCCATTTCCGGACCCCTCACACCTGAAGCGAACGTGTTGCCACTGGACTATCACCCCACTAGCGTCATTAATTTACCAATTTCAGGATTTAATTTAAAGAAGTGAGTAACTAATTGTAAATTGTTTATTGTCAGCCTTCGTGGTCGAGTGGTTAAGGTCGCTGACTTGTATACCACTGTAACCTATCATCACTGATGGTCACGGATTCGAGCCCCGCTCAGGCCGTGTCTCATTTATATGAAAAAGTTGGCAGTTTCTTACGGAGGTTGGTGCACACAATTTGTACTGGTTAACCGTTGGAACCTGCCCAGGAAAGGTGCTGTTAGGTAAAGTGCCCGCCGGCGATATAGCCCAAAATGGTGCTGATGCAGGCGTAAAACCCGAAATATAAATAAATATAAATAAATAAATTGCTTATTACAGTGACAAGTGCTAAACTCGTCAAATACATATGTTTTGATAACTTGCATACTGTTGCTAGGGGTTTAAAGCTTAAACGTTGGCTGTCCGATTAGCGCAGTGGTTAGCGCGCTCGAATCACACCAATGCGACCTTGTTCGATCCCCGGACCAGGAAGTATGTGAGATGGTACGATGGTCGCCAGATCGGACAGGTGAGTTTTCTCCGGGTACTCCGGTTTCCTCCCACATATACGCTTTCATCCGAGCCAACGAGAGTGATTAATATAAGTTGGTAAAACTTGCTTCGCAATTGTTGTAAAATAAATAAAGTTTAAAAAAAAGAAAGAAAAAAGCTTAAACTTTATTTATTTTACCACGATTGCGAAACAAGTTTTAACAACTTATATCAAGCACTTTCGTTGGCGCAGATGAGAGCGTAAATGTAATATTTCTTGTGGCAGGAAACCGGAATACCCGGAGAAAACCCACCTGTCCGATTTGGCGACAACCGTACCATCTCACATACTTCCAGGTCCGAGGATCGAACCGGGTTGCACTGAATTTTGACCTAAATTAATTCGATTACAAACATTATTTATGTATAAAGCAAAATTAAAAAAATATCAATTCTCAAAAACTGCAAGCCATTGCTTTGAAACTTCGCACAACCATCTGGAGGACTAATTCTCTGCACCCTCAGTAATTCCCCAGCCCATAAGAGAAATAATGGAACATAAGAATTTATAAGTTATAGAAAGTATTGATGCCCAAAATTACTTAAACATTAAAACATCAAAGTTATTACTTAGAAACATCGCATGCACATTTGTATTATAAAGGTTGATGAGACTTTACTGCATATGTCGTTATAGAAACAGATTCGTTTTGTTCACACTCCATATCATTTGTTGTAAAGAATATCTCATCACGTATCCTATTAGTTTAATACTTGTCCTCACGTGCATATCTGCTTTCTATTTGGTGTGGGTAAATACTATATCAATCTAATTATTATTTCAATTTAAAGCTGAGTCTCTATTTATACAAATAAAATGTATTTCATTATGCGAGTATTCAGTTTTTTATGGCAGCCATTTTAATAATAAATACTATAAGTGATTTACGCTCATGATATTCGGTGCTATAATGATTTGTTACGAAGAAATGGAGCTCCGTGTAGAGCAGAACGGAATAAAAAGAACTGGAGCTCCGTGTAGAGCCGAACGGAATAAAAAGAAATGGAGCTCCGTGTAGAGCCGAACGGAATAAAAAGAAATGGAACTCCCAGTAGAGCCGAACGGAATGAAAAGAAATGGAGCTCCGAGTAGAGCCGAACGGAATAAAATACTATCCTAGTCAAATTTTTATTTTCAACAATGTTTAAGTAGTTGAATTTATAAAGGGGCTCCTGGGGTCTTCCTCCACCAGTAATAGCTGAAGAGTTGCCATATGACCTAAGCTGTTGTTGGGACATTAAATCCCCCAAAGCAAACACACACACATCACTTGCAACTAACAGCTACAGATTCCAATCCCACTAGTGGTGTCGAATTCTTTCAAGTGTGAACGCTATCCAACTGTCTTACGGAAGGTCGATGGTTATTCTCCGGTGGCAGCCCGTGCATTACATGCTGTGGGTTTCCTCCTCAAATAATAGCGAGATAGTGCCATACTTTAAGCCCCCCCCAAACCCCAAAGACATAGCGGTCCGATTAGCGCAGTGGTTAGCGCGCTCGCTTCTCACCTGTTCAATCCTCGGACCGGGAAGTATGTGAGATTGTACGGTGGTCGCCAGATCGGACAGGTGGGTTTTCTCCGGGTACTCCGGTTGCCTCCCACACGAATGACCACATTTACGCTTTCATCCGCGCCAACGAGAGTTGTTAGAACTTGCTTCGCAATCGTTGTAAAATAAATAAAATTTAAACATAGCGGTGACAGAAACACTATCTGTATTTCTGTTCTCTCTCTCTCTCTCTCAATAGTTTACGTAACGCTGCTGCACGATATTTCTATCCTGCTCATCTTCTTAAGATAGTTATTATATTAAAATCGGTGTCATCAGTTTTCTAGGGGGGATGCAGCGTCGATATAAATGAGAGTATAGTTGACACTGCGATTACCAGAGTCGATGCAACAGTTATGTGCGACAGACCTTGGAACATGACCAATTTAGGCAGTCATCGATTATTGGGGCTCCGTCTACTTACTAAACGGGATATCCGTACGGATTAGAACTCGACGTATACCGTTAGAGCTATAGAGTAATCGTTCCACTCGCTTCAACTAATCGTTCCACTCGCTTCAACTATCGTTGCGTTTTTCTAAAAGATACCTACGTTAGATTGGGTGGACTTTTCAAACTTCTATGAGAAGCTTGACGTGTAAATGTTATTTAAATCTTGTTAAGATTAAGATGGTAATTTGAACGTTTCAGATGAATTGAACGGTGGAGTGGCGACAAATGATGCACTGACAAATGATGGATTTAAGAGTACATATGTTTACAGTACAGTGTCAGAGGTTTGTGGTTAACTGATTTACTTACGTATCATACTGTTGTCCGTCGTTATTAAATTGCATGTTGCATGATGGGTAAAACTGTTACGTTTGTATTAGTTTAAACCTGTTTTATTTCCAAATAATATACAGTTTGCGCAATGCATATAATACACGTATCGTCCGCCTTCGTGGTCGAGTGGTTAAGGTCGCTGACTTGTATACCACTGTAACCTATCATCACTGATGGTCACGGGTTCGAGCCCCGCTCAGACCGTGTCTCATTTATATGAAAAAGTTGGCTGTTCTTACGGAGGTTGGTGCACCCAAGTACTGGTTAACCGCTGGAGCATGCCCAGGAAAGGTGTTGTTAGGTAAACTGTCCGCCGGCGATATAGCCCAAACTTGTGCTGATGCAGGCGTTAAACCCGAAATATAACATATAAAAATATAATACACGTATCAATTTACAGAAATTGTCTTTAGACTGAAAGACGGTTTTATTAATGTAATATGTATGCATTTTCTCGTTAGATCTCTGTCGCAATTGTGACATTGTTGTTTCCCAATAATATAGATGATGTATAAATCATATAGTACCAATATCAAATTCCAGAAATCAGATAAGAATGAAAGACGTTTTTATTAATGTTGTTTGCATTTTCATGCCCTATCATTTTCACAATTACGGCATGTAGTTTGTCCTTTTCATTTGAAAATTATTCAGACGTTATTCGTATCATCACAAGACAGTCACGAGACAGTCGCGAGACAACAACGATAGAGACCTGTCACTATACAGATACTTTATTTGGAACCAAAACTAATATATTCTCGAGAGTTGGTTTAAACAATATTTATTGGAAAACATAAATCACATATGACATGCAACAACATACATATTAACAAGGCTAAGGTAAGAAGCTAAAATTAGTTTTTATAAACCTTTTACTGGTATTGTTTAATTGCTGGAATGGCCATAATTAATGTTGCTAGAACTTGCGGCCCGACCCGTTTGCTTTTCTTTAAATTGTCATATTTTGTATTCACATGTATAATATTATGTAAAATGAATCTGAATTTCATTGTAAATGCAACATAAAACAACCATGAACTACATTGTAAATGCAACATAAAACAACCATGAACTACATTGTAAATACAACATAAAACAACCGCGAACTACATTGTAAATACAACATAAAACAACCATGAACTACATTGTAAATATAACATAAACAACCATGAACTACATTGTAAATGCAACATAAACAACCATGAACTACATTGTAAATACAACATACAACAACCGCGAACTACATTGTAAATACAACATAAACAACCATGAACTACATTGTAAATACAACATAAAACAACCATGAACTACATTGTAAATACAACATAAAACAACAGCGAACTACATTGTAAATACAACATAAAACAACAGCGAACTACATTGTAAATACAACATAAAACAACCATGAACTTCATTGTAAATGCAACATACAACAACCGCGAACTACATTGTAAATACAACATAAAACAACAATGAACTACATTGTAAATACAACATAAACAACCATGAACTACATTGTAAATGCAACATACAACAACTGCGAACTACATTGTAAATGCAACATAAAACAACCATGAACTACATTGTAAATACAACATAAACAACCATGAACTACATTGTAAATGCAACATAAAACAACCATGAACTACATTGTAAATACAACATAAAACAACCATGAACTACATTGTAAATGCAACGTAAAACAACCATGAACTACATTGTAAATGCAACAAACTACATTGTAAATGCAACGTAAAGCAACCATGAACTACATTGTAAATGCAACGAACTACATTGTAAATGCAACACAAAACAACCATGAACTACATTGTAAATGCAATGAACTACATTGTAAATGCAACGAACTACATTGTAAATGCAACAAAAAACAACCGCGAACTACATTGTAAATGCAATGAACTACATTGTAAATGCAACATAAAACAACCATGAACTACATTGTAAATGCAACGTGAAGCAACCATGAACTACATTGTAAATGCAACGAACTACATTGTAAATGCAACATAAAACAACCATGAACTACATTGTAAATGCAATGAACTACATTGTAACTGCAACGAACTACATTGTAAATGCAACATACAACAACTGCGAACTACATTGTAAATGCAACGTAAAACAACCATGAACTACATTGTAAATGCAACAAACTACATTGTAAATGCAACGTAAAGCAACCATGAACTACATTGTAAATGCAACGAACTACATTGTAAATGCAACATAAAACAACCATGAACTACATTGTAAATGCAATGAACTACATTGTAAATGCAACATAAAACAACCGCGAACTACATTGTAAATGCAACAAACTACATTGTAAATGTAACATAACACAACCGCGAACTACATTGTAAATGCAACAAACTACATTGTAAATGCAACGTAAAACAACCATGAACTACATTGTAAATGCAACGTGAAGCAACCATGAACTACATTGTAAATGCAACGAACTACATTGTAAATGCAACGAACTACATTGTATATGCAACATAAAACAACCGCGAACTACATTGTAAATGCAACGTGAAGCAACCATGAACTACATTGTAAATGCAACGAACTACATTGTAAATGCAACATAAAACAACCATGAACTACATTGTAAATACAATGAACTACATTGTAACTGCAACGAACTACATTGTAAATGCAACATACAACAACTGCGAACTACATTGTAAATACAACATAAACAACCATGAACTACATTGTAAATGCAACATAAAACAACCATGAACTACATTGTAAATACAACATAAAACAACCATGAACTACATTGTAAATGCAACGTAAAACAACCATGAACTACATTGTAAATGCAACATACAACAACTGCGAACTACATTGTAAATGCAACATAAAACAACCATGAACTACATTGTAAATACAACATAAACAACCATGAACTACATTGTAAATGCAACATAAAACAACCATGAACTACATTGTAAATACAACATAAAACAACCATGAACTACATTGTAAATGCAACGTAAAACAACCATGAACTACATTGTAAATGCAACAAACTACATTGTAAATGCAACGTAAAGCAACCATGAACTACATTGTAAATGCAACGAACTACATTGTAAATGCAACACAAAACAACCATGAACTACATTGTAAATGCAATGAACTACATTGTAAATGCAACGAACTACATTGTAAATGCAACAAAAAACAACCGCGAACTACATTGTAAATGCAATGAACTACATTGTAAATGCAACATAAAACAACCATGAACTACATTGTAAATGCAACGTGAAGCAACCATGAACTACATTGTAAATGCAACGAACTACATTGTAAATGCAACATAAAACAACCATGAACTACATTGTAAATGCAATGAACTACATTGTAACTGCAACGAACTACATTGTAAATGCAACATACAACAACTGCGAACTACATTGTAAATGCAACGTAAAACAACCATGAACTACATTGTAAATGCAACAAACTACATTGTAAATGCAACGTAAAGCAACCATGAACTACATTGTAAATGCAACGAACTACATTGCAAATGCAACATAAAACAACCATGAACTACATTGTAAATGCAATGAACTACATTGTAAATGCAACATAAAACAACCGCGAACTACATTGTAAATGCAACAAACTACATTGTAAATGTAACATAACACAACCGCGAACTACATTGTAAATGCAACAAACTACATTGTAAATGCAACGTGAAGCAACCATGAACTACATTGTAAATGCAACGAACTACATTGTAAATGCAACGAACTACATTGTATATGCAACATAAAACAACCGCGAACTACATTGTAAATGCAACGTGAAGCAACCATGAACTACATTGTAAATGCAACGAACTACACTGTAAATGCAACGAACTACATTGTAAATGCAACGAACGACATTGTAAATGCAACGAACTACATTGTAAATGCAACGAACTACATTGTAAATGCAACGAACTACATTATAAATGCAATGAACTACATTGTAAATGCAACGAACTACATTGTAAATGCAACGAACTACATTGTAAATGCAACGTAAAACAACCGCGAACTACTATATGTGGGATTTGTATCATCTAAGAACGCATAGAGCTCGAAGTGAACGACAGTAGACGTGTCAAACGAGATCGAAGTGAACGACAGTAGACGTGTCAAACGAGATCGAAGTGAACGACAGTAGATGCGTCAAACGAAATCGAAGTGAACCACAGTAGACGTGTCAAACGAGATCGAAGTGAACGACAGTAGATGCATCAAACGAGATCGAAGTGAACCACAGTAGACGCGTCGAACGAGATCGAAGTGAACGATAGTAGACGTGTCAAACGAGATCGAAGTGAACGACAGTAGACGTGTCAAACGAGATCGAAGTGAACGACAGTAGACGCGTCGAACGAGATCGAAGTGAACGATAGTAGACGTGTCAAACGAGATCGAAGTGAACGACAGTAGACGCGTTAAACGAGATCGAAGTGAACGATAGTAGACGTGTCAAACGAGATCGAAGTGAACGACAGTAGACGCGTCAAACGAGATCGAAGTGAACGACAGTATACGCGGACACAGAAAACACACACATACATGATATACTAGAGGACACAGAAAACACACACATACATTATATACTAGAGGACATAGAAAACGCACAGCTACATTATATACTAGATGACATAGAAAACGCACAGCTACATTATATACTAGAGGACATAGAAAAGGCACAGCTACATTATATACTAGAGGACATAGAAAACGCATACCTACATTATATACTAGAGGACATAGAAAAGGCACAGCTACATTATATACTAGAGGACATAGAAAACGCATACCTACATTATATACTAGAGGACATAGAAAACGCACAGCTACATTATATACTAGAGGACATAGAAAACGCACACATACATTATATACTAGAGGACATAGAAAACGCACACCTACATTATATACTAGAGGACATAGAAAACGCACACCTACATTATATACTAGAGGACATAGAAAACGCACACCTACATTATATACTAGAGGACATAGAAAACGCACACCTACATTATATGATTATTATTACATGAACACGAAATACGAAAGATTCCATCAAATATATATCACATCGTTATTACAAAGCACAAACTGAACAACTAAGAATATTCCAAAATGTTTAAAATTATTTATTTATATAGTTATTGTTTTTCATGTAAAAACACACTTATCCGAAGTGTGCGTTTTCTATGTCCTCTAGTATATAATGTAGCTGTGCCTTTTCTATGTCCTCTAGTATATAATGTAGCTGTGCGTTTTCTATGTCCTCTAGTATATAATGTAGGTATGCGTTTTCTATGTCCTCTAGTATATAATGTAGCTGTGCCTTTTCTATGTCCTCTAGTATATAATGTAGCTGTGCGTTTTCTATGTCCTCTAGTATATAATGTAGCTGTGCGTTTTCTATGTCCTCTAGTATATAATGTATGTGTGTGTTTTCTGTGTCCTCTAGTATATCATGTATGTGTGTGTTTTCTGTGTCCTCTAGTATATAATGTAGGTGTGCGTTTTCTATGTCCTCTAGTATACTTGATTTGGAAAATGTGTTCTGTACAACATTGACATACACATTCAATTAATCCAACAAACCACAGTAACAATTACAGTACTCAACAGTTACACATAATAATACTAAAGTAAGTGTGGCATAACTAAGACATATAAACTCATTTGGTTCAATAAATATAACTCAATAAATCACAATTTCAACATTTAATAGACATATATAGACATATACATATAGACATATAAACTCATTCGGTTCAACTGATATATCTCAATAAATCACAATTTCAACATTTACTAAACATATTTAGACATATATAATAGACATATAGACATATATAATAGACATATAAACTCATTTGGTTCAACAAATATAACTCAATAAATCACAATTTCAATATTTCATAGACATATATAATAGACATATACATATAGACATATAAACTCATTTGGTTCAACAAATATAACTCAATAAACCACAATTTCAATATTCCATAGACATACGAGTATATAGACAAATACATATAAGCTCATTTGCTTCAATAAATATATTGACAATTCTTGCGCAAACAACGCCACGAATCGTATATCATACAGAATTATGCATACTTGTTAATTTGCCTTGTAGTGTACATTGACTATTTAGAGTGCACTAACGTATGATTAAACTAACAACTGTTACCGAATAGTGCTCATACAATCATATGTAAAGTGAAGTAGATAAATATGCATACAGGGTGTTGCATAATATCTGGCAACATTACAATTTGTTAGAATACGTGCATGTATTATATAGACAATGAAATTGTACGAATATATAATTATATCTGCATTTCTGCAACATTTACCAATAATTTGTATGGCATAACCTACATATACCCGTTTGAATGATTTCTTTGCAGAAAAGTTAAATAAATTGTTTTTAAATGTAAATACTGCAATATTTGTCAAAATAAGAAGATTTTCAGTAAATTTAAAATGTATTTAAAATAATTCTTGGCGTACTTTGTCCTGAATTCGGGAAATATCCCTATATAGAAAGCAAAACGTATTCTCTACCATATTTCAATAACTCTATTTTCTAACGTGTTTGTGTAAGTTATTATGCGTGTTCCGTCTCCCTCTTTCAATTTAAGGCGATACACATATAATCTTAACCTTTTTATTGATTTCTCGGTCAAATATGTCTCGCAATAAATACTTAATTTAATAAAATAATAAATTAAATATATAAAATAAATTAAATGCACTGTACATACATGTAGTACCACAACAGAAGCTGGTGTGCATTGTGTATGGCCTTATCGTATCGCAGTAGGGGCCGCGGTCCGTGCCACTGTGTTTGGCAAGCTGGTGGGCATGATGTATGGCCTTATCGTATCGCAGTAGGGGCCGCTGTCCGTGCCAATGTGTTTGGCAAGCTGGTGGGCATGATGTATGGCCTTATCGTATCGCAGTAGGGGCCGCGGTCCGTGCCAATGTTTTTGGAAAGCTGGTGGGCATGATGTAGGGCCTTAACGTGTAGCATGATAACTATTTGGCTATGGTAGTGTTTCTGTTGTCGTACGGCTCTCAGTATGATACGTTCATCTCCATGTCCTCGTAACAGTGGGATTCGAACCTATTATATGGTGAGGTGCAAATTACATGCAATGACACCGTTTACCTGTGCATGACGTCATTGTGGTTCCTCCGCCAAATATAACAGCATACTCCGCATCCAGTTTGCAAGTGCCCACTGTTTTATATCACATATTTTCTACACATCAACTTGTCTGAATTATTTTGAAGTTACGTAATTTATACAAAACTCTTACACTGCCTGTCATGAAAATGAATTGTTTACTAAAAAGAAAAATGCAGTAATTTAGTTGTTAGGACTCCATTATAGTGGACATCGGATGTTTACATGCCGAAGAATAACAGCCCAGTTTACTTTACTAGCCGTTAAATCAGATTGTATTGCTTTCAAATAACATACTTATACACAAACTGCACAGTAGTCATACAACAAATGAAATGTAACGACTATTTATGAGTGAAATTGTTATACTTTACAAGAAGTAAAAACCCAGTGTTTCTGTTTGTACTAATAAGCAAGGCCTATAATTGATCAAGTCCTTATTACAGTCATTCAAATTGCACTTGACTTCTCACGACATTCCATATCACACTCTACCAACAATAAACGCACATTGAATGGGTTGGACCTAATTGAATGTAACATATACTGTAGTTGTTTCGCCGCTATGTTTCCCGCTGTATAGCCATGTTGCCTCTACACAATAGCTTGTATGTATACTATAAGACGAATATCGGCATCTGCTTCCGCAACAGTGTTATATTTCAATAACTTACTTTTCATTGCAAGGTATGTCCATTTGCGTAATTATGCTCAATTGTTCATGCACCATTCCAACAACTTTCCAAAATGTATGTTTTGATTTCTGCAACATTTGAAGCTTGTCATGACATTGTCTAACCATCATGAAAAGAATCCGATTATATGGCAATGTTTCAGTGAGCCAATCAGATTGATTGAATGCATTGCGGACTAACATTAAGTTGATCTGTACCACCCTATTGCTGGAACATAAGGCGTGAAGTACAGTGAGACCTGTATTAAGCAGCCAGCCAAGGGAATCACACAAAGTGGCTGCGTAGCACAGGTGACTGCTTACTAGAGGTAATATGTATAATATGTATAATAAAACAACATATTGAGCATCTGAAAACTCAGTCTGGCTGATTTATACAGGTTGGTTGCTTAATAGACGTGAACACTAATACAGGTTTGACTGTAGACATATGTATAGACGCTGAAATGTTTTTGGCTTTTTTTGGCAATTTGACTTTAGCTAGATTGCGAAACAAATATTACAATATTAACTTAGTCGTTCCGAGACAGACGTCCTGGTGGATTCCACCGCCACGAGGATGCAAGGGTATTTAAGTGTCAACACTACCACTGCCGTAGTTCATGTGGGACTCGAGCTCGCACATAGGTTATATGTTGTGAGTTCGAGCCCCACCGGAGCCACATTGGTGTCCTTATGCAATACTCTTACATCCACATCCACACATCTCCCACACGGCGCTGGATTCTAACAGGAATATGGTCTCGAGAGCGATTACGGTAATATTGTAAGAAACTGTTTCGCACTTGATATAAACTAATCACACATTGTCCACTAATTGGGCGTTGTATAATTAATGCAGATTGACTTGTTCCCTTTAGGATCATATGAATATTCATAAGGCATAGCCTAATATCTTGATGATGATTCGTATGTATGCTCGCCGCTGGTGGACCATATGGTCGAGCGTACTAAGAAATGATTGAGTAACTTTAAAATGTGTTCCACTCAGTTTCAGATACGTAAACAATTGTCAGTGATCCTATGATACCCATTTGAATAAAGTGCACTGTTATATAATTGCTTGCAAGAATTATGTCACCGAGTCAATTGAATCGATATCAATCACGCAATTAACATTCATATACGCCTAATTCGTTTAGTTTAGAACACACACATTGGATTTGCATAATTATTTCTATTAGTCCGCTATTATCTAATTTATCTTGACCGTAGCCCATCACTGACCTTTATCACAAAGCATCGTTAGCATGTAAAGCCGTCATATATAGATAGGCGTTCTGTAATAATCAAATAATAAATTATTGTTGAGCCACGTTCATTCCATGGCACATATTTCCCCATATTTCCTATCCACATTGTCAGGAGACCACGTCATCGGGGAAATTAACGTCAAACGTTCCAAAATAATTAGATAATATGCTAATATGCAATCGCGTACCAATATGTGGATTTTGCCTAGGAGTACAGTGTCTGGATGTATTTAATGTTACAACGGTTTATTACTCTGTGTGGAATTAGCCAACTCTTCTTCATAAAAGGGTAAATTTCCAATTCGGTTATAAAACCGACCATGTCCTTGCTAATAACATCATTCTTTTATTATTCTGTCTGGTACCGTACGGACCGCTTAGAACGGGGATTCATTTCGCCTGTTAAATTTGAATGGAATTATGTGAGGTAGACCAAATATCATATGCTAACCGGCGTTGCACATGCAGTTTCCGGTTTATATAAGACTACACCGGTTTCCGGC
>CM026390.1:30433608-30511108 GCA_014843695.1 Archivesica marissinica
ATCCTACGCTTCTGCTGTGCATATTTATCCTTAGACTAATACGATTTACCGTTATATCCTACGCTTTCTGACTGTGCATATTTATCTTTAGACTAATACGATTTACCGTTATATCCTACGCTATCTGCCTGTGCATATTTATCTTTAGACTAATACGATTTACCGTTATATCCTACGCTTTCTGCCTGTGCATATTTATCTTTAGACTAATACGATTTACCGTTATATCCTACGCTTGCTGACTGTGCATATTTATCCTTATACTAATACGATTTACCGTTATATCCTACGCTATCTGCCTGTGCATATTTATCTTTAGACTAATACGTTTTACCGTTATATCCTACGCTGTCTGCCTGTGCATATTTATCTTTAGACTAATACGATTTACCGTTATATCCTACGCTTTCTGACTGTGCATATTTATCTTTAGACTAATACGATTTACCGTTATATCCTACGCTATCTGCCTGTGCATATTTATCTTTAGACTAATACGATTTACCGTTATATCCTACGCTTTCTGCCTGTGCATATTTATCTTTAGACTAATACGATTTACCGTTATATCCTACGCTTGCTGACTGTGCATATTTATCCTTATACTAATACGATTTACCGTTATATCCTACGCTATCTGCCTGTGCATATTTATCTTTAGACTAATACGTTTTACCGTTATATCCTACGCTGTCTGCCTGTGCATATTTATCTTTAGACTAATACGATTTACCGTTATATCCTACGCTTTCTGACTGTGCATATTTATCTTTAGACTAATACGATTTACCGTTATATCCTACGCTATCTGCCTGTGCATATTTATCTTTAGACTAATACGATTTACCGTTATATCCTACGCGTTCTGCCTGTGCATATTTATCTTTAGACTAATACGATTTACCGTTATATCCTACGCTATTTGCCAGTGCATATTTATCTTTAGACTAATACGATTTACCGTTATATCCTACGTTTTCTGCCTGTGCATATTTATCTTTAGACTAATATGATTTAAAATGTCTCTAAACGATTATATGAAATTCATAACTTTTGAGAGTTTGCATACAACAAAAACACATATTTACATATACACACGGGATTTACATATATAATGTTTGTGGATTGTGTGTGTTTTACGCTTATTTATCGTCGCTACCGGTTGCCCATATGAGCGACGCCTCCTGAAGAGATTAGTTATTTTAGATTTTGGAGGATAGTGCATGATACAGACAGAGACCCATTCCAGAGTCTCCTCTGGTTCTTTTACGTGCACGGTGTAACGCACCGACACGAGACCTCGGTTTAACGTCCCATATGAAAGACTGTTAATTTTATTAGGGTCAGACGGGGGATCGAACCTGCGATCTCTGGACTACCAGTCCAGCGTGTTACCACTGGACTATAGATCCGTTAGTGGATTTGTAGTAACAATGCTATTTATACGTACAAACATTTTTGGGGGCATTACGCGATGCAATGTCGCTTCAATGTTGTTGTTAATATTTAAATTTTAAATTGAATTCTGTTAAGTATGGGACAGAAACGCTGAGAATGTATGTGTTTTGCGTGTAGTTTTTCTAGAAACACATCTTCTTCGGTAGAATTCATTCAAACGAAACATTGGCTGCATAGGTGTTTCGTCTTCAAGCGGAAACGTGTATACTTATAATTCATATACGAATTTAATAATTTATATTGTCAACATTAGCAAACCGCCATTTACAGGGTTTTGGGAGGTGAAGTACAGATACGCGTTGTATATACTCAACTAGACATCATACCGATACTTCTTGTCAAGTTTGACGAATATTGAACAAAATGGTTTGGAGATGACGCGCGGAGAAGCTGTTTGCAATAAAAAATGTCCAAATTGCCGTACATCCGCAAAACTAAATTCAACCAGAACGGGATTGCAAAATGCACAACTAGACATCATGCTGATGCTTGCTGCCAAGTGTGGTGAACATCCAACATTGGTCAGACATTTCAATACTTGTGTATTTATATTTGTCCCTCGACTTGGTAGAAATATGACACCCGTAGGTCAAATGTTTGAAATACATAGCATTGTTTAAATGTCAGTTATTAATACAACAGTCATCTCCCTTTATTTCAAGTTCGGCATTTGTGATATACTCAGTCATTGTAGACATTTTCCTATTTTTGGCGTTTTGGACTAGGAATTATGTTGCATGTGTAGACATATTGTCCATAGTGTCTAAGCTTTAATGACATTTATCAGGACATATTCAGGATTTAAATAATGGAGTGGTCAGACGTTCTGGTCGGTATCACCATATATTCCATTTCTGGCATACTCCTTGCGGTGACGTAGACATGTTTTCCTGGGCAAGCTTAGCAGACCTAAGCGGTTAACCATGACTAAGCAAGGTATGTGAGATGCCAATGCTTAAGGGCAATACATACATCCCTGTGACCTAATATCGAGCCCGGGACCCTCTGTTGTGAATCCGACGCTCATCCACTGGACCATGGACGCCACACACATTGGCATGGTAGGTGTTGGTTTGAAAACCTATACAATTTAGGACCGCCTTCGTGGTCGAGTGGTTAAGAGCCCCGCGCAGGCCGTGTATGTTTATATTAAAACGGTGGCAATTTCTTACGGTTGCATAAAAACATCACCATTGGTCTTTCCAAATTTATATATTTTGCAAATAAGCAACGAAACTAACACATTTTTTACACATATATTTGAACTTGTAATTGTGCTCTTTTGTAAAGTTCCATGTCACTGCCTGTTTTTACCTGTGTGTGTGTTTTACTTTTATTTATTATCGCTACCGGTTGCCCATATGAGCGACGCCTCCTGAAGAGATTAGTTATTTTAGATTTTGGAGGATAGTGCATGATACAGACAGAGACCCATTCCAGAGTCTCCTCTGGTTCTTTTACGTGCACGGTGTAACGCACCGACACGAGACCTCGGTTTAACGTCCCATCTGAAAGACTGTTCATTTTATTAGGGTCAGACGGGGGATCGAACCTGCGATCCCTGGATTACCAGTCCAGCGTGTTACCACTGGACTACAGATCCGTCATGTGTACTGTTTTATGCAATAAACTTATTGTATTGTATACCAATTACTGGTTAACCACTGGAGCCTTTCCAGGAAAGGTGTTTAAATTTAAAATGGAGTGGTGGATTTGATCATGTGCTTGATCTGGGTTTTCCATTACCGCCCCTGAAAGTGTACATCGGATCACGAACCAACATCGTCAAAACTCTCACCTTATACCAATTGCGATCTTGAAACGAACATTTTCAAGAGGAGTCCTCGAACACCCTGGATATTGGGACCCCCATGCACCCACCCCAAGCGACAATGTTTCGCACTCATTCTGTGTAATTAAAATGCCACCCTTGCTACGCGCCTGTCGTCGATGAGTAACATGTGTATTGTATTGTTGTTGCGGTATGTTGCTGTGCACATATCGATTCGTCTGTAGTATCTTGTAGTTCTTAGACTATGACTTATTACCTTCAAATAATCATCATACGGCATTCCCTCGACAATTCCAGAGTGGAATACACATTCATCGGATGTAAGATGGCACACGTAGCCGTGATAGCGCAGTCGTAGCGCGTTCGCTTCAGGTGTGAGATGTCTGAAGTTCGCGCCAGCTGTAGCCGTTACGATTGTGCCCTTTAGTAAAGGCACATACATGACACAGTGTCGCTCTCTCTCTCTCTCTCCCTCATGGCGATGGAGATGTCTCTAGAGCGATTAATATAATGCTGTGAAAACATGTTTCGCAATCGAGCTAAACTAAGACGTGCGTGTATGTGTAATATATATATATATATATATATATATATACATATATATATATATATATATATATATATATATATATATATATATGTGTGTGTGTGTGTGGAATTTAAAAAAAGAACAAAATGAACGCCTCTCAATAGGCTTGCATTTAAGCGAAAGCTCGTCAAAAATCGTCACATTCTTTTTGGTCGGTAGCCCAGTGGTTAACACGCTGGACTGGTAATCCAAAGATCACATGTTCGATCCCCCGTCTGACCCTACTACAATTAACAGTCTTACAAATGGGACTTTAAACCGAGGTCTCGTATCGGCGCTGTACACTGTGCACGTAAAAGAACAAGAGGAGACTCTGGAATGGGTATCTGTCTGTATCATTTCACTATCTTCCAACAATCTAAATTGCCTAATCTCTTCAGGATTAATCGCTCATATGGGCAACCGGTAGCGACGATAAATAAACGTGTATACACATGTATATATGTGAGGCGATTGATACACCATTGCACTACTGTGTACAGTATCTGAATGTCCACAGAGCACGCCAACTCTCCCCTTCCAACATTTCAGGTGCTTTTTCGCTTCAGGTGCGAAAAGCCCGCAGTTCGCACCCAGCTATAGCCGTTACGAGTGTGCCCTTATGCAAGGCATTTAAATTCTACATTGCCTCTTGTGTCTCCCTCGTGGCGATGGATTCCAAAGGAATGAGGTAGTTCGCCTCCATTGTCGAGTGGTTAAGGTCGCTGACTTGTATACCATTGTAACCTATCATCACTGATGGTCACGGGTTCGAGTCCCGATCAGAACATGTCTCTTTATTTGAAACAGTTGGTAGTTTCTCACGGAGGGTGGTGAACGAAGTACAGCTTAACCACTTGAGCCTGCCCAGGACAGGTGTTAGGTAAACTGCATGTCACTCAAATGGGCAACCTGTGGTGACGATAAATAAACTTAAATTTAAAAACAAGAATGAGGTCTCGAGAGTGATTAATATAAGTTGTAAGAACTTGTTTCGCAATCGATCTGAAATAAATGTGTATAAACCGATGTTAAATAACACAATTTATGATATCAGTAGTATTACATAGTTTATATTGTTATACATTGTATATTTGTTAAGTCGGTAACATAGCAACACTGCCCTCACAATGACTACTTATCATACTGTGGAACTACATAATGACCAAACCCCACCAGCGAAAGATATTCATACACATGTATGCACTATTTTTCCATTGCGTGTTTTCCAATTCAATTCCATTTGTTTGATGTATGTAAATGTCTGTTTACAATATTACGAACTAAATAAATAATAGAAACTAAGCATCTTTCGATCTGTTTGTCACAAAGTTATTATCGTATCGGTACTGAATATGCAAATATCGCGTTGCAGCTGCATCACATCTGTAAAGAAGAACACTAGCTCATCAGACATGAAGTGTCGCACATCATCTGTATGTGCAAGCGTGTATGTTTTACAAACATCTTGCTGGTTTACTCTACAAGTTGTTTCATAGACAGGAAAGCGTGTGGTCAGATTCAGAAGTTGGGCACAATTGCAGACGTTTCTCCAACGTTCCCAGCTCATGCCCGTAGCCACACCGAGGCAGTTGCCTCGCTGAGGCAGTTGCCTCGCCGCGGCAGTTACCTCGGTTAAAATTCCTCCCCAAAAAATTAAAAATTAAATAAATAAAACGCAAACAAATATTCCTTTGTTGTATAAATGTTGACTGCTAGAGAGCTGAAAGGTCGGTACATAATTATACGCCTAAACTCATCAAATTTGAAAACGCAGGAAATCACTACTATTCCCGACAATTTTAAGGGGAGCATGCTCCCGAACCCCCATAGATTGCCTCGGTTGAAATTTACCTTTGGCCACGGTACTGCAGCTGCAATACTGAGTACACGACCGCTGTATTTTCTCCTTCGTGATATAGTAAACCGATGAACTGTCAATCCACTTTTATAGCATGCATGTCTGTAAACACCAGGGCTTCTGCTTGATGTTAGACACCAGTAAGTCATGGCAACACCATGAAAGTGTTTCACCATTTCCCAATGTATACAAACACTGGTCCAAAATGGTACGCGCATGAATCCTAGATTGTTTACTCATCAATGCGCTGGAGCAAGTAGTACTGAAATAAAATCGCAACATGTCTTCTTCGACTGAACACAAATGCCACAGACGCACCACACTCACAATAAGAAATGTAACCAGCCTCTGATTCCACAGTAAAACACCATCGAAGTATGGTCTTCTATTTTGCAAAAACTACTTTCTAAGGTACAATGACCCGGTACCAATTCCTTCATTGGGGTCACACGCACTGTGATAACTGAATTCCACAAATAGCACACCAGCATCTTGCTTTGATAGTTAGTCCTACATATTGGTAGATGAATTTTACCGACATAACAACATTGCAGGAACGATACAGTATGTTATGTTGTATATTGTTACATAGTCTCTATGTTCTAACATTCTAAATTCGAACGTATGTGCTACAAACCACTGTGTTCTTTCCTCCTATGATGCGACAGGTGGATAATTCGTCTAAGCATATTTATATGCTGTCAAGATATAATCATATACACAATATAAATTATAACTAAGTTCTGTAAAATCTGTTATCCTACTACTAAACAGGAAGTAGACACATTTCCGGTTCCGGCTCCGGAACTCAATTTAACCCTTAGCAAAACGTTATGATGTTCCGGTACCGGAACTCTAGGAAATATACTAAACAATATTCACTAAAGCAAATGACATGACTCGTTACACTTTCTGTAGCAGACGGCCAATTACACTGGATATTGTTTTGCCAATGAGCTGATAAAGACGATGCCGATTACAATATAAACATATATAAAGATACTTTATTTCATAAGCGTTCCGTAATGTTCACTTAGGGAACGTCCTTATCTGTACTGTGGCACTCACCGTAATGTTCATTTATGGAACGTCCTTCTCTGTACTGTGGCACTCACCGTAATGTTCACTTAGGGAACGTCCTTCTCTGTACTGTGGCACTCACCGTAATGTTCACTTAGGGAACGTCCTTATCTGTAATGTGGCACTCACCGTAATGTTCACTTAGGGAACGTCCTCCTCTGTACTGTGGCACTCATCGTAATGTTCACTCAGGGAACGTCCTTATCTGTACTGTGGCACTCACCGTAATGTTCACTTAGGGAACGCCCTTATCTGTACTGTGGCACCCATCGTAATGTTCACTTAGGGAACGTCCTTCTCTGTACTGTGGCACTCACCGTAATGTTCACTTACGGAACGTCCTTCTCTGTACTGTGGCACTCACCGTAATGTTCACTTAGGGAACGTCCTTCACTGTACTGTGGCACTCACCATAATGTTCACTTAGGGAACGTCCTTCTCTGTAATGTGGCACTCACCGTAATGTTCACTTAGGGAACGTCCTTCACTATATTGTGGCTCTCACCGTAATGTTCACTTAGGGAACGTCCTTCTCTGTACTGTGGCACTCACCGTAATGTTTACGTAGGGAACGTCCTTCTCTGTACTGTGACACTCACCGTAATGTTCACTTAGGGAACGCCCTTCTCTGTACTATGGCACTCACCGTAATGTTCACTTAGGGAACGTCCTTCTCTGTACGGTGGCACTCACCGTAATGTTCACTTAGGGAACGTCCTTCTCTGTACTGTGGTACTCACCGTAATGTTCACTTAGGGAACGTCCTTATCTGTACTGTGGCACTCACCGTAATGTTCATTTATGGAACGTCCTTCTCTGTACTGTGGCACTCACCGTAATGTTCACTTAGGGAACGTCCTTCTCTGTACTGTGGCACTCACCGTAATGTTCACTTAGGGAACGTCCTTATCTGTAATGTGGCACTCACCGTAATGTTCACTTAGGGAACGTCCTCCTCTGTACTGTGGCACTCATCGTAATGTTCACTCAGGGAACGTCCTTATCTGTACTGTGGCACTCATCGTAATGTTCACTTAGGGAACGTCCTTCTCTGTACTGTGGCACTCACCGTAATGTTCACTTAGGGAACGTCCTTCTCTGTACTGTGGTACACATTATATTGCTATTATCCTATACGAATGTGAGTACTTCGTTACAAGCAAATCAATCCAAACCTAATTGCATAAATCAGGCATTTATCAAGAATGATTTGCAGAATCAGTTTGTATTATTTAAAATGTGGTCGTTGATTATCTCCCGGTGGACCTGGCTCTGAGACGATTGTACGAACATTCTCTATCATCTATGTATGAACATGCTAGTTTTTCATAGATAATTTCGTAAATCTAGTAAATTTATCTATAAGGTTAAGTCTGATATGATATCGCCATATTATTCATGATCAGTGCGAGATTAAAATAGATTGCATGCTGACACACAGTAGCTAATAGCTGAGAGTAGGTACGACCCGATTCTGTTTTCTTCTGGTCGACAATAAATCTAATTACGTGTATTTATGAGCACGATTCATCATTAATCAAACCTCGTCAGACTGCTTAACGAGCGCTACAAAGGGGAGCCAAACAGCCAAACATGTCAAAATATAAGCTGTCTAATTCCATACTAGGAATCAGAGGACATGTTGGTAAACTTTTATACCTTTTCGTTATGGAGAATGCTGTGCTAATGGTGCAGAATAAGTATATAGTTTGTTAGCGCAATGATAGATCAGTGGAAACGCAGTTGTAGCGCGATTATCGCGCCGTGGTAGCGCGGTGGTAATGATGACGATAGCGCGGTAATAGCCCAGCGATATCGCGGCGAAAGCGCAGCGGTATCGCGGCGATAGTGCAGTGGTAGTGCGTTCGCTCTAGATGTATGCCTGACGAAGTTCGCGACAAGCTGTAGCCTTTACGATTATTCTCTTAGGCAAGGCACTTAATTCCACATTGCCTCCCACTTCGAGGTCTTGCTCGGTCGAAGCGTAACTGAGTGTGTCCCTAAAAAGAAACGTGTGTGTGTGTTTTACCTTTATTCATCGTCGCTACCGGTTGCCCATATGAGTGACGCTTCATGAAGAGATTAGTCATTTTAGATGTTTGGAGGATAGTGCAATGATACAGACAGAGATCCATTCCAGAGTATCATCTGGTTCTTATAAACACCGACACGAGACCTCTGTTTAAAGTCTAGTCTAGTATTAGGGTCGGACGGGGGATCGAACCTGCGATCCCTGGATTACCAGTCCAACCTGTTAACCACTGGACTACAGATCCGTCCAAAAAGAAAAGGACCTCCCAGTCATAAGCATACATTGATTATTCGACAATATAATGAGCATATAACGTAGACAATAGAAAATAACAGGAATACAGTACAGTTTATTGAGCTGGAGCTATGCATAGCTAAAACATAACATATACATTATTCTGCTGCATGGCAACCATGGAGTATACAGAACATTGTAAAAACATTAGAGACTACTCAGATAGCACATACCGGAAGTCAGTTAGTTCCATATGAAAGACGTGAATGCTTTATTTTATATTTAGCTACATTAATTAGCGTTCTAGCAGATGAATGCATTTAGCAACTGTATTAAAAAAGCCCCATTAAAAAATCTCAAAAAGAGACTTTAAATGTTGTATTGAAAAGTACAATGCGTAGCCTTTTAATATTCGAAATATAATTACAATAGACGCACATAATCCATTACAGTTTAAAGTTGATTTTCAGGCATGTTGCACATATAGCAATAACCAAAATAACTCGCCGAAGATTAAATTATGGAAACAAAATAAAGGAAGCGTATTTTTAGAGAAATTTAGACAATATTTGCTAGATTACTGAACAGGCTCAACTTTTTGGAATCTCGATTTTTTTTTACTAATCAAGTGCTGAAATCGTTGTTAATGATATTGCGTCGTTATTTTTGAAAACCTCTTAAGGTTGAGTACATTCCTGAAAACAAAAATAATGTAGCTGACGATTCTCAAAATAATCAACCGTCACCTTGGTTTGGGCAATATCCCAACATGCATATAATATTCCGCTTAAAAAAGAACCACTTGAAACTGTCACTGAATACAAATATCTCGGTATATACTTGAGCAGATATAAAAAACACATATTGCATCACAAGCTACAAGAACCATGAACAGTTTACTTTGAAACTCAAATAGATTACATCTACCTATAGACATCCAAATTGACATTGTTAGTAAACAATCAAACCGATTTCTGTTATATGGAGCCGTATGTGGATTTGGCAATATTGATGTAGTTGAGAGAGTACAGTTCAAATATTTGAAATACATAATGAAAATGAAACGGTCAAACGATATGGTATATGGAGAAAGTGGATGCATGTCATTATATGTTGATATACAGGAGAAAAGTATTTATTTCTGGGCGCGATTGCAGTACAAAGTTGAAAATGAAACGACTGAAAACCTGTCTAATGTTATTTATCGAAGTATTAACAAAATGTCCACTGGTCTTAATAGTGAAACACTAAAGAACAAATGTCCTTGGCTTTACAATATCCGATCCATATTAATAAATCGTGGACATATTAACATATGGGAAAATCAAAACACTATTAATACAAAGTTGTTGACACGCTATGTTAGACAGAAACTACAAGATTTATCTTTAACTGAATGGTACTCATTTTAAATCAACACCTTTTTCTCTTTTAACATACTTCACTAAGTTTAGAATTAGAAACCATCGACTCCCAATTGAAACAGGACACTGGAACAGAGTACCACATAACCGTATATTTTGTAACCATTGTGTAAATGAAATAGGCGACGAATTCCATTATTTATTTGAATGTTGTCATTTTGAAAAAGAAAGAAAAACAGTTATCAACCCGTATTACTACAAAAGACCAACTAGGTATACATTTGACCAGCTAATGAATACGAATACTATTGTTGAATTTATAAAACTATGTAAATGCATTAAATGTATACTTAGACGATAAAGAAAACCTGTCTATAATATATGTGTAACTTTTCATTTTTCTCAGATAATTCGCAGAATGTGGCAATGTAAATTTTACTTTTACTTTAATTTGTTTAGATATAGAACAGTAATAGTATATTAACAGAAACAAACATTATAATGTAGGGTAACATGTTGACGCTCCTGCATGTTTAGCTAACTTATACATTTTCAGTGGAGATATACTATTTTACACTGAACAATAGTCGTGCACACGTTTATCATGTATGTCATGAAATGAGAGAATAAAATATATTTGACTTGACTGACTTGAATATACATATGTAAACATATACAAAATATACTGCTAAATGAAAATAATTTCTATAACATGCACCATTGCATACATCATACAAACGCATTTACCAAATATACTTATATAACGACTTGCTTGGTTGTTTGTTGGTTGCGTGGTAACACGCTGGACTGGTAATCCAGGGATCGCAGGTTCGATCACCCTTCTGACCCTAATAAAATTAACAGTCGTTCAGATGGGACGTTAAACCGAGGTCGCGTGTCAGTGCTTTACACCGTGCACGTAACAAACCAGAGGAGATTCTGGAATTGGTCTCTGTCTGTATCATTGCACTATCCTCCAAAATCTAAAATAACTAATCTCTTCAGGAGGCGTCGCTCATATGGGCAACCGGTAGCGACGATAAATAAACGTAAAACACACATGTTTGTTTAATGTCGTCGCACCAACAACTTGGGAGGAAGACCAGGATTCCCCCTCCGAGCAGTATTTCAGAAACAGATGGGCGCCCGGGTGAACCCACCGACCTTCCGTAAACAAGCATGGTAGGTCCGCACATTCGACACCCCTAGTGATATTCGAGCCTATAGCGGCGAGGATATGTGAACTGAAGTCAACGCTCGTAAGCACTCGGCTGCGTATATCACGTGTATATAGTTATAAGGGAAATTCATAGAAATGTAAGAAAACAAGTCAAGATTATTCCTATCCTGAATGCATCGCATGGGACCTCCGTGGCAGAGTGCTTAATGTCGTTGGCATGGGGCTTCCGTGGCAGAGTGCTTAATGTCGTTGGCATGGGGCCTCCGTGGCAGAGTGCTTAATGTCGTTGGCATGGGACCTCCATGGCTGAGTGGTAAATGTCGTTGGCATGGGGCCTCCGTGGCAGAGTGCTTAATGTCGTTGGCATGGGGCCTCCGTGGCAGAGTGCTTAATGTCGTTGGCATGGGACCTCCGTGGCAGAGTGCTTAATGTGGGGCCTCCATGGCAGAGTGCTTAATGTGGGGCCTCCATGGCAGAGTGCTTAATGTCGTCGGCATGGGGCCTCAGTGACAGAGTGCTTAATGTGGGGCCTCCATGGCAGAGTGCTTAATGTCTCGGCATGGGGCCTCGTGGCAGAGTGCTTAATGTGGGGCCTCCATGGCAGAGTGCTTAATGTCGTTGCATGGGGCCTCCGTCTCAGAGTGCTTATGTCGTTGGCATGGGACCTCCGTACATACTGCTTAATTCGTTGGCATGGGCCTCCGTGACATAGTGCTTAATGTCGTTGGCATGGACCCCGTGACATAGTGCTTAATGTCGTTGCATGGGGCCTCCGTGACATAGTGCTTATGTCGTTGGCATGGGACCTCCGTCTCAGAGTGCTAATGTCGTTGCATGGGACCTCCGTGACATAGTGCTTAATGTCGTTGGCATGGGGCCTCCGTTACAGAGTGCTTAATGTCGTTGGCATGGGCCCCCCGTACAGAGTGCTTAATGTCGTTGCATGGGGCTTCCGTGACAGAGTGCTTATGTCGTTGGATGGGCCTCCGTGCAGAGTGCTTATGTCGTTGGCATGGGGCCTCCGTGACAGAGTGCTTAAGCTTGGCATGGGCCTCCGGACAGAGGCAATGTCGTTGGCATGGGCCTCCGTGACAGAGTGCTTAATGTCGTTGGCATGGGCCTCCGTGACAGAGTGCTTAATGTCGTGGCATGGGCCTCCGTCTCAGAGTGCTTAATGTCGTTGGCATGGGACCTCCGTGACATAGTGCTTAATGTCGTGCATGGACCTCCGTGACATAGTGCTTATGTCGTTGGCATGGGCCTCCGTGACATAGTGCTTAATGTCGTTGGCATGGGACCTCCGTCTCAGAGTGCTTAATGTCGTTGGCATGGGACCTCCGTGACATAGTGCTTAATGTCGTTGGCATGGGGCCTCCGTTACATAGTGCTTAATGTCGTTGGCATGGGACCTCCGTTACAGAGTGCTTAATGTCGTTGGCATGGGGCCTCCGTGACAGAGTGCTTAATGTCGTTGGCATGGGGCCTCCGTGACAGAGTGCTTAATGTCGTTGGCATGGGACCTCCGTGGCTGAGTGGTAAATGTCGTTGGCGTCAAAGCCATTGCCCTTCACCGCTGTATGGTCTAATCCCACTTGAGGTGTGTCGGATTAGTTCATTTGAAAATGATATCCTGCTGACTTGTGGATGGTAGTGGTTCTACCCGGTTGTGTGTTCTTGCCTGAAAATACTGTTCAGAGAAGCACCAGGGGTTTTCTTCCACCAACAATAACTGGAGAGTCGTCATGTAATCGAAGCTGTTTTGTGAGACTTTAAGCCATAATATATCACTGCCAGTTCAATTACAAATAATATTACTTATTCTAACACGACCCAGCTAATAACATACATACTTGTAGAATAAAATCTACCTCGGGTTATTATGCGATATACCTACCTTGAACTATGCTGCGTGCGCACCGTGTTTTGGCTATTCCATGTATACAATGCGTGTAAAGGTTTATGAATGAAAGTCTAGATTGATATTTTCCATAAATAACGTCATCACCCCTTACGCGGGAGGAAATTTCGAAAGCCAAATGCACGGCGTTTGAAGAAAATACTCCTTGATTCTCGTCTAACATTATTAGAAGTAAGTCATATTAGAATCGAAATAATAAGTATCAACCGTGGATAACTCTAGTCTACAATACACACACGCCAAGTACGGCATAAACTAATAAGTAATAATACATGCGATATATACATTTAACATGATACAATACAATCATCTTCCATGTAGGTTGTATTACACACACTGTGTTTGCTTGGTATAGTGGAACTATCCAAATTTATTTCCATTGCAAATCTGCACAATACACCACACCATTAGATATATATAGTAAGTAAGTAAGTAAGTATGTTTCAAGTAAGTGACATGTGCACATTTCAAAAAAAATATATAGCAAATATTAAAGAACAAGAAGACGCACCCGGCTCCGTGGGCCTATACGTCACCTAATAATATGTTATTGTTTTACGTTTATTTATCGTCGTTACCGGTTGCCCATATGAGCGACGCCTCCTGAAGAGATTAGTCGTTTTAGATTTTGGAGGATAGTGCATACAGAGAGAAACCCATTCCAGAATCTCCTCTGGTTCTTTTACATGCACGGTGTACAGCACCGACACGAGACCTCGGTTTAACGACCCATCTGAAGGACTGTTAATAATGTGAATTCAGTAATAATTATATAGTGTGAACAGAAGCAATTTGATCATTAGATTAATAAATTGAAATATATGGCGCTATTCACGAATCATATGCGTTATCAATGTAGAAAGTGTCCATAAGACACAGGTGCCCCAGCTTCTTCTCTTATCTACAATGACAATGTCCATTACTGTGACCTAATAGCGCGGTAGTACAGACAAACCAGCATAGCGCACGAACGCACAAGAGCAGATGTGAGTCCCTCACATTGGGGCACAACAAGAATTGCAATGGTATACAATGGTATACAATAGTGTCACCGATTTCAGTCGGCAGCGTCACTGATTGCACTGAACTTTTGATTGATTTATGTATGCATATATATGTCATACATGGATAAGGTATGTTGGACATAATAATACCCCGGTTGGTCTAGCAATGACTTAAGAGCACATAATTCCCCCCTACCTGTTTATTTTACAACGATTGCGAAACAAGCCTTAACAACTTATATTAAAACCACTCTCGTTGGCTCAGATGGAAGCGTAAATGTGGTCATTCGTGTCTTGGAGTACCCGGCGAAACCCCACCTGTCCGATCTGGAGACCACCGTACCATCTCACATACTTCCCGGTCCGAGTATCGCGCTAATCACTGCGCTGATCGGAGTGCAGTGGTAGCGCCTTCGCTTCAGGTATCAGCTGTAGCCGGTACGAGTGTGCCTTTATACACTCGTTCATGGCAATTGATTCCACCAGGAACGAGGTCTCGAGAGAGATTAAACTAATGTTGTAAAAACCTGTTTCACAAACGAATTAAAATAAAATTGTATTAACTATGGGAATGATAATATAATATATATCTACATAACGTAACAGTTGGACAAATATACCCATATACTCCTATATAAGCATAGATTCCATCATTTATACATCTAATTCTAACATGACTTGATTGTGTGTTACTATAAATATAGAACAAATCGACCGTTGTTAAATCCACAATAGTCCGCCTCCGTGGTCGAGTGGTTAAGGTCGCTGACTTGTATACCACTGTAACCTATCATCACTGATGGTCACGGGTTCGAGCCCCGCTCAGGCCGTGTCTCATTTATATGAGAAAGTTGGCAGTTTCTTACGGAGGTTGGTGCACCCAAGTACTGGTTAACCGCTGGAGCCTGCCCAGGAAAGGTATTGTTAGGTAAACTGCCCGCCGGCGATATAGCCCGAAATGGTGCTGATGCAGGCGTAAAACCCGAAATATAACATAACATAAATCCACAATAACCCACGGCTGCAGCAGGCTATTTTATTGCTGTTGAATTTTGCCCCTCAGCGATTGGACAGGATTGTTAGTATGAATTACCAGCCATTGAAATATAGAGTTAATAGCTGGAAGATTGTTTTCAGTGATACTGGAATACTGAATATATGTGTGTTTTACGTTTATTTATCGTCGCTACCGGTTGCCTATATGAGCGACGCCTCCTGAAGAGATTAGTTATTTTAGATTTTGGAGGATAGTGCATGATACAGACAGAGACCCATTCCAGAATCTCCTCTGGTTCTTTTACGTGCACGGTGCAAAGCACCGACACGAGACCTCGGTTTAACGTCCCATCTGAGAGACTGTTAATTTTATTAGGGTCAGACGGGGGATCGAACCTACATAATATATCTTACAGGGAGGTATTTTGTAAAGGTTGTAAAACAACAAATAAATTACCGATTAAATACATAGTCAAAAGTAAAAACACGCATTCATTTATATTTCCAATCTTTCATTTCTTCTGATACCACACCACTGTGAAGAGGTATTCAAACCAACCTGGAACACAGCAAGAATATTCAAAATATAATGTTTAGCATAGCCAATGTTCACCTGTGAATAACGTCACTGTTTTATGCACTGTATTCTTTGTCAACTAATACGGTATACCAACCTTCAGTTTGTAATGGCCTGAATTCGTATACCACATCTTTTGTACACATCAACTAGTCTGAAGTCTTCTCAAGTCACATAATTTCTCAAAAAACACAACAACTACCAACTACCAAAATGAAAACTGAACTACTGGGACTACATTCGACCGCGGATGCATTTCTGCCTATTTACGTATATACAACCTAGAGCCACCAACCAAATTTCAGACAATGCAACAAAATAACACACACATGTATTCGTTCGGTATTATGTTGGGTCATATTAGAATGAAAACAATGTGTATTGCCATTGTTTATCGGCGAATTGGAATCGACCACTTATGCATTTGGCCTGTGTGGTTAAATTCCTACGCATAAGAACGACAAACAATGTTTTTCCCCCCTAAACGTAACACAATATGTCCCACAAATAATGGATTTAATTACAGTACATGCCTAGGGTATATACAGTGTGCCTACTCGGTTCCTTCATTTGTAGTAGAAACATGTTCTCTATCACGCGGGCAGTGCATGCCCATCTTCATTAACATTACCCTTGTCCAATTATATTGCAAGATTTAGCCGGGAATGTATATATATCACTGGTACTGTGAATATTCCTAATTTTAGACGATTTCCTCTAATTTTGGGTCAAATGTTTGAAAAATAGATATTGTCAGATTTGGTCGAAGCTGTTCCAGGTATTTGGGGTCCTCCCTGACAGTATATTTGTGAGATGTCCGTACGCAGTATGTGTTCACATTGTGTACGTGCATCGTGCGATTTCTCCTACGTGTTTTGAGGCATCTTAGATGGCTAAGGGCTACGGAGTATGTGTTCACATTATGTTCGAGCATCGTGCGATTTCTCCTACGTGTTTTGAGGCATCCTAAGTTGCTAAGGGCTACGGAGTATGTGTTCACATTGTGTAGGAGCATCGTGCGATTTCTAGTACGGGTTTTGAAGCGTCCTATGTTGCTATGGGCTATGGAGTATGTGTTCACATTGTGTAGGAGCATCGTGCGATTTCTAGTACGGGTTTTGAAGCATCCTAGGTTGCTATGGGCTACGGAGTATGTGTTCACATTGTGTTCGAGCATCGTGCGATTTCTCGTACGGGTTTTGAGGCATCTTATATGGCTAAGGGCTACGGAGTATGTGTTCACATTGTGTTCGAGCATCGTGTGATATCGCCTACGGGCTTTGGGGCATCCAACTTCAAATAACTGATGTAGGTTCGAAATCAACTGGTGAAATCAAATTCTTCTAACTTGTGGAAGGTCTATTGATTTAGCTGTCCGACCGTGCCTGAAATACTTGTCGGAGGAAGGCCCACGTGGTCTTCCTCCACCGTGAATAACTCGAGAGCCCTCATATGACATCAGCTATTGGTGCGACTTTAAACAATACAAAGTAATTAACTTGAGATAATCTGCTATGGCAACATATTGATTTTGTAGAGATATGCGCAGAGAAATGCATCTTAAATTGCTGGCAATAGGTTCACTTTATGTACAGAATCAGTTTTTGTTTGCAAATTACTTTAATATAAACTGAAAGCATAACTAATGGCGCATATTAGATTGCAGATAACATTTCGTGGTGTGCCAGAACACAAGATAAATGATCTCCGATAATGCGAGTGTTCCCCCACATCCATTGAATGCTCACTGATTAATTGAAATGCGTTCATTCAATTAAGATAAGATAACTCTCCTATCTAGTGCAGCAGATAGCTGAAACAATCTTTCAAATGGTGAAACAAGCACCAAACTTGGCACACATACTTGTTAGACATTACTCATTTGAAAAAGTACGCGGGCCACTTGAAATTCAAGATGGCTGCCCATTTGTTCAAGATGGCCGCCATGCAGACATGTAAATGTCATATTTTACCACAGAATCTCACCACTTTCATCAACTGGGATGGTATTTGTGTCTAAAAGTAGGGCTTTGACTACAGGAAAGCTAACAATTCACTTATAAGCCTTCTGAGGAGCTCCTTACTACCATTTCTAGCAAAAGATGGTGACAAATATAGATAGACCAGGACATATGCTACGAAATATTTTATTTGAATTAGAATGTAAAACTGGAATGATTTTTTAAAAAAGATTTGTTTGGTGGAGGTAACCGCATCCATTTTTATGCTTTCTTAACTAAGCTATGTACATCTGCAGACCCCCCAGCTGGGCAGGGGTTAGAATATCCCAGCTGTCGCACTACAGAGGGGTACAACCCCCCAAATGTGCCTGCCTGTTTGCCGTGGGCGGAGACCTGTGTCGCCTGATGAGAGGATCCTGGTGGTTGAGTAGAATCAGTGTTGGCAAATAATACCATGTTTCCACAACACACCACTTCGGCCTTAAGTTGGGTTAAACGAGAGGTCAGGAAAGCCCGTCCTTGATCAATCGGCTGGTCATGCCGAGCCCTAGGGCATCGTTAATCTTAAACACATATTTTCAAAATTTGTCTTGAAAACAAATATTGATTCTCTAAATATTTATACTCTTTCATTGTCTTCTTTTTGATGCCCTAGAAGGCGGTGGCTCATGGGCTAATCGGGTGAATGTTTGATGTTTGATTGACTTTTGTAACCTCCCAAGGATAGTCTAAACTTGGTAGGACCTTCTGTGGGAATACACTTGTCCGGTCTAGTCCTTTCATTCTGAGTATATCATTGATGTATCCCTGTCATGATCTGTGATGGATTTCCCCAGATCATGTCCCCGTGTTGGGCTCTGAGACGGGTGGGGAGCATTGACGATGAACTATATATTACTATTATGAGTTCCACTCAAAAAAAAAGCCAAGCGTGCACTAAGTGAATCCGATGATGATCCTGTTGAACAACAGAGAGTGAACTTCCCTCGCTTCATTCTCATTGAGGCTGTAGACAGTTCAAAACCTATCACAAAAATGTCCCCTTTCGTCATTGAAAAGCAAATGAAATCTATCCTAGGTACACCTAAATCTGTTAAAAGTCTTCGAAATGGAAGTCTTTTGGTTGAAATTATTTCAAAAGCTCAATCTCAGAATTTATTATCAACGAACACCTTCTTTGGACATTCTGTGAAGGTCAGTCCCCACAAATCTTTGAACTCATCCAAAGGTGTCATCAGGTGCAGGGAATTATCTTCCTGCTCTTTGGATGAGATCAAAGAAGGTTTGTCAAGTCAAGGGATCATTGACGTGAAGAGAATATCTATAAAACGTAACAACGAAATAAAACCCACAAACACATATATAATTACATGTGACACACCAGTCATCCCGTCACGTATCAAAGTCGACTACCAGATTGTCACCGTCGACATATATGTACCTAACCCTCTTAGATGCTTTAAATGCCAGAGGTATGGTCATCATGAGGATAGGTGTCGGAACGAGTCTGTATGCTCCAAGTGTGCTGAGACTGCTCCACAACATCAAGAGAACAACTGCCCCAACACAAATAAATGCACCAATTGTGGCGCTGATCATATATCCAATTCTAAAGACTGTGACTCCTGGAAAAAAGAAAAAGAAATTGTTAAGATCAAATATTCGGAAAACATTTCATTCCAGGATGCAAGAAAGATTATGAATCTCGATACAAATCCGAAAATCAGCCAAGCTATGCAAGTGTTGCTAAAACAGCTTCTGTTGATTGCAAAACTTGCAAAAACTTGTTAACCAAACTTTGCCAAATCTTCCCAGACAAAAAAACAGAAATAATGCAGTTATTCCCTAGTAGTTCTGACAGTTCTTCTCATATTGTCCAGCTTACAAATCAAAATACACCACAAACACCTAAACCTACAGCAGACAAACAAAAACAAGCAAAAACAAACATAAACAAGAATCCAACAACAAAAAACACTCGAAACAACACTACACAAGAAAAACACATTCAACCAAAAACAACATCAACTTCATCACAACCAAAACCTACTAAAGACTCTACAACTCAACAAGCATCAACTTCAACAAAAAAGCAATCTGCTGTCACTCCAGACAGCAGAAAAATAAACCTATGCAATCAGATAAACAGTCAGATAAACACACAGTGTCCAGTCCAGTGTCTACAAGCAATAGATACTCGGATTTGGACACGGACGATGACAATCTGGAGGGCGAGGCATCAGACTCGGAGAAGTCCGAGTCTATGACCTGGCACGATGGCGAGGGTGGCTGGAGCAAGAACCTCCAGTCGTGACAGGATGCCACTTAATATATTATTAACTTTATATTTTATCTATGAATAATAATTAATAAATATCGGTATAGTATTTTTAATAATTAATCTCTCCATAATGGCCAATGGAATTATCCAGTGGAATTGTCGAGGTTTAAAATCTAATTTTGCAGAGCTTTCTCTTTTAGTGCAAGAACATAAACCTGCTGCGTTATGCCTTCAAGAAACATTTTTGAAACAAAATGATACAATTTCTATAAAACATCACACCATTTTCAATAAAATATACAGTGAAGGTGATAAAGCCCAGGGTGGGGTATCTATCATCATCAATAATAGTGTTCCACATAAGGAATTACTGTTAAATACAAACTTACAAGCTGTTGCTGTAAGACTGTCATTACATAGCACTATCACACTGTGTTCACTATATCTTCCCCCAAGTAAACCAATTGAAGAACATAGGCTGAATGATTTTATAATACAATTACCCACTCCATATATTCTAATAGGTGATTTCAATGCACATAACATCATCTGGGGTTGTAATAATACAAATCAAAGAGGTATCCAGATAGAGAATTTCATCTCTGATAATTCTCTTTCTTACATGAACGATCCATCTTCCAAAACATATTTACACCCAGGAACAGGATCCTATTCTGCAATAGATCTTACACTATGTAGCCCAGTCATACTTCCAGATTTCTCATGGAAAGTCGATGATGATCTCCACGGAAGCGACCACTTCCCCATCCTCATATCTGAAAAGCAGCCAACGGCTTATAGTCAACCCAGAAGATGGAAACTTTCTAAAGCAAATTGGACTAAATTCCAACAACTTTGTGAACAAACAATTTCATATGAAACATTCAAGGATTGTCGTGATCAAACACAGCTATTCACTACATTACTAATAAAAGCAGCAGCACAATCCATACCTCAGACTTCACCTAATCCAAAGAGACCATACACACCCTGGTATGATGATGATTGTAAGAAAGCCATCCAAAATAGGAAATCGGCCATAAGAAAATTCAATTTGAGACCCACCACAGAAAATTTAGACAACATTCACATATATAGAGCAAAGGCACGACGTACAATACAGGGCAGCAAACGCAAATGTTGGAAACAATACATCTCAAGACTAAGTAACAGAACAACAACTAAGAAAACTTGGGACATGATAAGAAAAATTAATGGCAAAGGTACTTCACCTATTAACCACCTCACTGCAAACAACAAACAAATCACCACACTTCTGGAAATTTCAAACACCTTAGCAGAAACATTTGCACAAAAATCATCAGCAAATAATTATTCACAAAAATTTCAGAAATTCAAAGACACTAAAGAAAAGAAAAAACTAAACTTCAATTCAAAGAACAAAGAACATTACAACAAACTATTTAATCTTAAAGAACTCAAGTCTGCTTTGACAAAAGCACATGATACATCCCCAGGTCCAGATAAAATCCACTATCAATTCTTAAAACATCTACCTAGCTCCTCCCTCTTTATCTTATTGGACATGTTTAATTCTATATGGCAAACTGGTGAGTTTCCTACATCTTGGAGGGAGGCTTTAGTCATCCCAATACCAAAACCAGATAAGGATAAAAAGGATCCAAACAACTATAGACCCATAGCGTTAACAAGTTGTATATGTAAAACTATGGAAAGAATGGTAAACAACCGGCTTGTATGGTTTCTCGAATCAAATCATTTAATTGTTAATGTCCAGAGTGGCTTTCGTCAGCAGCGAAGCACACTGGATTATCTAGTTCGTTTCGAAACATTTATAAGAGAGGGCTTTGTCAATAAACAACATGTTGCTTCAGTATTTTTCGACCTTGAGAGTGCTTATGACACAACCTGGAAATATGGCATTTTAAAAGATCTTCACGACTGACCTCAGAGGACGCCTTCCATTATTTATTTCTGCATTTTTAAATGAAAGACTTTTTCGTGTTCGTGTTTGTAATACCCTATCAGATGCTCGGGAACAGCAGATGGGTGTACCACAGGGTTGTATTTTGTCCGTTACATTGTTCAGTATTAAGATAAACAATATTGTTAAATCAATACATCCAGGGGTTGAGTGCTCCCTTTATGTAGATGATTTTGTTATTTGCTTCAGGTCTAGTAATATGAACATAATAGAACTCCAACTCCAGCAATGTCTGAATAAACTTCAGACTTGGTCGGATGAAAATTTTCTAAATCACAAACTAAATGTATGCATTTTTGTAATCTACGTGGACTTCATCCAGACCCAGAAATTTACCTGGATGGCTCACGTGTAGAAGTAGTCTCATAATACAAATTTTTAGGTGTTATCTTTGATAAAAAACTCATTCATTCCTCATATCAATAATTTAAAAAGGAAATGTCAAAAAGCTCTAAATATTTTAAAGGTTGTGGCATATTCCGATTGGGGAGCTGATAGAAAAGTACTTATACGGCTCTATCGGTCATTGGTTCGCTCTAAGCTGGATTATGGTTCGATAATTTACGGATCTGCACGAAAATCGTACCTGAAAATACTTGATCCTATACATAATCAAGGTCTGCGATTGGTCCTTGGAGCTTTCAGAACTTCCCCTGTTAAAAGTCTTTATGCTGAAGCAAATGAACCCTCTCTGTATGCTAGACGACAGAAGCTAGCTCTTCAATACCTACTGAAACTAAAGTCAAATCCTCTAAACCCAGCTCACAAAGTGGTCTTTCAACCCCAATTTAAAGTGCAGTTTCAAAGAAAACCGAGAGCTATTGCCCCACTAGGTATACGTATGGAACAATGTCTAGATGACCTACATATTGACATGAAATCTATGGCACAGTATAAAATCCCAGATTCTCCTCCTAGGACCCTTAAAACTGCCGAGTTTCGCTTTGATCTCACTTCTGATAAAAAGTCTATTACAGACAGGAGCCAGTTTCAAACAAAATATCATGAAATCAGGGAATTTTATTCCGACTTCAAAGCCATATACACAGATGGTTCAAAAGCTGGTGACACTGTTGCGTCAGCAGCAATATCATTTTCTCTGATTCCTTATCTGTTTTACAGGCTTTGTATTATGAAAAGTTTGAAAATCCTATTGTTTGTACTTTGCTTGAAAGGATTTCTTCCCTTTCAGAAACAAATACATTTGTGTTCTGCTGGCTTCCAAGTCATATGGGTATCAAATGTAATGAAATGGCTGACCAGAATGCAAAGCTGGCTTTGTCATTACCAATTTCTTGGATTAAAGTGTGTTATACCGATTTTAAGTCTACAATTCTTACCTTAATTCAATCCTCTTGGCAGACCCAATGGGATGGTGACATTTATAACAAACTTCATTCGATCAAACCAACACTTGGTGAATGGTGCCCAATTTACAGGCCTATTCTTCGAGAGGAAGTCATTCTTGCCCGTCTCAGGATTGGTCATTCTCGAATATCACATTCATGGCTGTTGTCACGAGATGATGCACCAGAATGTATCCCATGCAATACTCTATACACGGTGGAGCATATCTTAATACACTGTGTTGACCTTCAACCAATCCGGTTGCAGTACTACAATGTGGACAACATTAAAAAACTCTATCAGAGTAGAGTCCATCATATCATTTATCAAGGCAATAGGAATTTATAATAAGCTGTGATATCAATTGTTAATCATGCCTTTGTAGTAATCATTCATTCATATATTACCTGTAATTAATCTTACGTCTTTATAACTTCTTAGTATTAATTTTTACGTAATGCATTTACTTATATAGAATATTTATTTCATACACTCGACAATAAACATAACTTCAATGCGCGCTACATGACCTTAGATGTCGATGCGCCGTAAAACACCATTCATTCATTACATCTGCAGAATTCCATTAAATCAGTCCATACCAGGTTAGGCATGCTTGTCATCCAGATGAATTTGAATTTGAACTTGACCTAACCCTCACATTTGCTGATACATAGTCTGGTACAGGTAAGACTGAATCGATAGCATGTGCACCATTCACGGCATTCCGACTTACATCCACACTTGGTCAGCTGTTGGTAACTCTCTGCAATAGGTGGAAGTATTGTCCAGAAGACCTTCCATGTATCTCCACTCTTATGTAAGCAGGATTCGGTGTTTCTGGTTGGCGTAGTGTTGACTGACTCCATATGCAGCTTGCGTGATAGGCAGCACGCTTTGCATGCTGAGGTAGTGCTGACTCGTTGGAAGAATTGCGTCATAAGACCTCTGCGTCCGAAAGCTCAGCACTTCCTCATAGTTGTCAGCTGACTCGATGCAGTAGTCATTGTAGGCTGCCTTCAACAGTTGGTAGAGACTGTATGCTGTTATCTGGTGGGCCTGGCGTGTCCTAGTGATGCTTGCTGAATTATTCTGCAGTCCCAGAGGAAGCCACCCCTGCTTCCACCAGGGCCTCTGTCGTGCCACTCCCATGCAGAATAGTTCAAATTGACCTCAGTGCAGCCAACTCAATGTGTAGGCCTCCAAACATCATGTCGACCGTATCCTCACCATACTGCTCAGACCAGTGCCACTGGAGTTGCTTTGCTAATGCATAGATAGGCTGGTCAGCAGTCATGACAGGTATCTGGCCTGGATTCAGGAAATACACAGTTTCCTTGACTTTGTCCATGACATGTCTGATCATAGCAACCGAGTGGATTGGATCTCGAAAGAGAGGTAACATTAATGCTAACCTCAGCTTCAGGGCTTCTCTTGCGTGTGTGCGTGCGTGTGTGCGTGCGTGTGTGTGCGCGCACGCGCGTTCGAGTATTGGTCTATCTACTCGAGTGTACTGTATGTTAGCGCTTACCCGTTGTGGCTTGAACCCACTGTGTACACATCACGTATTAAATATATATACTTTTAATTACATAGCCTTTAGGGATACTTTTTTTCTTATAAAAACAGCATGTTTTGGACTGTTTATTTAATGTGATGCTATATATATATATATATATTATCTGACAATATAACACTTGCACTGTTGGTTAATGCAGGTTTCGTTTTCTGAATGTGCTTAACTCTTTCAGCGCCGAATGAATTCAGAGCATGTACAAGCAACATATATCCATATTAGCCATGGCGTAATGCCCGCGACTTATCAGGATCTATGTTGTTTGATATTCGGACGAGTGCTTTATCTCCATTATCTGAAGAACAATCAGCATTATTACAATCTCCTGATCAGGTGGCACGTTCTGTTCTGTCTGATCGGGTTCTCGGCTTTTTGCAAAGTCACTTTTATGCGACATTGGCACTGAAAGAGTTAAAGAAACAGATTGTTAAGGAAATTCCATTACAATTCCATAACGTTATTTGTACGCCATTTGTATAATGAACTAAGCACACTGACTATTCAGTTACGACTATCAGAGTCTTTGCAATATTGCAACGTATTCAATACTAGTGTTGTTCCGATTAGCACAGAATCGCCGACATCAGATGGAAAAGTCATTGGCGTCCGTTAATCGATTACATATTTTCTTTGCGCGACATCGTGCACCTTTGGGACGAAACACACCTTTGTGTTAGTCTTATCTCTTTTGGATAACAAAATGGCGTACACATGTTAGCAAGATGACGACTCCTGTGTTTTGTTTCATTCATCATCCTGTGTCGACGCAAACTTGTCTGTGAATAATTCCGATTTAAAAAGGTTTCATGAAAGAGTGATATGATAACTACAACTAACATCATTAATTGTAATTGACTAACTGAACTAATTTCGGATGAGTGAAAATTCGGACATATTGTTTTATTGACTAATAATTCAAGTTGGAGTGTTATTTCGACCTTAAATTGATTAAAATATATACATATTAGTCAAATCGTTTAAAATTATGTTATAATATAATATTGTGAATCACAGGAAAATTGTTCATCATTTTTGGCTTGTGTTGCATAATTGTATTCACTATATTCAGTAGGTTGTCGAAGTATTTCATTTGTTCTATTAATAATCAATACACGTGTTTGGGGGGGGGGGGTAGTTTGCAAGTGAATTTCACGCAAATAAAATGTGTTTCGCCGTGTAATTTGCGTTATTAACGCATGTTCATGACGTAATTAAATTAAGCTTGAATAAATTTAGCATTTTACTGTTTTATTGCTCAATTAAGTTCTGTGATTTCTCACATCATTGAAGCCGACATTATTTACGGCATTTCACCGCATTTAGACTACTGTTGTGTCATTTGGGGACACTGTAATGCATATTTAGAAGATAAAATTGTTAGATTCCAAAAACGAGCTGAAAGATAATTATTGACAAAGACTTTTACACTCCTTCTTCTGAATTTTCTCAACTCTCAATTGGATGACCTTTCCAGAAAGGGTTGACCTTCAAAAAGCAGTCTTAATGTTTAAAACACTCAATGGCCTAGCACCTGTTTATCTGCACACGTCATTCAGATTCACGTCCTATGTTCGAACTCAACACATGCGATCATCTTCCAATCTCTAACTTTACCCTCCTAAACCAAATACAGAACTTTTTAGACATTCAATCTCTCTTAAATTCAGGAGCACACTTGAGGAATTCCCTCCCTTATGCTTAAAACTATTCTTAATATGATTAGGGACCATGCACTAGAATTTATTGAATTGAGAGTTACTCAAAATAGGAATTGGAAACAATCGTTGTGTCTTATTTGAACTTGTGTGTGCTTTACGTTTATTTATCGTCGCTACCGGTTGCCCATATGAGTGACGCCTCCAGAAGAGATTAGTCATTTTAGATTTTGGAGGACAGTGTATGATACAGACAGAGACCCATTCCAGAGTCTCCTCTGGTTCTTTTACGTGCACGGTATAAAGCACCGACACGTGACCTCGGTTTAACGTCCCTTCTGATAGACTGTTCATTTTATTAGGGTCAGACGGGGGATCGAACCTGCGATCCCTGGATTACCAGTCCAGCGTGTTACCACTGGACTACAGATCCGTCTGTTAATATCACAATTTAATTTGAATTGTTTTAATATCGTTTTAGACAATCTCTCTTAAATGCAGGAGCACACTTGTGGAATTCCCTCCCTTATGCTTAACACTATTCTTAACATGATTAGGGACCATGCACTAGAACTTATTGAATTGAGAGTTACTGAAACTAGGAATTGGAAACAATCGTTGTGTCTATTTGAACCCAAGGAATACATGCTTAAATAAGATGGACCATCTATGGTGGGTCCCTTAAGGTCGTTGACTTCATATGATTTGCACTTCATTGCGGCATTTTCCAATCCCAAATGGGGGTGTCGAATTCGTTCAATTGATGAGGCTATCCAGCTTGCTTGCGGAAGGTCTGTGCTATTTCAGGCATGGACGGGCACCTGAGGTCTTCCTTCACCAATAATAGATGGAGAGGCAGTCGCCATATGACCTAAGCTGTTGGTGCAACTTTAATCAAATCACTTGCCCCTCACTGTTGCTGGTTCAAATCCCACTGGGGTCTCCTCGAATTATTGCATGTGAGTAAGCTATCCTGCTGGCTTGTTGCTGCTCAGTTGTTCTATCTGACTGTCTGTCAGCTCTTGCACTAGTGCTTGAAGAGGCATCCGGAGTCTTCCTCCAATAATAATAGCTTAAACAACCAAAGGCAAATAGCTGGAGAGTCGTCATATGCTGTTAATTAGAACTTAACCCCCCCCCCCCTCAATATATTAGACATGACTAGGGCAGGTTTGTTAGTTTAAACATATTTATTTTCTGTCAATACATGATTATTTACAACAACTGATATAAGGAATTGGACAGAAAGCTGTATAGCTTATGATTGTCCTCTCCTTTTTCAGGTTTGTTGTATCTATTACTATATATTAGCAGCATCGATATAATCTTAAGTTGAAGATATCATACGAGAGGTGTTCAATATATTGATGATGTTTGTTTGCTTCAGTGTATGATCAAATTATTTGTCGCCGAATGAGCATTGAGCAATGAGTGAACTATGTTTAAATCCTACAGCGAACACATGATGTGTAGCCGGAACACATGATGTGTAGCCGGAATACATGGTGTGTAGCCGGAATACATGATGTGTAGCCGGAACACATGCTGTGTAGCCGGAACACATGCTGTGTAGCCGGAATACATGCTGTATAGCCGGAATACATGATGTGTAGCCGGAACACATGGTGTGTAGCCGGAACACATGATGTGTAGCCGGAACACATGATGTGTAGCCGGAACACATGCTGTGTAGCCGGAATACATGATGTGTAGCCGGAACACATGGTGTGTAGCCGGAACACATGCTGTGTAGCCGGAATACATGCTGTATAGCCGGAATACATGATGTGTAGCCGGAACATATGGTGTGTAGCCGGAACACATGCTGTGTAGCCGGAACACATGATGTGTAGCCGGAACACATGATGTGTAGCCGGAACACATGATGTGTAGCCGGAACACATGATGTGTAGCCGGAACACATGATGTGTAGCCGGAATACATGCTGTATAGCCGGAACACATGCTGTATAGCCGGAACACATGATGTGTAGCCGGAACACATGCTGTGTAGCCGGAACACATGATGTGTAGCCGGAATACATGATGTGTAGCCGGAACACATGCTGTATAGCCGGAACACATGATGTGTAGCCGGAATACATGGTGTGTAGCCTAATAATAATGGACTGCAAGTACAAAGGCATGACGTCACGACAGTCCGAGTTTTAAATAATGCTATTAATTTGTGTAGATATCGTAATAGTATCAAGTCTACATTGCACATATGGAGGACCTCGGAGTCCGAGTTTTAAATAATGCTATTAATTTGTGTAGATATCGTAATAGTATCAAGTCTACATTGCACATATGGAGGACCTCGGAGTCCGAGTTTTAAATAATGCTATTAATTTGTGTAGATATCGTAATAGTATCAAGTCTACATTGCACATATGGAGGACCTCGGAGTCCGAGTTTTGAATAATGCTATTAATTTGTGTAGATATCGTAATAGTATCAAGTCTACATTGGACATATGGAGGACCTCGTCCGAGTGCTTACGGTCTTCCACTTCATATCACTTGCCCCTCTCCGTTGTACGTTCGAATTCCACTGGGGATGTCTATTTATTTCATGTGATGAAGCTATCCATTTCTAGCCGAAGGGCGGTGGTTCTACTCGGTTGCACGTCCAGGCTTGCAATGCTGCTTGAAGGGGCACCCGGGGTCTTCCTCCACCAATAATAGCTGGATAGTCGCCACGTGACCTAAGCTGTTGGTGCGTCTTCACCCCGTAAAGCAAAGCAGTGTATACATAAGCCAAATCCATGTTTCGGTTAGCATTTATGACAATACTGCCTTCCAATGGTCTACTGTTGTTCAGCTTCTATCATATATGCTTCCGAATAGCCATAGCCTGATAGTTCAAGTTTATATCTTCATTCTTTTTAAAGACAAAGACGTCCGAAGATTAAACCTTGTGTGATTCTTGTTCAAGATTAACGTTTCGTTCATGCTTACCAATGAATGATTGAGTTTTTCTCAGTGAAAGAAATTCCTATCGTTCAACTACTCAGATTTTGTGGCAGCTATATAGAAACAAATTATAACATATAATAGGAAATTACATTCTGTATAAATGTTGATGTTTCACCAATGTAGTGTCGCTTTAAGACTATTGGTTCTAGATACGTCATTCCCGATTGTAACGATTACAATGAAAGATAGTGATGTATGATGTGTCGTTTTGCCAATTATTCAGTATGAATGTATATCCATAATTCCAGTTTTAGATATCCATATTTCAATTATTTCAAGCCACAACCAATATCCATAATTCTATTTTTGGATATCCATTATTCGATGTTTGTATATCCATATTTCCAGGCGCGCCGTTATGCTATTTATTCAGTATATATGGATATCCAAAAATCTAATTATGGTTACCAAAAAAATCGATATTGATATCCAAAAATAATGAATAAATAGCAAAATGGCGCTCCATAGAGATGAGGCATTATGTATTTAATGTATGCTTACCGCGGTTCTGGCGGACACCCGTATCCATTACACAGATAGTTCATTACACCAGGAATGTGAATAGTTCATTACACAAATAATGTGAATAGTTCATTGCACAAAGAATGTGAATAGTTCATTACACACGTACTGTGAATTGTTCATTACAGCAGTTAATGTGAATAGTTCATAACACCAGTTAATGTGAATAGTTCATTACGCCAGTAATGTGAATAGTTCATTACACCAGAACTGTGAATAATTCATTACACCAGAACTGTGAATAGTTCATTACACCAGAACTGTGAATAGTTCATTACACCAGTTAATGTGAATAGTTCATTACACCAGTAATATGAATAGTTCATTACGCCAGTAATGTGATTAGTTCATTACACCAGAACTGTGAATAGTTCATTACACCAGTTAATGTGAATAGTTCATTACGCCAGTAATGTGAATAGTTCATTACACCAGTTAATGTGAATAGTTCATTACACCAGAACTGTGAATAGTTCATTACACAATTAATGTGAATAGTTCATTACGCCAGTAATATGAATAGTTTATTACGCCAGAACTGTGAATAGTTCATTACACCAGTAATATGATTAGTTCATTACACCAGAACTGTGAATAGTTCATTACGCCAGTAATGTGAATAGTTCATTACGCCAGTAATATGAATAATTCATTACATCAGGTAATGTGAATAGTTCATTACACCAGTTAATGTGAATAGTTCATTACACCAGAACTGTGAATAGTTCATTACCGGAACTCACTGCCCCAATAGCGTGACGAAGTTTCTCGGATAACTCCTTTAAGCTAACAAAATAGTGCGCATTTTAATTACCTCATGCATATTTTAACATTCACCAAATATCTTTAAATGATTATGCGTAATGTAATTTACAAGGCTTGTTTTAGCAGTGAAACAAATGTCTTCAATCGAGAGCTAACCAATTGTGTGGAATTAAGTTACGTTTCGAACCCGCTACAGCGGCATCGCTTACACAATACCACTGTGTCATCTTTGAAAGGCGTAGCCTAGCGACTGGAGTGATACTGTATACATTGTCTCGTGTTCCGCGATCGTTAGTGCGAAACGTCCACAAGCAACAAGTATTTAACAATTGAATTGAATTGAATGTTCTTTTTCTGCGTTTCGTGGAGGTATGATATGTCAGTGTTTACACCTAAGATATTGTGTTGTACTGTTGATATCTTGCCGACTCAAAATAAAATGTATCTTATCTTATCTTTCACAACCTAAGAACAAAACGGTGAGGTTGCCATGAATGGAGGATTATCTTATACACTTCTTATATATGGCTGTCCGATTAGCGCAGTGGTTAGTGTGCTCTCTTCTCACACATGTAAACCGGGTTCGATCCTCGTACCAGGAAGTATGTGAGATTGTACGGTGGTCACCAGTTCGGACAGGTGGCTTTTCTCCGGGTTCTCAGGTTTCCTCCCACACGAATGACGACATAATTATACGCTTTCATCCGCGCCAACGAGAGTGATTAATATAAGTTGTTAGAACTTGCTTCGCAATCGTTGTAAATTAAATAAAGTTTTAATTCATCATCTTCTACATCAAATTCAGGCTAATTAGTCTTTATTAAAGTCCCAAACATTTACATCACACAAAATATATACACAGATACACTTAAACACTAACAACAGTTTGTTTATACACATTTATTTGAGCTCGATTGCGAAACAAGTTCTTTCAACTTATATTAATCACCCTCGAGACCTCATTCCTGATGGAATCCATCGCCACGAGGGAGAGAGAAGAGGCAACGTGGAATTTAAATGCCTTGCCTAAGGGCACACTCGTAACGGCTCCAGTGGGCTCGAACTCCGGACCTTTCGCACCTGAAGCGAACGCGCATCCACTGCGCTGTCACGATTTCCACTACATGTAACAACAGTTGGCCATTCATCAGAGACTATATCACATTAACACGATCACATGGTTATAAGGTATTTACAACATAAAACCAAGAAAATGTTGCTAATTTTCTTATTAAAAAGAATTAAAATCGATAGGTTTCAAAATACTGAAATGTTAAAGGGCACTAATGTGCAGATTAAGAAATATTTTAAGAGATCAATTATTAACCTCGATCAGATCGAGAAAGAACTAATTAGCATACTTTTTTATGTTTCCAATGGATCAACTTTAGTTCATATCCAATAGTTCAATATGACCAATGAGATACAACAATTTACAAACACGAACATAACAAATAGTGGTGACAAATCTTGCGGAGAAAGCATAGTATGCATTGTAACGATGTTATTATTTAATTTTAAAATTAATCACAAGAATATACTAGCATAACAATGTTCATAATGTATATATCAAACCTGCATTTATTTCCATTAATGATATCACATAGTACACCTTGTAGATTGGGCTTATCCCTACCCATACTACACCTGTGACATTCTTCCTTGAGTAAACACTGTTTGGTATATACTATATACATGTACCTGTATGCACAAAATGAATACAGATTGGAGACTTATATAATATGCGATATCACATAAAATCGCATTAAACACCCATGTGCATATATAGTAACATATACATATTATAAAGTGTCAAAGTTCTATTTGTTTAAATCTAGAAGGTCTCAGACCCATGTGGCATAAACAAATGTGGCGACAGCAATTCACTATGTCAATATATCTAATTAAGTATGTAATACTAAAGCAAAAATGTATATGTGATAATATGTGATAATATAGCAGAAGAATGCTTTAATAACATATGCATGCCATGTTAACTTACTTTAACATAATTTTCATGAAGTGATTATGAATATATTAAGTAAATGTAAATATTAAATTTATTATTAATATATAAATAAAATTATTTTATTATATAGATTAATATTCTGAAAACTAATATATATAACCAATGGGACTTTAATTTACAGCTGTAATTGTATATCATAACCATTACTAGTAATTATTGATATACTTATGATCTAAACACATATGTAAATAGTTTAATGGCCCACACTGTAATGAGAATGTATCCTAAATATATTGATTGACATGAGTTGATAGTCCGAAGTCCGGAAACATGAACATTATACTTAATAATAATAAAACATGTACACAACTTCCAACATATGGACATACTTGCTCGAAAGCGAAATTAGCAAGAAATGACCTTTGGAACATATTGATAATCATAAATATAAACTGTACAAATTATAAACACATGCAATGTCACCAATTAAGCACATACATATTAGTATCACTACATAGTATTCAATGTACGTATTTCAAAAGCTTTATAAATAAAAACACTCAATATTCTAATTGTCTCATCATTTCTACATGTAAATAACTCCTTTAATTTAAACATATTTGGTCTATTCTAGAAATACTTATTGATATATTTAATTCGTATGTCTTTCTTTATATATTGAACATTCTAGTAATAAATGGTATTCATCTTCTAAAATATGACATACTGAACATTTCCTATCATTTAACGGTATACTATGTGGTTTATGCCACCTTCCCGATTCCACAGCTAAGCTATGCGAAGCTAATATTAATCGTGACATAGTATTACGATATTTCCAATTGTTAATACTTTCAAAATATTCTTGAAAAGCAAAATTAACAACAATTTCTCGATACAAATGGATCTACGTGACTCTACAAGTCTACTATGCCAATTGTGTACGAAGTTATCATCCAATCTTTGTCTAAGTAACCGATTGTATTCTCCGTACTTCATACAATCCTAGACCCGACATCAATCTATAAAGTATAACCCAAGAAGTTTTATTAGGATGTAATTCTGCATCCAATATGAGAATGTCATATACAAGTTTAACATATAACAATTTATGACTTTCGCAGTGTAATATATTCAACCAATATTTTACAATTCTAAAATATCTATAAACAATCATCTGTCTCCTACCCAATACTCCATATACAAAATCATTCTTTGTGCAGAGTTTTACATTTAACACATTTTTACGTATGTACACGTACGATTGTTATTGGCCGACTGGATATCCTCATACCTCACAGCTAGGGTTGAGAATCGGTAAAACAAGTTAATCAAATAACTGAAATCTATGTTTAATGCTAACATCAAAATAATTAAATAACTAACTATTTAATTTAAAAATTGCTTTACATTCGAGGTACAGTGATTCGCGGCAAGTGATTTAAAGTCGATGACCATGTCCCCACCATATCTCTTGACCTGACGAATTTCTCTTGCACTGACTCACTCCTGGAGAGACATGCTGGACTCTCGCTCAGCCACCATCAGCTGCTCGGCTCCGCATTGTTCGATGGTGACCATGCGGCGTTGCAGAACTCCACCATCTATCCGGAGGATATGACGATATCTACGGTAGTCCGCCATCTATCCGGAGGATATGACGATGTATACGGTAGTCCGGCATCTATCCGGAGGATATGACAATGTACACGGTAGTCCGGCATCTATCCGGAGGATATGACAATGTACACGGTAGTCCGGCATCTATCCGGAGGATATGACGATGTATACGGTAGTCCGCCATCTATCCGGAGGATATGACGATGTATACGGTAGTCCGCCATCTATCCGGAGGATATGACGATGTATACGGTAGTCCGCCATCTATCCGGAGGATATGACGATATCTACGGTAGTCCGCCATCTATCCGGAGGATATGACGATGTATACGGTAGTCCGGCATCTATCCGGAGGATATGACGATGTATACGGTAGTCCGCCATCTATCCGGAGGATATGACAATGTACACGGTAGTCCGCCATCTATCCGGAGGATATGACAATGTACACGGTAGTCCGGCATCTATCCGGAGGATATGACAATGTACACGGTAGTCCGGCATCTATCCGGAGGATATGACGATGTATACGGTAGTCCGCCATCTATCCGGAGGATATGACGATGTCTACGGTAGTCCGCCATCTATCCGGAGGATATGACAATGTATACGGTAGTCCGGCATAGCTTTTTCAATATATCGGCCCACTAGGTATGCTATCAGTGCTAACTGTCAGATCCGTTCTTCGATGGAGTACGACCAACAGTGTCGGTTGTGGCCCCAAAATAGATCATTCACGAACATTTACCATGAAAACTTAAAAAGGGCAGACGATTCCTCCTCCAATTGTCACCATTCTATCGCATCATCATTAGCCACTTCAGGAACATCATCCTACACGACTCACTACAACTAATCTACATTACTTCACGTTAAGATCGACGATGCATAAGCACGAAATGAATTAACTTAGATTGTTCGACCATATGATCTGCGCCGGCAACAGTAAAAATCAAATCAAATCAAATAAAAAAAACAAGAACACTATCAATTGCATATACATCACATTTCAATAACCGATCGCATATCAGCCAGCGACTGTTTCACTAGGGCCCTTCTTCATCTATTTCCTTTCTACCAACATATATCACAATTATTTAATTCAAACATTTGACATCTCTGTAATTGGCCGTTATGTTCACCGAGTATGGCACACCAGCATACATCCTACCAGATAATTAGATAACTCGACTACACTTCTCCAAACAATTTCTGTATCTTCGTGATTGTTAGATTTATAGGTTTAAGGGAGGCCAAAAATAAAATAGATCTCTCATTTGCACGCAGTAAGCTTAGTTTGCTTTCATCATTTGAAATAATTGGTAAATATCACTGATTGCATAGCGATTAAGTGTCGATGGAGCTAATGGATGGTGGACGGATATGGTAGAAGTTATTGACGTTGGGAATTAGAGAATACACTATTCGTGTTAGGGGATGAAAGGGGACCTACATAAGCCGTGTATTCGATTAAGCGGACTAGTAGTTTAAACATAGTTTATTTCAAACAATACAATATAATTATACAAATATACATTTGACACAAAATTAGATACATGAATGAAAAACAGGATTATAACTTAAAGCTATTGCTTTTAGAGGTATTCTTCTATGGCAATGTACTTATTACAGTTATTTGACAGTGTTTTAATATGTTCTAAGCTATTAATTTCAATTTGAAATAATACATACTTCTAGCTATAAGGCGTTACACAATTCAAATAGTCATATACTCAGATAATGGCGGAACAAATAATCCGTCATTCTTTTATCTAAGATGGCAAGTTGTGTTGTTTATGTATCTTATTTCTGTTCTTACTTTCATTGCGTATTATATTAGTGACATTTTAGTAGTATTTTCATAAGGAAATGCACATCTAAAGAAAAATGCCATTAATTTACGACAATTGTATTCCTACATGTATTATGCCGTTATGTTGGTGTGGCATTAGACAGTATCATGAAGCATAAATGATACCTTGTTTTTAAAAATTTATTGTTGGTGTTCAGAGGCACTTCTCAAAGAGATAGGGTAAGTCTTTTTAATTTTAAACAGGATATACTGTGGTGGAAAATGTGTTCATAGCTATAGAAGGATTGTGACTGACGTCACTTACACGGTGGCAATGACCTTACATAGCTATAGAAGGATTGTGACTGACGTCACTTACACGGTGGCAATGACCTTACATAGCTATAGAAGGATTGTGACTGACGTCACTTACACGGTGGCAATGACCTTACATAGCTATAGAAGGATTGTGACTGACGTCACTTACACGGTGGCAATGACGTTACATAGCTATAGAAGGATTGTGACTGACGTCACTTACAGGGTGGCAATGACGTTACATAGCTATAGAAGGATTGTGACTGACGTCACTTACACGGTGGCAATGACCTTACATAGCTGTAGAAGGATTGTGACTGACGTCACTTACACGGTGGCAATGACCTTACATAGCTATAGAAGGATTGTGACTGACGTCACTTACACGGTGGCAATGACCTTACATAGCTATAGAAGGATTGTGACTGACGTCACTTACACGGTGGCAATGACGTTACATAGCTATAGAAGGATTGTGACTGACGTCACTTACACGGTGGCAATGACGTTACATAGCTATAGAAGGATTGTGACTGACGTCACTTACACGGTGGCAATGACCTTACATAGCTATAGAAGGATTGTGACTGACGTCACTTACACGGTGGCAATGACCTTACATAGCTATAGAAGGATTGTGACTGACGTCACTTACACGGTGGCAATGACCTTACATAGCTATAGAAGGATTGTGACTGACGTCACTTACACGGTGACAATGACCTTACATAGCTATAGAAGGATTGTGACTGACGTCACTTACACGGTGGCAATGACCTTACATAGCTATAGAAGGATTGTGACTGACGTCACTTACACGGTGGCAATGACGTTACATAGCTATAGAAGGATTGTGACTGACGTCACTTACACGGTGGCAATGACCTTACATAGCTATAGAAGGATCAGTCACTTACACGGTGGCAATGACGTTACATAGCTATAGAAGGATTGTGACTGACGTCACTTACACGGTGGCAATGACGTTACATAGCTATAGAAGGATTGTGACTGACGTCACTTACACGGTGGCAATGACGTTACATAGCTATAGAAGGATTGTGACTGGCGTCACTTACACGGTGGCAATGACGTTACATAGCTATAGAAGGATTGTGACTGGCGTCACTTACACGGTGGCAATGACCTTACATAGCTATAGAAGGATTGTGACTGGCGTCACTTACACGGTGGCAATGACCTTACATAGCTATAGAAGGATTGTGACTGACGTCACTTACACGGTGGCAATGACGTTACATAGCTATAGAAAGATTGTGACTGACGTCACTTACACGGTGGCAATGACCTTACATAGCTATAGAAGGATTGTGACTGACGTCACTTACACGGTGGCAATGACCTTACATAGCTATAGAAGGATTGTGACTGGCGTCACTTACACGGTGGCAATGACCTTACATAGCTATAGAAGGATTGTGACTAGCGTCACTTACACGGTGGCAATGACCTTACATAGCTATAGAAGGATTGTGACTGGCGTCACTTACACGGTGGCAATGACCTTACATAGCTATAGAAGGATTGTGACTGGCGTCACTTACACGGTGACAATGACGTTACATAGCTATAGAAGGATTGTGAGTGACGTCACTTACACGGTGGCAATGACGTTACATATATATAGAAGGATTGTGACTGACGTCACTTACACGGTGGCAATGACGTTACATAGCTAAAGAAGCATTGTGATTGACGTCACTTACACGATGGCAATGACGTTGCATAGCTAAAGAAGCATTGTGACTGACGTCACTTACACGGTGGCAATGACGTTACATAGCTAAAGAAGCATTGTGATTGACGTCACTTACACAGTGTCAATGACGTTACATAGCTAAAGAAAGATTGTGACTGACGTCACTTACACGGTGGCAATGATGTTACATAGCTATAGAAGCATTGTGACTGACGTCACTTACACGGTGGCAATGACGTTACATAGCTATAGAAGGATTGTGACTGACGTCACTTACACGGTGGCAATGACGTTACATAGCTATAGAAGGATTGTGACTGACGTCACTTACACGGTGGCAATGACCTTACATAACTATAGAAGGATTGTGACTGACGTCACTTACACGGTGACAATGACGTTACATAGCTATAGAAGGATTGTGACTGACGTCACTTACACGGTGGCAATGACGTTACATAGCTATAGAAGGATTGTGACTGACGTCACTTACACGGTGGCAATGACGTTACATAGCTATAGAAGGATTGTGACTGACGTCACTTACACGGTGGCAATGACGTTACATAGCTATAGAAGGATTGTGACTGACGTCACTTACACGGTGGCAATGACGTTACATAGCTATAGAAGGATTGTGAATGACGTCACTTACACGGTGGCAATGACGTTACATAGCTATAGAAGGATTGTGACTGACGTCACTTACACGGTGGCAATAACGTTACATAGCTATAGAAGGATTGTGACTGACGTCACTTACACGGTGGCAATGACGTTACATAGCTATAGAAGGATTGTGACTGACGTCACTTACACGGTGGCAATGACCTTACATAGCTATAGAAGGATTGTGACTGACGTCACTTACACGGTGGCAATGACGTTACATAGCTATAGAAGGATTGTGACTGACTTCACATACACGGTGGCAATGACGTTACATAGCTATAGAAGGATTGTGATTGACGTCACTTACACGGTGGCAATGACGTTACATAGCTATAGAAGGATTGTGATTGACGTCACTTACACGGTGGCAATGACGTTACATAGCTATAGAAGGATTGTGATTGACGTCACTTACACGGTGGCAATGACGTTACATAGCTATAGAAGGATTGTGATTGACGTCACTTACACGGTGGCAATGACGTTACATAGCTATAGAAGGATTGTGATTGACGTCACTTACACGGTGGCAATGACGTTACATAGCTATAGAAGGATTGTGATTGACGTCACTTACACGGTGGCAATGACGTTACATAGCTATAGAAGGATTGTGATTGACGTCACTTACACGGTGGCAATGACGTTACATAGCTATAGAAGGATTGTGATTGACGTCACTTACACGGTGGCAATGACGTTACATAGCAATAGAAGGATTGTGATTGACGTCACTTACACGGTGGCAATGACGTTACACTCTTAGATGCTTGGAGCCTCCATGACCTTGTCGTTTTTATTGTTACCGAAAATAACAGTATATAGAGAGGGTCATTGTCTGCGTGCGTGCGTGCGTGCGTGCGCATATTGGATAACTCAAAATATTGTTGATGTATGTAGGGTTGGTCTAGAAGGGAGTGATTTGTCTTTGGTCTGTGGCCTAGGCGGTCAGTGTCGTAGACGTGTCCAATCCTATTGGCTATATACTTATGTAAATTCGAGCATGTGTTCTCGTGTTAAATACAAGTGCGTATAGAGGAATACCACGATGTCCTCGGAGCACTATTTCAGACACTGACTGACATCCAGGTAGAACCACCGACCTTCCGCAAGCTAGCTTAGATACATTCCTCACACGAATTAATTCGACACACCCAGTGGGATTCGAACCTACAGCGGTGAGGTGCAAGTGATTTCAAGTCAATGACCATCAACACTCGGCCACTGAGGCCCCTCATTGTGTGAGGATGCAGTCACACATATGTATAAATAAACATTGAGGAAATATTCAGTACGTCAACGAAATTTACGTTGAAACTGGTGACAATATAGCTCTATCGTGACGAATAATGCATGGCTTATGCTAAGCCCTATAATTTCGAATGGTAGCTAGCCCATGCATCTCACCGAAACATTACATTACAATCACTAAGCCCAATAAAGTCATTGCATAAAGTCATTGTCTGTTTCACTTATAAAACCTTCTGGAATCTGGATCAATAAAACAGTTAGGTTTCACAATTTTCTTTTACCTCGATTTCGAAACATGTCTTTTAATTATTAGTCTCTAAGTCTCATCGAGACATGATTCCCCGTTGAATCCATCAATATCTATCCTGAATACACCACGGTCGGGTTCTGGTGGGACCCGAACTCACAACCTATCGGTTACACGGCGGACGGTTACCGTATCCATGACAACACGGACAGAGGCTCCATGCAGTTAATATCTTAGGATTTGTACAAAGAGTTCCCAATCCAAATCTCTCGACACGCTAATCGCTTAATCAATAGAATCATATCTTCGTAGACGAGATGATATATTCCAAATTTTGTAGATCGGTTAAAATATCTAGGGACTACATATCCTATATTTTTAAGATAATTATACATTTGGCTACGTTATTTGGCTTTTAGATAACGCGTGTTAGGATTGCTATTCCAGGAGAGCCAGACTGTTATTAAATTAATGGAAAAGATGTGTCCAGATGAAAGTATCGGGCCAATGTTTGTTGAGATAACTGTCTTCGAAACCAAATACCAGGGCAAGTATAATACATATAATTAATTTAATTAATTACAATAAGCGCGCAGAGTGACAGCGACGATGTGGCATGCGTGTCTACTAGACGCCATTGACGGTGTATAAATGATACACGTGCCGGCATATATGTCTGTCACTACGCATTCATATGCTACAAATAAAAACATTATATTCAATTTTCCCTACTCACTAATAAAAGTAGTGTGTTTATTAAAGTGGCACCCTATTGAAAATGGTCGAGTGGTTTAGGTCAGTGACATGTATACCACTGTAACCTATCATCACTGAGTGTCACGGGTTCGAGCTCCGCTCCATGACAATGTTGGCAGTTTCTTACGGAGGTTTGTGCACCATGTACTGGTGAGCCTGCCCAGGAAGAGTGTTATTTGGTAAACTGCCCGAATCTCAAATGAGCAACTAAATAAACTTAAATAAAAAATGATGAAAGGGACAGGCCAGCCATTACTGACTTAAGTAGACCGGTCAATGATCCAGCGGTATCTTTAGGTGGCGGCGCTCATATGGGTAACCGGTAGCGACGATAAATAAACGTAAAACACATACACACCATACACCACACCACACCACACCACACCACACCATACACCACACCACACCACACCACACACCACACACCACACCACACCGCACACACCACATACACACACACCACACACACCACACCACACACCGCACACACACCGCACACACACCACCACACCACACCACCCACACCACACCACACCACACCACACCACACCACACCACACCACACCACACCACCCACACCCACACCACACCACCACCACACCACACCAAACCACACCACACCACACCACACCACACACACACACACCACACCACACCACCACACCACCCACCACACCACCACCAAACCACACCACCACACCACACCACCACCACCACACCACACCACCACCACACCACACTACCACACCACACCACCACACCACACCACACCACCACCACACCACACCACCACACCACCACCAAACCACCACCACACCACACACCACACCACCACACCACACCACCACCACACCACCACACACCACACCACACCACACCACACCACACCACACCATACACCACACCACACCACACACACACCACACACACCGCACACACACCACATACACCACACATACACCACACCCACACACCACACCACACCACACACAAAACACCACACACACCACCCACACACCACACCACACACCACACACACACACACCACACCACACACCACACCACACCACACCACACACCACACCCACACCCACCCACACACCACACACCCACATACCACACACACCACCACCACCACACACAATACACCACACCACACACCGCACACACACCACCACACACATCACACACCACACACCACACACCATACCACACCACACACCATACCACACCACACACAATACACCACACCACACACCCACACCATCACACACCACACCACACCACACCACACCACACCACACCACACCACACCACAACACACCACACCACAACACACCACACCACACCACACCACACCACACCACACCACACCACACCACACCACACCACACCACACCACACCACACCACACCACACCACACCACACCACACCACACCACACCACACCACACCACACCACACCACACACATTTTCAGTGGTTAATTAACATGTTGGACTGCTAATTCGACTCGGCCCCTCATCCCCATCTGAACATAATAATAATATTAACAGTATTTCAGATGGGACTGTTTTCCGAGGGCTCATATATGGGGCTATACATGCACAACGGACATATAAACTAACCAGGGAGGGGTACATCTAGCATTGGAGCGTCTTGTATATCCTGTACTATTCTCCAAACAATAACATATAAAATATACGTCAGTAGGCGTCGCCCTGATTAACCAGAGGGCGTTGATAAATAGACGTAGAGAATATTCTGTTACTTCTAATATTTGATTAGATTATCAGGCTCCTCTCCGTAAACATACACAGCTCGGCAGAAATTCGCCTTGTTTCACTCCAACTCGCTTAATTAAAATGTATAATTGAAGACAGTAACGTAATATTTTCTATTCATGTTTCCTAGTAGCTTAGTAGTGATAACGGTATGCATGGTTTCCTGGTTAAACTGAACAGAACATAAGAGAACAGATGCATATTTTGGAAGACTTGTGCATACTACATCGTCTAATCAAAACTAGTAATAACATATACATGTACAATTAATGATCACGTGACAATTGAATTTAAAGTGAGAGTGATATATAAATTGACAATTACACATTTATATATTCTGGTAATCCAGGGATCGCAGGTTGGATCCCCCGTCTGACCCTAATAAAATTAACAGTCTTTCACATGGGACGTTAAACCGGGGTCTCGTGTCGGTGCTTTATACCGTGCACGTAAAAGAACCAGAGGAGACTCTGGATTGGGTCTCTTTCTGTATCATTGCACTATCCTCCAACAACTAAAATGACAAATCTCTTCAGGAGGCGTCGCTCATATGGGTAACCGGTAGCGACGATAAATAAACGTAAAACACACAATTTATATATTTCTAATAACTAAAGATAATTTTATAAATTTGGATACATTACGTAATGTAATAATATTATGGGATCTCATAAGTTGTAAATACAATACCCAAGTAGCAAAATCTACCAACAATTTCAAGTTTGGAGTTATCAAACAAAAACCTTAGATTGCGTGGTAATATTCCACCTTTTCTGAATACCATGACTTTGGTCTTTTCTTTATTTACCTGCAATTTCCAATGGTTACAATAATCTTTTAAAATGTTTAAATTAGTTTGCAACTCGTCTGCTGTATTTGCAAATAAGACTGTCGTCTGCATATAGAAGTAAAACTATTGCCATGAAACCTAAATCTAGACCATGTGCTACCTTAAGATATAGTTCATCATCCAGATCATTTAAATACATGCAATATAAAAAGGGAGAAAGACATTCACCTTGAAGAACTCCTAAGAAGCAATCGAAACTATCACTTAACCCATTTTCTAGTTCAACCTTTGACTTAACGTTTTGATACATGGATTTTACAACGTTAAATAGTTTGCCCCTAATGTCAACTTGGACAAGCTTATACCAGATATTGTCTCTGACAAGGTAATCAAATGCCTTCCTGAAATATATAAAACAACAATAAAGAGTTTTATTATTGTTTAAGGAATGGTTAATCAAACCATGTAGAGCGAGGATGTTATCTGTCGTACTCATATTTGCTCTAAAACCAGCCTGGGACTCAATATACACATAGTTGTCCTCTGCCCAATTTGAAAGTCTCTTATTTATTATTCTAGTGAAAAGTTTCCCGACAACACTCAGTAAAGTTATTCCTCTGAAATTATTTGTTCACAGGTGCTACCCTTCTTATGTATGGGTACTATAAAACCATTGGTCCAACTTTCTGGAAAGTAACCAATGTCTAAAATAATGTTGAACAATTTTAATAACAACTGATTTAGAACTGCTTGGCCATGTATTAAAAACTCGTTTAGTACCCGGTCAGGACCACCTGCTCTCCCTGAACCTAGATCGGCTATGGCTTTTCTAAGTTCGGTGTCTGAAATATGTATGTCTATTTCTTGAAACATAACCTTTAATTCAGAAGCGTTTCTGCTAGAATTGGATGGTATTAAATAACATAGACATATAAAATTATATAAATCTTTATCAGAAGACAAAAACTTTCTATCAATTTTTATCCAAACATGAGAGTCAGCGTAAGTCAAATATAAAACGTATATACAGTATATTTCCACCAGATTTCCTGGTTGTACCCTTTATTTTATCCGTTCGATTTAATGCAACATGGACAAAATTATCAACTGAAAAGTGATGATCCGGATTACCCCATGATTCAGTTAGGCATACACAATCGTTATTCTGAAACACTGTTCTTAGTTCATTTGAATGTAACTTATTATTTCGTTTAGTTATTAGCCCCTGTATATTTAAAAGAGCAAAATGTAAGTATCATTATTTACAAATAGTACATTCTCCTGTACACTGTCCTATTTTACGTTTGCCTGATTCACTGGTGTCTGTTGTGATTGGCTGCGCACCATTACTTTGCGATGACGTATCCTCGAGCACTCCGCCTCGTTGTCTGCCTACCGACGTTTGACGGCTACGATTGGCTCCTGTAGCATTGTGTGGTCGACCACGTGGTTTCACACTTTGTCATTTGATGTAGACCTGCCATGTGTATGTAACACTGTTTACTTTTGACACTTTTGTTTACAACTGGTACCGTTACAAATGTTTCGTCTGATGGTTCATGTTGTTGCTGTGTAGTTCTTACCGGCTGTTGTTGTTGCTTAATCGGTCCCGGCGTGATGCTCGATGCATTGGTGTAGCCATGCTGTTTATTCACCGTGCCCTGGTGCCGATTTTGGTGTGATGACAGCTGCCATGCTGCTATTTCCTGGGGGGGCCTTTTGTGCAGAATCATTAGAACTATTACCGTTGTCCTGAATATACTGAGAATACGATGGTATACCCGATCTGTGGGTATGTGCGTGATATGGTAATCCTTGGGGTTGTGGTCTGTTTTCATTTTGATTTCTTACTACCTTCCCCCAGCCTGGGAATTCATCATGTACGATTTTACCGTTCACTACAATCGCGGCAGGGTAAATCAATTTAACAATGTACCTGATGTTCGACGCAACTGTTTGTATTGAGGCCACAGTCTTTTACGTGCTGCTTGGATCTCGGTTGTGTAATCACTATCTATGGCATATCCTGTATTTCGTAAATAACATGCATTTTTCAATGTCAAATCAACATCGGTATCATATCTAAATGTCACAACAAGGGGTCTCTTACTCGGTGTTCGTGCCTGTGTCCTCGAAATCCCAAGGTGAACTGCATTTTCGATATACATCTCATCTATTATTATTATTATTATACCACATTTATATAGCACCCTTTTCATATCAGATACGTTCAAAGGTGCTTTACAATAAGAGTCTGCAAGTAAAAACAGTAAAACATGTAATAAAACAATAGTATAACTTAAAGTAATGTAAAAATGTATCCTAACTAATTTAGTCAACAGAGGCCACTGTCCCCATGGCAGAAGAAGGAAAGCGTGGGTGGACTTCAAAGCAAGAACTAAAAGGCATACGCCATAAGACTAAGATATGCAGTTAAAGAATATGTATACCAGATATATATGTTAAAAGATTTAAGGATTGTTTGTTAAAACAATATAAATAAGCACAAGATAAAACTACTTCAAACATTCTTAATGTTGAAGTTGTCAAAACACTTCTATATGCACACCAGTTTAGTGTCCGTGTATTTGTAAGAAAAAATGTGTTTTAAGTGATGTCTTAAAACTAGATACTGATCTAGACTCACTGATTCCTGCCGGGAGAGCATTCCATAATCTTGGTGCAGCAGTAGCAAAGCTTCTGTCACCGTACATGACTTTGCGGCCTCTTGGCACCACGAGTGTAGTGGCATTGTTCTGCGACCGCAAGTTTCGTGTGGGTACATACACATGAAGTAGATTTTGGATGTATACAGGTGATTCACCATGCAAAGCTTTGTATTGCACAGGCAGCCAATGCAGTTGCTTCAAGACTGGAGTATTGTGGCTGTGGCGAGAGTTCCTGGTGATAAGGCGGGCTGCAGTGTTCTGAACATGTTGTAACTTGTTCAGTATTGCCTTTGGCACACCATGCAGAAGAGAGTTGCAATAATCTAAGCGTGAGGTAACTAATGCATTCACAAGTGATTTGGTGGCATCGATGGTTAAATACTGTCTAATATGGCCTATTTGTCTAAGCTGCCCATAGCAGGACCGGCAAACGGAGTTGACATGTTGCTCCATGCTCATCTTTGATTCGAACCACGCTCCGAGGTTTCTTACACAGTTTGAGGGTTTTATATTTGCACCTCCTACGTTTATGGATACATCAGGAGTAAACTTAGAGTTGTCCTTGGATGAGAAAAGTATCACTTCCGTTTTGTCTGCGTTGAGCTTGAGCATGTTTCTGTGCATCCACGCCACAACGTCGTTGAGACAGTTCTCGATACGTCGTAGGGCCTCGCACACTGTCGCACAATCAGTGGGTTTAAACGATAAGTACAATTGGGAGTCATCTGCATAGCCCATGGTTACGACATATTGCTCCAACTGGCTTTGTATACATAGTGTTGTTTTTGGGCCCTAGCACAGAGCCTTGCGGAACACTATATTGCATCAAGACTGGTTCTGATAGTTCACCGCCAATACACACAGTTTGGTAGCGGTCATTCAAGTATGATGCCATCCATGTAAGGGGTTTTCCTGTTACCCCAAAGTGGTGTTCTAGGCGATGAAGAAGCGTTTGGTGGTCTATTGTGTCGAACGCTGCAGACAGGTCCAGTAGTACCAATATAGTGACATTGTTTTGGTCCAGTGATTGGAGAACACCGTTCTGTACTTTAAGTAGTGCAGTTTCTGTAGAGTGAAATTTACGGTATGCAGACTGGTGTTTTTCGTGAAGGTTGTTAGTTGTCAAATGTTGCTCTAAGCGCACATCAACTACTTTCTCGAGAACCTTAGAAACAAATGGAAGGTTGGACACTGGTCTATAATTCTTCAAGATGTTTTGATCTAGTCCTGGCTTTTTCAGTAAGGGTCTTATTCGCGCACTTGTGTGCGATTGCGGTACATATGCTGATTCAAGTGAGGCGTTGATGATTGTTGTCAATATGGGTAGCAGTTCGTCTAGGCACAACTTCAGCAGCCAAGTCGGTATTGGGTCTATTTCGCAGGATTTGTTTGGCGACCTCTGTATAATCCGTTTTACTTCTTCCTCTGAAGCTGTGGTAAAGGTGTATAAACAGGTTACTGCTGTGGGTTGGTTAGGGTCTATATTACCTGAATGTGAGTCTGATTGTGGCTGGGAGCTTATTCCTGTTCTGATGTCTTCAATTTTATTGATGAAGAAGTCGCTGAAGTCCTGGGCTAGTTCTGTTGAAGACTTGTTGGCAGGTAGAGTAACTTCGTCAGTACTACCTAACAGATGTTTGGTTATCTTAAACAAGTTCTTCTGATCATGACCACATGACTCAACTTGGTCTGAATAATAGTCAATTCTAGCATGTTTTAGTAGCTTATTCACAATAGTACACTGGTTCCTGTATATTTCATGATCAATTGTCAGCTTTGCGTTCTGCCATTTGCGTTATAACTTGCGTTTTAAGTGTTTTGCCTCATGTAGTTCTTCAGTATACCACTTGCACTACATTTAATTCAAGGTAAGAAAATCTCTCACCTCGCTAAAATTGTCATATCCGCGTTTCTCCCCCAAACCGTACGTAGATAATCGGGTTATTTTACGAACTCTGCTTTCCAGGTCAATGATTGTGTAAGACAACTCTTGAATTAATCCATCCTGATGTTCCGTTGTTATTTCTAGCTTTTTAACTTTTGTGCACGTGTTTTCCATGGTTGCATTTATTTGTCTAATATCATCCTGTACCACCTCAACGTGTGTTAAGTTTGTGAAGAGCACATTTAACTTATCGTCAGGATCCAACACTTGAAAATCGTCATAGTCAATACTCCCTCGATTGCCGCGTCGTCTCTTGACCCGTGCCTCCTGATGTCCGCCATTTTGATTGTTATTGATATACCCCGTTCACTCCGTATCTGTATTTATCGACATATTTCCACTATCAATGTCCTTATTGTCCATAGTTTGAGTATATTCCGTTAATTCATTTAAATTTAAATTTAAAGGTATATCTCTCGTACACATACTTGCATTAAATTTAGTTCAGTTTCAATTTGAATTTATCCAGAAAAATTATCGTCCCGATTTTACTGACGACTGACCATTCCCGCCATTTTTATATCATTTGTATATGAAGTGCGACATGACAGTGTACATTCTTTTTGTGAGATTTGAAAGCATACTAGAGGACATAGAAAAAACGCACACTAGTGTGTTTTACCTGAAAAACAATAACTATATAAATACATAGTTAGGAATATTTTATATTGTTCAGTTTGTATTTTGTAATAAAGATGTGATATATCTTTGATGGAATCATTCGTGTTTCTCGTGTTCATGTAATAATAATCATATAATGCAGGCGTGCGTTTTCCATGTCATCTAGTATATAATGCAGGCGTGCGTTTTCCATGTCATCTAGTTGACAATGAGATATGTGCATGAAATATTACAATCATATTGATTGAATAAAATAATTATTTCTCTCTTGTGCATAACATTTTCATTGCTGCATACAAACAGTGTTTGACGAAATGCACATAGAATTTAATGTTTCGTTTGTATCATTTGAATGTGTTGTGCAAAGGTGTGTGTTTTATGTTTATTTATCGTCGCTACCGGTTGCCCATATGAGCGACGTCTCCTGAAGAGAATAGTCATTTTCGATTTTTGGAGGATAGTGCATGATACAGACAGAGACCCATTCCATAGTCTCATCGTGTTAGCACCGACACGAGACCTCTGTTTAAAGTCCCATCTGAAAGACTGTTAATTTTATAAGGGTCAAACGGGGGATAGGAACCTTCGAAGGATATTGCATAGTTATCTGTAAATACTCGTCGCAATGCAGGACTCCGTTCAGGAACGCCTCCGTTGTCGAGTAGTTAAGGCCGCTGACTTGTATAACCTACCATCACTGAGGTCACTGGTTCGAGCCCCACTCAAGCCGTGTCTGTTTATATGTACACATTGACAGTTTCTTACGTTGGTGCACCCAGTACTAGGTAACTGTTGGAGTCTGCCCAGGAAAGGTGTTGTTAGGTAAACTGGCCGCCGGCGATATAGCCCAAAATGGTGCTGATGAAGGCCTAAACCCGGACAAACAAACAATGACTCCGTTCAGATGACAGTTTGGAACGAGTAGTCTATCATAAGCAATTCAATTCATAGATATGAGTGGGTTTACAAATTTGAGCGATTATTTCAAAATGAGATATTCAATTGAGATATATGGATCTATTTACATCTTTATACCATATATTTCAAACAATCAATATCAAGACATTCTGTATTTGAGATAAATTTCTGTTGCATACTGCATACTCACCAGCGTATCAAAAGTGACATGTATGAAACGAAGCCGTATAATGTGCTATGCAGAACGCACAATCCCAATCAGCTATGTTGGCATATCGAACGATTGTCCTGAAATCGTTGTCCTAATAGCTCATGCTATTTAAGAAATAATAAGTATCAACCGTGGTATATCGCAGAATAACCCTCGTGTGTCGTTCGTATGCGCATAAGAACTTCAAACTCGGGTTATTCTGCGATATACCACGAGTTGTGTTGTACTTTATGAAATCATAAGTATAGAACATAATGCAATACAACATGAATACACGTACCGTATTATTTTGATCACTCGCCCCTCAGCGCTGTACGTTGGAATCCCCGTGGGGATGTCGGAAGCTATCCAACTGGCTTGTAGAAAGTCGGAGGCCACATCCGGGAACACGTCCGTGCCTGAAATAATGACACCGGATGTCTTCATCCACCATTATGAGCTGGGGGAGTCGCGATGCCACATCTAAGTTGAAGCTGTTGATGCGAGCTTAATCCCCAAGAACAAACCAAACAAAAACACATTTTAAGTAAACAGTGGCTTATATGCACACATATTAACTAGATTTTACTAAGTTTAGATTTTACCAATTTATTTGAGCTCGATTGTGAAACAAGTTCTTACAACTTATATTAATCACTCTCGAGACCCCATTCCTAATGGAATCCATTAAGAGGGAGATAGAAGAGGCAATGTAGAATTTAAATGCATTGCCTAAGGGCATAATCGTAGCGGCTACAGCTGGGCGCGAACGCCGGGCTTTTCGCATCTGACGCGAACGCGCTACCACTGCGCTATCGCGACTTCCATTAAGCTTTTAAAAAAATATTCTTGATGTACATTTATTTACAAATTCAATCTGTAACCTTATCATTCGTAGCTTATTAAAGCTAACGAAGAACAATCTGCAAATGAATAATCGTCGTCTGTGCTTTCATATGAAAATATAAATGACATGTTAAATGCATCAATAGGTTATTGCATTCGATACTTACATCCGGTCATTATTCTGACGTCACATAATACTGCTTATTGCATTCGATACCTACATCCTGTCATTATTCTGACGTCACATAATACTGCTTATTGCATTCGATACCTACATCCGGTCATTATTCTGACGTCACATAATACTGCTTATTGCATTCGATACCTACATCCGGTCATTATTCTGATGTCACATAATACTGCTTATTGCATTCGATACCTACATCCGGTCATTATTCTGACGTCACATAATACTGCTTATTGCATTCGATACCTACATCCGGTCATTATTCTGACGTCACATAATACTGCTTATTGCATTCGATACCTACATCCGGTCATTATTCTGATGTCACATAATACTGCTTATTGCATTCGATACCTACATCCGGTCATTATTCTGACGTCACATAATACTGCTTATTGCATTCGATACCTACATCCGGTCATTATTCTGACGTCACATAATACTGCTTATTAGCTGGGGCCCAGAAAGCCTGTGACTATATTTTATGCGCTCTAGGAAATGTCATAAGAGAACCAGGGGAAATGCTGGAATGGGTCTCTGTCTGTATCATTGCACTATCCTCCAACATCTAACATGAATAATCTCTCCCGGAAGAGTCGCTCATATGGGCAATATCGTCCAGCTTTGGAATCAAAAAATTTCATTTTATGAATTGCAGCTATATCTCGCTATATTACACACGTAAGTGATTAATCCAATAAAATATTATTATTCTAAAGCCTGTTGGTTTAATGCAAAATCATTGTCCTAATAGCTCATACTATTTAAGAAATAATAAGTATCAACCGTGGTATATCGCAGAATAACCCTCGTTTGTCGTTCTTATGCGTAGAAATATATCACGACGGCCGAAGGCCTTCGGCCTTCGTGATATATTTCTACGCATAAGAACTTCAAACTCGGGTTATTCTGCGATATACCACGGTTGATACTTATTATTTCGATTCTAACACGACTTACTTCTAATAATTTTAGACGAGAATCAAAGAGTATTTTCTTCAAATGCCGTGCTACTCCGCTGCATTTGGCTTTCGAAATTTCCTCCCGCGTAAGGGGTGCTGACGTTATTTTGTATGGAAAATATCAATCTAGTGCATAAATGAACACGTTGTAAGTGATCAATAATTTTATTTATTTTGTCAAATAAAACTGTACAGAATAGTAACTGAAACGTTACTTAACAGAAATTTACTTAACAGAAAAACAAGACGGACAAGAGATTATCTGATTCTAAAAATAGTTCACTACCGCGAATTCCCACGGTAGTATTTACAAACATCAGGTGACTTTCATTCATAAAACATTACACGCATTGTATAAATGAAATAGCCAAAACACGATGCGCGCGCAGTATATTTCAAGGTAGGTATATCGCAGAATAACCCGAGGTAGATTTTACTCTAGAAGTATGTATGTTATTAGCTGGGTCGTGTTAGAATATGAACTAATACAGTATTGTGGCACGGGATGAAATGCAAATGCATACAATATCGTAGTTGGCATATTACCAGCGATTCACTCAGCCTATGCAACTTTCTTTAAAGCGACACTACATCAGTCAAAACGCAAATGTCTGCAGAATGTAATTTGCTATTATATGGTATAATTTGCTATTATATGGTATTTCAACAAATAAACAAACGTCGTATACGCGGTTTGCTGACATAACAAAATAATGTAAATAGGGTCGACATTCACTCGTAATGCAAAGCGAGTATCCTGAATAACACGAGTTATGCTACATATTTACCGTGATATCTATATGTGCCTATGCATATTTATTTGTAGACTAATCTTAATTAAATTATCTCTAAACGAAAGTATCGCGTGTTTAGTATTGACTTCAATGACAACAAACGTCAATCCAGGAGCCTGGATGACCGTTATATGAAATCCTACGTTCACGTTTGAAAGCTTGTATACCACTAAAACACTATTTATTGTTTCAATGTTAGTGTTCGATGTATTCAGAATAATGTGTAGTAACAATGCATTTATACGTGCACAAAATGCATTTTATTTGCTTTTTGCGATGTAATGTCGCTTTAAATATACTATATCTGTCACAGTAGGGAATGCGAAGGCAAGTGATGAAACAAAAGGTTGTTAATGTTCATTGACTGCGATCATTGTTACACATCGGTGTTAGCTTAACAAGGCAGATGACGCAACATCAAACAACACTATGGTCTTATTGGTGGTATAAGCAATCGTATGGCAGATGCAATGTCATGCCACGGTCAACGGCAAATGCAAAGGGATCGGGTCACAAGTTCTTGCCTCATTAGTGAATTGGTTCTTCCTGATGCAGCAATGATGTAAAATTATGGCTAAGCAGCATTCTTGTAACAGCAACACCCATGTGTGCAAATGGGAGTCCATCGATAGTGAGTAGACTATACTATGTTTTTGGTGTATCTTTTAATTTCTTGACCATTGAAATTCGACAAAGTTTTAAATCTGATTATTAGTTTAGTTTTACAAATTTATTTTAACTCGATTGCGAAACAATTTCTCACAAGTTGTATTAATCACTCTCGAGACATAATTCCTGATGTATTCCATCGCCACGAGGGAGAGAGAAGGGACACTGTGGCATCTAAATGCATTGCCTAATGGCACACTCTTAACGGCTACAGTTGGGTGCTATCGCCGGGCCTTTCGCACCTGAGGCGAATGTGCTATCACTGCGCGATCACCACCTCCACTGATTATTCGATTGTTGTGTTAAAATTACAACTAGTACGAATATATAATTAGAGATATGCTGCTGAGGCTGAAATCGATAGAGATTATGTTACCGAGATCGATAGAGATATGTCACTGAGATCGATAGAGATATGTAACTGAGATCGATGTTTCGGACACCAATCAAAGTTCATATACCAGAAATGTGTTTTCAGGTATTGTCACATTATTGACAGGTAACCATGTGGAGCCAAGCATTCAGACCTCTCCCGTTACAAAAATAAACACATAATTATTTCTTTGCATATTCTGTGCAAGTAATTTTTAGTGTGCACGTGAATGAGACTAATGAAAACATCAATATTCATCTGTTTTGCTCATGTTCGTGCTTGGGCAGTTTTTGTTCATTTTCGTGTTTGGCAGCAGTTTTAGCATCTATCATATAATCCAAGTACCTACAACTGACAGCGATCGCGCCATTTGTAAACAAATTCGTAAACAGATGGTACGGAAATAGTTCGATTGTCGATAATTTTGTCTTTAGAATAAAAACGATTTTGTCAGAACTACAACAAGAAAGTATTGCATTACAAGTCTACCAAATGACAATAACCTTGTATCCAGTAATAGCTGGTGACATATATCACTTCTTAATGGAGATTGCAAGATTGCAACTAAGGCTTGTTAATCTGTCTCCGGCATTTTCCATTTCTATTGCTAATCTTGCTCGTCTTTTATAACAAAAAACATCCTAATATTCCTCTTCGGGATATATATACATTGTGCAGCATTGAAGTATCACATATAAAATGTTGATTGATATAGTGTATTGAATTATTGTATGTGTGCAGAGAAATATATAAACAAATAGAACAAATAATTAGTGCTGTATTTGTTGAGTAGCATTCTTATTTTCTTCGGTGCATTCTTACAATAACAATATCTACCAGGTTTGTTTGGATGAAGTCTATATGCTACACTCTTTCAGCTCCAAATGAATTCAATGTTACGTGCAAACAACATAGATCCTGATCGGACGCATAGTACATAGTGCAGAGTACACACTAACTGCATTAGTACATAGTGCATAATACACAATAACTGCCTTAGTACAGAGTACACAATAACTGTCTTAGTACATAGTGCATAGTGCACAATAACTGCCTTAGTACATGGTGCAGAGTACACAATAACTGCCTTAGTACATAGTGCATAGTACACAATAACTGCATTAGTACATAGTGCATAGTGCACAATAACTGCCTTAGTACATGGTGCAGAGTACACAATAACTGCCTTAGTACATAGTGCATAATACACAATAACTGCCTTAGTACATCGTGCAGAGTACACAATAACTGCCTTATTACATAGTGCAGAGTACACAATAACTGCCTTAGTACATAGTACAGAGTACACAATAACTGCCTTAGTACATCGTGCAGAGTACACAATAACTGCCTTAGTACATAGTGCATAGTACACAATAACTGTCTTAGTACATAGTGCAGAGTGCACAATAACTGCCTTAGTACATAGTGCAGAGTACACAATAACTGTCTTAGTACATAGTGCATAGTACACAATAATTGCCTTAGTACATAGTGCAGAGTACACAATAACTGCCTTAGTACATAGTACACAATAATTGCCTTAGTACATGGTGCATAGTACACAATAACTGTCTTAGTACATAGTGCATAGTACACAATAACTGCCTTAGTACATAGTGCAGAGTACACAATAACTTCCTTAGTACATAGTACAGAGTACACAATAATTGCCTTAGTACATGGTGCAGAGTGCACAATAACTGCCTTAGTACATAGTGCAGGGTACACAATAACTGTCTTAGTACATAGTGCATAGTACACAATAACTGCCTTAGTACATAGTACAGAGTACACAATAATTGCCTTAGTACATAGTGCAGAGTACACAATAACTGCCTTAGTACATAGTGCATAATACACAATAACTGCCTTAGTACATCGTGCAGAGTACACAATAACTGGCTTATTACATAGTGCAGAGTACACAATAACTGCCTTAGTACATAGTACAGAGTACACAATAACTGCCTTAGTACATCGTGCAGAGTACACAATAACTGCCTTAGTACATAGTACACAATAACTGTCTTAGTACATAGTGCAGAGTGCACAATAACTGTCTTAGTACATAGTGCAGAGTGCACAATAACTGCCTTAGTACATAGTGCAGAGTACAAAATAACTGTCTTAGTACATAGTGCATAGTACACAATAACTGCCTTAGTACATAGTACAGAGTACACAATAATTGCCTTAGTACATGTTGCAGAGTACACAATTACTGCCTTAGTACATAGTGCAGAGTACACAATAACTGCCTTAGTACATAGTGCAGAGTACACAATAACTGCCTTAGTACATAGTGCAGAGTACACAATAACTGCCTTAGTACATAGTTCAGAGTGCACAATAACTGCCTTATTACATAGTGCAGAGTACAAAATAACTGTCTTAGTACATAGTGCATAGTACACAATAACTGCCTTAGTACATAGTACAGAGTACACAATAATTGCCTTAGTACATGGTGCAGAGTACACAATTACTGCCTTAGTACATAGTGCAGAGTACACAATAACTGCCTTAGTACATAGTGCAGAGTACACAATAACTGTCTTAGTACATAGTGCAGAGTGCACAATAACTGCCTTAGTACATAGTGCAGAGTACACAATAACTGTCTTAGTACATAGTGCATAGTACACAATAACTGTCTTAGTACATAGTGCATAATACACAATAACTGCCTTAGTACATCGTGCAGAGTACACAATAACTGGCTTATTACATAGTGCAGAGTACACAATAACTGCCTTAGTACATAGTACAGAGTACACAATAACTGCCTTAGTACATAGTGCATAGTACACAATAACTGTCTTAGTACATAGTGCAGAGTGCACAATAACTGTCTTAGTACATAGTGCAGAGTACACAATAACTGCCTTAGTACATAGTGCATAATACACAATAATTGCCTTAGTACACAGTGCAGAGTACACAATAACTGCCTTAGTACATAGTGCATAATACACAATAATTGCCTTAGTACACAGTGCAGAGTACACAATAACTGCCTTAGTACATAGTGCATAATACACAATAATTGCCTTAGTACACAGTGCAGAGTACACAATAACTGCCTTAGTACATAGTGCATAATACACAATAATTGCCTTAGTACACAGTGCAGAGTACACAATAACTGCCTTAGTACATAGTGCATAATACACAATAATTGCCTTAGTACACAGTGCAGAGTACACAATAACTGCCTTAGTACATAGTGCATAATACACAATAATTGCCTTAGTACACAGTGCAGAGTACACAATAACTGCCTTAGTACATAGTGCATAATACACAATAATTGCCTTAGTACACAGTGCAGAGTACACAATAACTGCCTTAGTACATAGTGCATAATACACAATAATTGCCTTAGTACACAGTGCAGAGTACACAATAACTGCCTTAGTACATAGTGCAGCGTACACAATAAATGCATTAGTAGAGAGTACACAATAAGTGTAATGTTAAGAAGTAATATTAAGAAAGATGACATCTACATCAGATAGTTAATTCAACCATCTCACATGAATTACCGGTCATGTCAACTACCCAAGACACTTACAGATACTTTGATTGATGAAATCAATGAACAAGAGTACATTAGCCTAGTTGTGTATTATCTGTCCAGTATTACATGCTACATTAATCTATCTCAGAATCCCGCTAAATCTGTTCGTCTGTACAATGCAATATACATTAAAGAAACCAGATAGTATTTTAGTCAGTACGTATAAATCTAATGTTCTCAGATCTCACGAAATTTGATTTGTTGATTCTGACATTTTACACTCAGCTGAACCAATCAGAAGCCTCATACTGAGCTTAAGATTTGTAGAAATGTTTTAATAACCTTTGGGGGTCAGGATAATATAGCCATCACTCTCATGTGAATTGGCCATTATATATATATATATATAGTTGCTAACACAACTAGACATGGTATATATATCAGTACAGTCAACGATCTACGTGAACAAGGTTAATTCGACGCTCTCGTGTGAGTTAAGGCCTTTATGATATATCTAAGATCGTGGAAACACTGTTGAACTATTATGGCGTTTATATCAGTACGACGGAACGTGTGTCAAAGAGTACTTAACATGTAGTGTTTCTTTAATTAATATGTGTTCTATGTCATTGTATATATGTCCGACTCCGTGGTCGAGTGGTTAAGGTCGCTGACTTGTATATCACTGCAACCTATCATCACTGATGATCACGTGTTCGAGCCCTGCTCAGGCCGTGTCTCATTTATATGAACAAGTTGGCAGTTTCTTACGGAGGTTGGTGCACCCAAGTACTGGTTAACCGCTGGCGCCTGCCCAGGAAAGGTGTTGTTAGGTAAACTGCCCGCTGGCGATATAGCCCGAAATATAACATTGTATATATGTTGAGAGCCTTATTTGTATTAGCCATGTGTTATGTAAGCTCTCTCGTAAAATAAAGTCTTTAATATAATAATATTATTATATTTACATATCTCGGGTGAATAATCGACCAATGTAAACTAGATCGTAAGAATTTGGACTTTTGAACTACATAGTGTAGAAGCTTCCGTGGCCGAGTGGTTTAGGTAGCTTACTTCAAATAACTTACCCCTAATTGCTGTAGGTTTGAATCCCAGTGGGGTGTCGAATTATTTCAATTTAGGAAGGTATCCAGCTGGCGTGCTGAAGGTCGGTGGTTCTACCCGGGTGCCATTCATTCCGTGGAAATTCAGCTCAGAGGGGCACCGTGGCCTGGAGGTTATAAAACTGTTCTCCAATCGTAAAACTCAGTCTCAATCGTCTGATTGGTTCAGTTGACAATAACACTCAGAATCAACCAATCAGATCACTTGAGCTTGAGTTTGAGATCTGAGAAACGTTTTATAACCTCGGGCACAGCAGGGGTCTTCCTCCACTAATAATATCTGGAATGTCGCCATATGACCTAAGCTTTATCCCCCTAAGACACCTAAAACAAACGAACTCATATTTTAATAGTGAGTATGATGCTATCTACGGCACAGGGTTAATTCATCCCATCTCATATAAATGTTATGTTCCTGCCAATCTATATTGCAAGATCCTGGCAAAGCTACTGACGTACAGTTGTACATAGGTCAGTACGACGAATTCTACGTCAAGTAGTTAATTCACCTCTCTCTCATGTGAATTATCGTCCCAAGATTTCCATGTCTTGTCCAATCTTAGAGTAATTATGGGGATTTACTCTCGGGATTTCAAACTGCCACTATTATTGTAATGGAAACTGTTAGCCAGAATTAAGCATCATATTTGCAGAAAAGATGGATGGATAATTATTGTTTCACGGCCTGTGTGTAACTTCGATGTTGTGTGTGACTTCCATGCTTTGTGTGTGACTTCGATGTTGTGTGTGACTTCCATGTTGTGTGTGACTTCGATGTTGTGTGTGACTTCCATGTTTTGTGTGTGACTTCCATGCTTTGTGTGACTTCGATGTTGTGTGTGACTTCCATTATGTGTGTGACTTCCATACTTTGTATGACTTCGATGTTGTGTGTGACTTCCATTCTGTGTGTGACTTCGATGTTGTGTGTGACTTCGATGTTGTGTGTGACTTCCATTATGTGTGTGACTTCCATGCTTTGTATGACTTCGATGTTGTGTGTGACTTCCATTCTGTGTGTGACTTCGGTGTTGTGTGTGACTTCCATGCTTTATGTGACTTCCATGTTTTGTGTGACTTCTATTATGTGTGTGACTTCGATGTTGTGTGTGACTTCCATTCTGTGTGTGACTTCGATGTTATGTGTGACTTCCATGCTTTGTGTGACCTCCATGCTTTGTGTGACTTCCATTATGTGTGTGACTTCGATGTTGTGTGTGACTTCCATGCTTTGTGTGACTTCCATTATGTGTGTGACTTCAATGTTGTTTGTGACGTCCATGCTTTGAGTGACTTCCAGTATGTGTTTGACTTCGATGTTGTGTGTGACTTCCATGCTTTGTGTGACTTCCATTATGTGTGTGACTTTGATGTTGTTTGTGACTTCCATGCTTTGAGTGACTTCCATTATGTGTGTGACTTCTATGCGTTGTGTGACTTCGATGTTATGTGTGACTTCCATGCTTTGTGTGACTTCCATGCTTTGTGTGACTTCCATTATGTGTGTGTCTTCGATGTTGTGTGTGACTTCCATGCTTTGAGTGACTTCCATTATGTGTGTGACTTCGATGTTGTGTGTGACTTCCATGCTTTGTGTGACTTCGATGTTGTGTGTGACATCCATGCTTTGTGTGACTTCCATGCCGGGTGTGACTTCGATGCTTTGTGTGAATTCCATGCTTTGTGTGACTTCGATGTTGTGTGTGACTTCCATGCTTTGTGTGACTTCCATGCCGTGTGTGACTTCGATGTTGTGTGTGGCTTACGATGCCTGACCATGGAACGGTCTATACCATTCCTACCACATCCATGTCTGCAATACTGCTGGAGGGGCACCCCGGGTCACATTTATAACATACCTAAAACCTGATAATATCGAAATACATATACATGACATTTTCAAGCACACGCACGCACGCACGCACGAACGAACGCACGCACGCACGCACGCACGCACGCACGCACGCACGCACGCACGCACGCACGCACGCACGCACGCACGCACGCACGCACGCACGCACGCACGCACGCACGCACGCACGCACGCACGCACGCACGCACGCACGCACGCACGCACGCACGCACGCACGCACGCACGCACGCACGCACGCACGCACGCACGCACGCACGCACGCACGCACGCACGCACGCACGCACGCACGCACGCACGCACGCACGCACGCACGCACGCACGCACGCACGCACGCACGCACGCACGCACGCACGCACGCACGCACGCACGCACGCACGCACGCACGCACGCACGCACGCACGCACGCACGCACGCACGCACGCACGCACGCACGCACGCACGCACGCACGCACGCACGCACGCACGCACGCACGCACGCACGCACGCACGCACGCCACGCACGCACGCACGCACGCACGCACGCACGCACGCACGCACGCACGCACGCACGCACGCACGCACACACACACACACACACACACCCGCGAGTTCGCGCCCAGCTGTAACGTTACGATTGTGCCTTTAGGCAAGGCATTTAAATTCCACGTTGGCTCTTATGTCTTCCTCGTGTCGATGGATTGCATCAGGAATGATGTCTAGAGAGTAATTAATACAAGTTGTATTAACTTGTTTCGCAATTGAGCTAAAATAAATTTGTAAAAACTAAAATAAGCTTAACAAATTTGCGTTCAAATTAAGGAGCCTCCGTGGCCGATTGGCCGAGATCGCTTGCCCCTCACCTCTGTAGGTTCGAATCCCACTGGTGGTGTCGAATACTAGCATGTGAGGAAGCTATCCAGCTGGCTTGTGGAAGGTCGGTGGTTCTACAGTATGACATACTGCTCGAAGTAGCGCACTGTGTGTCCTCAAAAATAGCTGGAGAGTCGCCATATGATCTAGGCTGTAGAGTCGCCGTATGATCTAAGCTGGAGAGTCGCCATATGACCTAAGCTGGAGAGTCGCCATATGATCTAAGGTGGAGAGTCGCCATATGATCTAAGCTGTAGAGTCACCATATGATCTAGGCTGTAGTGTCGCCATATGATCTAAGCTGGAGAGTCACCATATGATCTAAGCTGGAGAGTCGCCATATGATCTAGGCTGGAGAGTCGCCATATGATCTAGGCTGCAGAGTCGCCATATGATCTAGGCTGTAGTGTCGCCATATGATCTAAGCTGGAGAGTCACCATATGATCTAAGCTGTAGAGTCGCCATATGATCTAAGCTGGAGAGTCGCCATATGATCTAGGCTGGAGAGTCGCCATATGGTATAGGCTGTAGAGTCACCATATGGTCTAGACTGTAGAGTCGCCATATGATCTAGGCTGGAGAGTCGCCATATGATCTAGGCTGCAGAGTCGCCATATGATCTAGGCTGTAGTGTCGCCATATGATCTAAGCTGGAGAGTCACCATATGATCTAAGCTGTAGAGTCGCCATATGATCTAAGCTGGAGAGTCGCCATATGATCTAGGCTGGAGAGTCGCCATATGGTATAGGCTGTAGAGTCACCATATGGTCTAGACTGTAGAGTCACCATATGATCTAGGCTGTAGAGTCACCATATGATCTAGGCTGTAGAGTCGCCATATGATCTAGGCTGGAGAGTCGCCATATGATCTAGGCTGCAGAGTCGCCATATGATCTAGGCTGTAGTGTCGCCATATGATCTAAGCTGGAGAGTCACCATATGATCTAAGCTGTAGAGTCGCCATATGATCTAAGCTGGAGAGTCGCCATATGATCTAGGCTGGAGAGTCGCCATATGGTATAGGCTGTAGAGTCACCATATGGTCTAGGCTGTAGAGTCACCATATGATCTAGGCTGTAGAGTCACCATATGATCTAGGCTGTAGAGTCACCATATGATCTAGGCTGTAGAGTCACCATATGATCTAGGCTGTATAGTCACCATATGGTCTAGGCTGTAGAGTCACCATATGGTCTAGGCTGTAGAGCCACCATATGATCTAGGCTGTAGAGTCACCATATGATCTAGGCTGGAGAGTCGCCATATGATCTAGGCTGGAGAGTCGCCATATGATCTAGGCTGTAGAGTCACCATGTGATCTAGGCTGTAGAGTCACCATATGATCTAGGCTGTAGAGTCACCATATGATCTAGGCTGTAGAGTCACCATATGATCTAGGCTGTATAGTCACCATATGGTCTAGGCTGTAGAGTCACCATATGATCTAGGCTGTAGAGTCACCATATGATCTAGGCTGTAGAGTCACCATATGATCTAGGCTGGAGAGTCGCCATATGATCTAGGCTGGAGAGTCGCCATATGATCTAGGATGTAGAGTCACCATATGATCTAGGCTGTAGAGTCACCATATGATCTAGGCTGTAGAGTCACCATATGATCTAGGCTGTAGAGTCACCATATGATCTAGGCTGTAGAGTCACCATATGATCTAGGCTGTAGAGTCACCATATGATCTAGGCTGGAGAGTCGCCATATGATCTAAGCTGGAGAGTCGCCATATGATCTAGGCTGGAGAGTCGTCATATGATCTAGGCTGGAGAGTCACCATATGATCTTATCTGGAGAGTCGCCATATGATCTAGGCTGGAGAGTCACCATATGATCTAGGCTGGAAAGTCGTCATATGATCTAGGCTGGAGAGTCGCCATATGATCTAGGCTGGAGAGTCGCCATATGACCTAGAGTCGCCATATGATCTATGTTGGACAGTCGCCATATGATCTATGCTGGAGAGTCGCCATATGATCTAGGCTGGAGAGTCGCCATATGACCTAGAGTCGCCATATGATCTATGCTGGAGAGTCGCCATATGACATAGGCTGGAGAGTCGCCATATGATCTAGGCTGGAGAGTCGCCATATGATCTAAGCTGGAGAGTCGCCATATGATCTAGGCTGGAGAGTCGCCATATGATCTAAGCTGGAGAGTCGTCATAGGACCTAAGCTGGAGAGTCGTCATAGGACCTAAGCTGGAGAGTCGTCATAGGACCTAAGCTGGAGAGTCGTCATAGGACCTAAGCTGGAGAGTCGTCATAGGACCTAAGCTGGAGAGTCGTCATAGGACCTAGGCTGGAGAGTCGTCATAGGACCTAAGCTGGAGAGTCGTCATAGGACCTAAGCTGGAGAGTCGTCATAGGACCTAGGCTGGAGAGTCGTCATAGGACCTAAGCTGGAGAGTCGTCATAGGACCTAAGCTGGAGAGTCGTCATAGGACCTAGGCTGGAGAGTCGTCATAGGACCTAAGCTGGAGAGTCGTCATAGGACCTAGGCTGGAGAGTCGTCATAGGACCTAGGCTGGAGAGTCACCATATGATCTAAGCTGGAGAGTCGCCATATGATCTAAGCTGGAGAGTCGCCATATGATCTAGGCTGGAGAGTCGCCATATAACCTAAGCTGTTTTTTCCAACTCTACATTTTTGTCTTGTTCATTAGTTTAAACATATTATTTTCTGTCAATACATGATTAGTTACAACAACTGATATAAGGAATTGGACAGAAAGCTGTATAGCTTATGATTGTCTTGTTCATTGCCGCATGTTGGTCAATATTGAGTCATTACGTGTAATCATTACAACGTTTTATTTAAAAGAACTGTTAATCATATTCCTAAAATGTATCTGATAACTTAATTATATTGTATTTTCTAGAGCAGAATGACATGGCGCCCCGCCCTGTTCTTTCCCGCCCATTTGCCAGTTTACCCCGCCCTTTTGCCGTTTAAATTTTAATTATTTTCTTAAGGCTCAACAGGTGAGTGCCTTCGGGTGGGCATACCTATATAACTTAGAACGCTTTTCACCAATATGGCTTTGGTCAATCGCCGTAAGTTAGCAAAATAGTCTAGGGGCTAACCCCAAAATACCACCTTCCGCACCTCCTCGTGGTTCAAAATACACCCTGCCTCTTTTATGACCCACCCTGTCTTTGTTTCCGCTCTAGAATAAACCCACAATTATGAACACTTGTATCGAGACACATAATGAAATTCAGCACACAATCACAGGACATTACTCTCCGATTTAAAATTGATTCAGAGTTGAACAAATACAAATTCAGTTGTCCTAAAAATAGCAATTTGTTTCGTCTTTTTCTTCACACACTCTTGGGAATCAACTACAAATCTCCATGTTTCTATCTAACAATAATTGCAAATGTTAACGATTCGGTAATTATAGTATAGGGGTTTTGTAGCCGATAAATTTAAGTGTAACTGTAACCACATCAATAGTGTATATACTATACTATACTAGAGGACATAGAAAACGCATACTTCGGATAAGTGTGTTTTTACATGAAAAACAATAACTATATAAATATATATATGCATTTTCTTAAAGTTGTTCAGTTTGTGTTTTGTAATAAAGATGTCATATATCTTGGACTCTGGAATATTTCGTACGTCGTTTTCATGTAATAATAATCATACAATGTAGATGTGCGTTTTCTATGTCCTCTAGTATAGTGCTGTTTACGTTTATCTATACTCGGCACCGCCGATCTAAGTATAGATTACGTCTGGTCTAAGATGGTAATTGCGACATCAGAAGAAGACCTCTTCTTCATTCGCACGGTGACAAGTCCTGTTGCTTCTTTCCAACGTGTTTTGTTTATGGCCACATCCCTCACTGTTGATCATCACGGCTCTGACAGTTAGATACTGAATAGTGTGTCCCTTGTTGCAAGGTCGATGACCATACGATCCTAGTACCCTACGCTCTTGCTGCGGGATGTGCCCCGACCGTGCACGCCGTGGGAGGTATCCTACGCTCTTGATGCGGGATGTGCCCCGACCGTGCACGCCGTGGGGAGGTACCTACGCTCTTGCTGCGGGATGTGCCCCGACCGTACACGCTGTGGGGAGGTATCCTACGCTCTTGCTGCGGGGTGTGCCCCGACCGCGACGTGCTCGCCGTGGGGAGGTATCCTACGATCTTGCTGCGGGGTGTGCCCCGACCGCGACGTGCTCGCCGTGGGGAGGTATCCTACGCTCTTGCTGCGGGATGTGCCCCGACCGTGCACGCCTTGAGGAAGTAAGCCGGGAATGTAGATACGAGTGTGTGTGTCGTACGTTTATTTATCTCGCCACCGGTTGCCCATGTAAACGACGCCTCCTGAAGAGATTAGTCATTTTAGATTGTTCAGAGGATAGTACAATGATACAGACAGAGACACATTCCAGAAACTCCTCTGGTTCTCTTATGTGCACGGTGTAAAGCACCGATGCGAGACGTCGATTTACAGTTCCATCTGACAGACCGTTAATTTTATTAGGGTCAACAGTGGATCGAACCTGCGATCATTGGATTTCAAGTCCAATGTAGATACGAACAATATATGTATATGTATATACACAACCTTCTCTAACGACTGCCTCCGAATAACGACCAACTGCCTCTTAAAGACCGCCATTTTGATCTACAATTAAATCATTAGCAGAATGGTGTCCATTAGAAACAGTCTGTCTTTATCCGGATATGGTCTTTGTCTGTCTATGCTAAATTATTTCGGATCGATTATAATAAGTGAACGACCAATCTATAGGGAGAGGATCCGGCATCCGAGTTGCTAAGGAGAGGAGCCCGTGGTCGGGTTGCTAAGGAGAGTAGCCCGTGGCCGAGTAGCTAAGGAGAGGAGCCTATGGCCGAGTTGCTAAGGAGAGGACCATGCGGCCGAGTTGCTAAGATCCTTTGTTTCAAATAAATTGTTTCTCATCGAGTTAGGTTCGACTCCCATTGAGGGGTGGAATTATTTCATGTGAGGAAGCTGTCCAGTTGGCATGCGGAATGTCGAAGGTATATTCATGTACCAATGCATACCTACAATTCTGATCAGAGGGTCACCCGGGGTATTCATCTGTCAATGACAGTTGGAGTCGCCATATTTCTCATTGGTTGAGGGGTGAGGTTTTGGAAAGAATCAATTGGCTTGAGGACATGTTTCCAGCGATTTATGAATAGTACATTAGGTATGATACTGATTTACGAATCTCTTTTAAACTTGGTATTGACAACTTTGCATAGAAGAGTTCTAACACGCAACGATAAAGAGACAGATCTTCCGCGAGAAATCAATACCAATACAAAAATAATAGTGCATATTCACATCAGACTACAAGGGAATTTAATAAAGAAAACGCTTTGTCTGGGGTACTCCGGTTTCCTCCCACACTAAATACCACATATGTAATATATACGCTTCCATCCGCGCCAACGAGTGATTAATATAAGTTATAAAAACTTTCTTCGCAATCATTAGAAATTAATTTTAAATACACTTTAAGTACATGCAGGGTTGTGAATGGACACTTGAATAAAGAGGAAATCTACGAAAATGTTGAAAAAAGTGGATCGCCCCTATCCAAAAAGTGAAGACAAAAATTCTGAAACAGCTTAGACCAAATCTAACAGTAGAGTATATCCTTTAACAAGAGGAAGATTGACAGTCCTGGACAAGGAACGTGTCAAAGATAGTACGTATACATAGCTGTGCTGGCTGGTATGTGAAAGGCTTTTATTATATATACTCAATTCCAAAATATAGTGTGCACTTTTGAATATAGAATATTTCACTATTTAGAAGACGTATCGATTAGAAATTTCGCATAGTATACCTCAAGTATATTTGTCATCGATCAATTGCATAATCTACCACGTGGTATGCAAAATATGTCAGTCCAGTCTGTGAGACTTGATTTCGCATGATTTGCACGTGCAGCCCGAGGACAATATTCATGTCACCGGAAACTTGTATTAGTGTAATCCTTATGTCTTACATAACGGTTAAATCACATATGAGTTCACATTGGTACACAATGAACATGCCTAGATTGAGCGAAAATCAACGTATCCAAGCATTAAAAATGCTTGCCCGTGGTGACAATGTCACTGTCGTGAGTAGGGCGTTATGGTGCCACAGAAACACTATTATTCGCTTGCGCCAACGGTTCCAACAAACAGGTGGTGTAGCAGATCGCCGAAGAACCGGTATACCAAGAGTAACGAATCGGCGAACGAAATCACAGAAAACAAAGTGCACACTTTATTTTGGAATTGAGTATATATTGACGGTGCCACTGACGTTTAGCTTAACAATACCAGCGTATTGAGGAAACACCTGCCTATGTACATGCGACTGATAAGAACCTTTTGGCGAAGGACCATATAATAAGATATGTTCTAACATGACTCGCCATTTTGTCTGTATAGGCAAGGAAGGAATTTATTGTGCTTAAAACTGTAATAACGCTTGGCTTTAGCGCGTGATGTCAACCGTGACGTAATTTTACTCACATGTTTGTAGTTTTGTGACATCATTTACGCTTTCTAAAAAGTAACACTAACTATAATTGCGCTTTTTAGATACATTGGTCATGTTAGAATCGACATAATATTTGTATGTGCGCTATTTATGGTCGAATAAAACGTGGATTGCATTTCTGAGCGCAGGAATTAAAGACTTAGGCCTACAGTCCGCGTGGTGAATTCCTACGCGCGAGAACACGAAACCATGTTCTATTCGCCAATAAATAACTGAAAGACAAATATTAGTTCTTAATTAAAAACCTGGTATGGGTTATCGAGTTATATTTGACAAAAGCATTCCACGAGAAGACAATGTTAAGCTAATTAGCTTTCTGTCCAATTCTAAATTACTCTGGATGTGAGTTGCAGTTGATTCAAACGTCATTGTTATTTATGCTACAAGTTCAGAATAATCAGAAGCTGATTGGTTTAGCTACAAATACGAGCCATGTGTGATTATCTTATCATAGAGATATATTTTTATAATAGAAATAGAAATGGAGTTCAGTCCATAAACAAGGAAAATTCGAATGCAAGAGACATTCCATCTACTATATTGCTATTATATTTGATACAGTTAGAATAAAACTGTCCGGATTGGCTTACTGCCAATAATGCACCCGACCCAAATATTTTGTTTTATTTATCATTGAGTTTTGTCCAAAATATTGGTGCAAACAAATATCTCATTGTATACTAGAGGACATAGAAAACGCACACCTACAGTATATGAATAGTATTACATTAAAACGAAATACGAAGGATTCCATCAAAAATATATCACATCTTTATTACAAAACACAAACTGAACAACTAAAAATATTCCAAAATGTTTAAGGCTATGTGTTTATATAGTTATTGTTTTTCATATAAAAATACACTTATCCGAAATGTGCGTTTTCTATGTCCTCCAGTATAGTATGATTCTTAAAGATATATGATATAATGGTATTTAAAGGACTACATCTGAGTGGAAATCCCACTGGAGGTGTCGAATTATTTAATATGGACGATCGGTGTATATTCTTACTACACCTGAGTAGAAATCCCACTGTCGATTTGTTTAACATGGCTGGCTTACGGACGGTCGGTGGTTCTACTCGGGTGTCCGACCATGCCTGATATACTGCTCGGAAGGGCACACGGGGTTTTCCTACACCAATAAAAACTGGAGAGTCGAGCTGAGTGCGTCATTAAAGCCCAACACAAACAAACAAGCAGCTATGTAGCATCCTCCTCCTAAACTTGATATTATCTAGTTTTCATGTTTGATTATATAGTTGCTCTATATGTATGTATATGTATCTTTGCGAGGTCTGGTTTCTAGGAAATGTGGGTCACTCATTGGATTAATGGTTCGTTTAAAGTTTAAACTTTATTTATTTTACAATAATTGCGAAGCAAGTTTTAACAACTTATATTAATCACTCTCGTTGGCGCGGATGAAAGCGTATATGTGGTCATTCATGTGGGAGGAAACCGAAGTACCCGGAAAAAACCCACCTGTCCGATATGGCGACCACCGTACCATCTCACATACTTCCCGGTCCGAGGATCGAACCCAGGTTGCATTGATGATAAGCGAGCGCACTAACCACTGCGCTAATCGGACAACCAACGGTTCGTTGGTTTTGATATGCCTTTATAATCTTTTTTTCCCCGAGATTGATGCCCGCTATGTTTTTTACATTTTATTGTTGGATGACCAGAAGTAGGATTGGTTCAGAACTAATTAGGTCACCATCTATAAATAAATACATTTCTATTGGTTTGTGTCCTTATTTCTTGCATTATAGTCCTGCATTTAATATTTAGCAGGTTACGTGTGCTTCCATAGGGATTGGTGCTTGCTACGTTGTAGAATGTCCATGGGTGTTGATGCTTTGCTACCTTGTGAACTGTGCATGGGTATTGGTGCTTGCTAGGTTGTGGAATTTGCATGGGCATTTGTGATCGCTACGTTTTATGGATATAGGTGATTGCTACGTTGTGGAATTTGCATGGGAATTGGTGCTGTGCTACCGTGTGGACATTGCATGGCTATTGGTGCTGTGCTACCGTGTGGACATTGCATGGCTATTGGTGCTGTGCTACCGTGTGGACATTGCATGGGAATTGGTGCTGTGCTACCGTGTGGACATTGCATGGCTATTGGTGCTTGATATGTTGTGGACATTGCATGGCTATTGGTGCTTGATATGTTGTGGACATTGCATGGCTATTGGTGCTTGATATGTTGTGGACATTCCGTGGGTATTGGTGCTTGATATGTTGTGGACATTGCATGGCTATTGGTGCTTGCTACGTTGTGGACATTGCATGGCTATTGGTGCTTGCTACGTTGTGGACATTGCATGGCTATTGGTGCTTGATATGTTGTGGACATTGCATGGCTATTGGTGCTTGATATGTTGTGGACATTCCGTGGGTATTGGTGCTCGCTACGTTGTGGACATTTCATAGGTATTGGTGCTTGCTACGTTGTGGACATTGCATGGCTATTGGTGCTTGATATGTTGTGGACATTCCGTGGGTATTGGTGCTTGATATGTTGTGGACATTGCATGGCTATTGGTGCTTGATATGTTGTGGACATTCCGTGGGTATTGGTGCTTGATATATTGTGGACATTGCATGGCTATTGGTGCTTGCTACGTTGTGGACATTGCATGGCTATTGGTGCTTGATATGTTGTGGACATTGCATGGCTATTGGTGCTTGATATGTTGTGGACATTCCGTGGGTATTGGTGCTTGATATGTTGTGGACATTCCGTGGGTATTGGTGCTCGCTACGTTGTGGACATTTCATAGGTATTGGTGCTTGCTACGTTGTGGAAATTTCATGGGTATTGGTGCTTGCTACTGGGCTGATTGGTGAATATTGTATATACTGGGCCTGTTTGGTGAATATTGTATATACTGGGCCTGATTGGTGAATATTGTATATACTGGGCCTGTTTGGTGAATATTGTATATACTGGGCCTGATTTGTGAATATTGTTATATTTGAGAATAAACATAGAACAAAAGCAAACAACAGAAGTGTGTTCCACGTTTAAAGAAGAGTTTATTTCACCAAATACAAGCATACAATATCTCAATATGAAATAAATCAAAAATGACTCTTAATCAAACATTGTATTTCGGCGGTGGTCTTTAACAATACTAAATATGGACGTGATACAGACGTGATACAAGCGTTGCCTATGTATGTAAATGTGATGGCGAATCTGCGTGAACAAAATTTAATGAATGTGTGAACAAATAATTCGATGAGTAGATTTCCGATATCACTGGTATTAGTAAATATGTTGCAACATAAAAGCAACCTTAGTTTAATCGACTGGAATGCTCAGTTCAAGAATTTGCCATTGGCACCGCACCGTATTAGTGTGATAGAAATTCAAAATCAAATCTAACATATTGTAGGAGAAATTATCTCCAAAATGTCTAATGCCACTATGATGAATGGCATCCATTATAGGCTTGTATTGGATTTTCCAAAAAAACACAATTGAATAGGTTGACATTTCTCAGAAAGTGTTGAGATAAATTTTAGTTGCCAACATTTTGGCATAATAAGGGAATATTCGACTTTTTAAACTTTTCTATGAATTTGTCTTTCAATTTAGAAATAACATGTTAATATTCCAGTCTAATATGTTTCCAAGAAATAATTTCAAAATTAGTTTTAACATTGTAATAAACGAGATTGATAGTTCATTTTCCAATCGTTTATCCAAAATATGCGTAATCTGTGAGAATATCCGAGTGTCTTGAAAACAAAGTTCAAGAGCATTCATTTAGTCTCCGCACTGAGGATTACATGTTGCATGCACATATGTCGAATTTAGTTGAAGATGAGAAACACTTCTTATTCGATTGTGAACTATACAGTGAGTTACGAACAAATGATTTCAGAGAACTATTTACGGACAATGCTCACTTAGATATAAATGCGAAATTATCACATATAATGTCCATGTATCCCAGACGACTAGCTAAATTCCTGGTTCGAGCCTTTTTAATTAGAAGAAATACGTTGTATTCTTGAATATTTCTTTTCCACATATTGTGTGTACAATTGTACAATTGTAAACATTGCTCTTGTTACTGTAATTAATTTCTGGTGACTTATAGGCCCAATGGGCCGGGTGCTTGTTTGTAAATCTGTAAATTTATGTAAACATTATTATATTGTTATAATGCACATGTCACAATAATAAAACATTTACTTACTTACTTACATACGCATGTAAACAAACAGTGTTCTACACGATTCAACGGCCGTAATGCGCTAGTATCTAAACGTAAACGCCATTATTTTATGATTATTACAGTTTCAACATAATCATTATATATATGTATACATACAGTATATGGCTTTGATAGTGACGGGGTGTCATTTTTAAATGTGCTTCAATATGGTATAACAATGTGTGTATGGCCTATTGTGTATCATAATGTTCTTAAAAAATATATTAAAAACATGTACTTTGGTTTTGAACGCGAAATCATTTGTCCAGATATCAAACGTCTGTGATTGCATTGTTAACTTAGTTTTCTACAATTAAAAGAAAAAAAACGGTTAAAGTAAATTATTGAATTACTGAATGCATTAAACATTTCCTTCGTCATGTCCTGTAATCTGGAAACTTGCGTCCAGACATTTCAGTATGCCTACTGGTATGTAATCATGGCGTACCCAACGCTACTAGTGCAGTATTCGTCATATTCCACTACGCATCCTAGTTCATCTGCCTAACATACACGTGTATCTGCCATACAACACTATACACGTCACTACATTTACAGTACAAATCGAAAGTGTTAGTTCAATGCTTCATTAGAGAGAATAATATCTACAAATGTCGTATTGATCAAAGGGAAGCAACTTCAATATAACTTTACCAATGTTCTTTAAATAGTATGAGGCGTTAATATTAATAAACACACTGTTATCTTCCGCAAACAGCAACATTTATTTTAATTAATTATTTGGCTCTTCCCATTGTTTCAGCGTTTGTTTTTGTTTGCAATATTATTGTTTTATTTCCTAATAGTTATTGTTCAAATTACACCAACTCTAACATTAAACTACACTGAGCCAGATTTGATATCAGGCCCCGAGATTATAAAACGTTTCTCCGATCTCAAACTCGATCTCAAGTGATTTGATTGACTGAGTCTGAGATTTACATTCAGCTGGGCTAATCAGAAGCTTGAGACGGAGCTTGAGAATGGAGACACATTTTATAACCTCGGAGCCAGGTCAATCCCTATATGGTAACCATATTTCATATTCAGTTTTACAATTCCTGTTTATTCATTGGAGTAGCAGTTGCCAAACAAACTACACACGTACACACTGTTCTATCGTATATCAAAAGTATTAGTCCATGATCTATAATATATAAGAGCCGCCATTGGCCGAGTGGTCTAACGCGCTGTCGAAATCTCCTTTCACCGCTAGCATTAGGGCTGCAGGTTCACTCCCTATCAGGAACAAGCGATACATGATGATATTGAGAACGTTGTCAGTGGCTTACCGAGGTTGGAGAGTTGAGTAGTGGTTCCCAAACAGACAATGCGAGTGGTCTACTCTCCAACACAACAGACCGACCTGCTAGTAACACTCGCGAGATGAGTTCGCTGTACGCATTATTCAGAGATAGATAGATAATTACAAGTGGCGTATTGATCAAAGGTGAATAGCTTATTAGTAGGTAAAACTTGTAGGTGAAATTGCTAAATCAAGAGAATCGGTATTCACTGTATGCAATATGTGAAGGCGAGATATAGTTATTTTAGTCGAGTGTCATATGATGTATCAGTGTTCACAGTCAAGGCCACGTGTTGTATCGGGTTACCGACCGTGGATGACACACTAAAGCATGATGCATTGATACACCTTTTCATTCATATGATGTTTCTTTCCTGTCCTCCTGTGCTTAGTCGAACGTAGTTATTTTTAGCAGAACCATATATTGTCGGAAGCATAGATTAATTGTTCCAGGAAATTGAACATAGACTTTATAAGGACATGCTTGATAATTGATTGTATTGCTTCAATCCATGCAGCCGCGGTCGATATAACGCAAAATGGTGCTGATGAAGGCGTAAAACCCGAACAAATAAACAAACACCAATCCATGCAGCTGCGGTCGATATAACGCAAAATGGTGCTGATGAAGGCGTAAAACCCGAACAAATAAACACCAATCCATGCAGCTGTGGTCGATATAACGCAAAATGGTGCTGATGAAGGCGTAGAACCCGAACAAATAAACACCAATCCATGCAGCTGTGGCGATATAACCAAAATGGTGCTGATGAAGGCGTAAAACCCGAACAAACATATACCAATCTATGCAACCGGTCGATATAACGCTAAATGGTGCTGATGAAGGCGTAAAACCCGAACAAATAAACACCAATCCATGCAGCTGCGGTCGATATAACGCAAAATGGTGCTGATGAAGGCGTAAAACCCGAACAAATAAACAAACACCAATCCATGCAGCTGCGGCGATATAACGCTAAATGGTGCTGATGAAGGCGTAAAACCCGAACAAATAAACACCAATCCATGCAGCTGTGGTCGATATAACGCAAAATGGTGCTGATGAAGGCGTAAAACCCGAACAAATAAACAAACACCAATCCATGCACATCACTACAACAAAAATATGTTTCAACCTATACCCGCAAATTTGTCCATGTTTTGACTGTTATTAAGCCATTCTTGGAAATTCAATGTAATTTCTTCGGTCGATCTAACGATCGACCGAAGAAATTACATTGAATTTCCAAGAATGGCTTAATAACAGTCAAAACATGGACAAATTTGCGGGTATAGGTTGAAACATATTTTTGTTTAGCTTGAACGCTTGCTTCCATATAATTCCCGGAAATGTTGCCACTAATTTAACCTTACTATTGTTGTTGTATGTTATGTTTATTTATCGTCGACCCCCCTCCAGAGATATATGTGTTTGCTTGTTTTGCTTGTGTTTATGCTTTGTTTTATTGGGGGCGGGTAACGTAGCGCTCGCTTCTCACCAATGCAACCCAGGTTCGATCCTCTGACCGGGAAGTATGTGAGAAGGTACGGTGGTCGCCAGATCGGACATGTGGGTTTTCTCCGCGTACTCCGGTTTCCTCCCACACGAATGATCACATTTACGCTTTCATCAGCGCCAACGAGAGTGATTAATATAAGTTGTTAGAACTTGCTTCTCAATCGTTGTAAAATAATAAAGTTTAAATTAGCACCAACAGCTTAGATCATATGGCTATTCTCCAACTGTTGTTGATGGAATTAGACCTGGTTCCCTTCCGAGCAGTATTTCAGGCACGGACAGAGCACCCAGGTATAACCACCGAACGTCCGCGAGCCAGCTGGATGCCGTCCTCACTTGAAAGAATTCGACACTTCCAGTGAGATTCGAATCTACAGCCGTGAGCGACAAGTGATTTGAAGCCAATATCCTCAACCACTCGGCTACGGAGGCCCCTATCTCTGGTTACAGCTATATAGATGGGATAGCAAACAGTTTTTCAACTGACGTGAAATATGATCAAATATTTAAAACCGAAAGATCAATAGATACTTACCAATTTGAATGTAACTAAAACACCAAACATGTTTGGAATTCCCACAAGCAATACTGATCATTCCCGGCCTAGGCATTTATGTTCCGGAGCAACAATCAATACATAACTAACATATCACTATTTCCTATTCCTTGGTATCTTCCAACCCTACAACATCTTTGCTTCTAGATAAATTACCTAGGGATTTGATAATTCCTAAAGATTGATTTTCTAGATATGACATGTGTCCATTCCAATGTTGTACATTAAACAATAACAAGAAGCTATATTTCGCAAGCCTCACCAATGATGTATAGGCCCATTGTTATTGCTTCTGGCGGTTTTGTTTATATAGACTTTATAATATTATTTATTTTATCTTGGCCACATCTGAGCCATCTCTAATGTTGCAAGAACTTGTGGCTTCGACCATTTTTGCATACTTTATATATATTGTCTATAGATTCTGTGTCCTATTAGACAAACTAAAATATGTGTATAAGGGGCCGCCGTGACCGAGTGGTCACGGTAGCTGACTTTTCAAATTACTCTCCTCTCACCGCAGAATGTTCGAATCTCACTGGGTGTGTCGAATTAGTTCATGCTTGCAGACGGTTGGTGGTTCTACTTGGGTTATATCCGTGCCTGAAATACTGGTTCAATGGACATCCGGGATTTTCCTCCACCAAAAATAGCCGGAAGGATGTCATATTACCTAAGCTGGCCGTGTGATTTGAAGCTCCAAAAACAAACTAACAAGCACACATATGATTGATATTAGATGATTCAAAGTAGCTGTGACATTGGCTCTTCTCTTCATCAGTAATGTGTATTTAACAGTAATAACCATAAGTGTAACATATAAGTGATATCCTAACATGATATGTTATTACTTATTTACCGTTGTTAGATCTGCAATAAACTACGGTTACGACTGTTGACTTTCCTCCCCTAAGTATGGACGTAAGTATAAACACTTTACATTGGAATTTGATTGGGCAGGAGTTGTAGTGTTAATAGCCAGCCATACAGGAATTAAGGTAGCCTGGGTTCTAGTCTGTCGATTTTTCACTTTTTAACTTCTAACCAAATGACAGTTGATATGTTCAGAAACTCAAGACGGCCCAATTAATAGTCTCGGTGACTGACCAGGCACAATATATCGACGCCTGTTCCAAGGCTACAACTAAGATGTTGAAAGCTGGAAGAGGATTTTCAGTGACGCTGAAATACAGAAGGTATTTTACCTGGATGTATTATGTATAGTCATCAGCCAAATAACAGATAAGGAGACAAAATAACAAAACACATTTATTTATTTATGGCATTATTATGGGTCATGTTAGAATGGAAATACTATAAGTATGTGTTGCTGTTGTTTATCGGCGAATAAACAACTGTTTGGAGTTCTAATGCTTAGAAATGTATAACCACTTAGGCACACGGCCTGTGTAGTATCTTCCTACGAATCAGAACTTCAAACGGTGGATTATTTGCCGATAAACAACGGCAATACAAATATTAAGTCCTAAGTATTCTCTGTGTATACAAGCATAGCTGTTCGTAAGGTGTAACAAGAAACACTCGTCAGTTATTGCGGTGGCCCCCGGATACTCCTGAAGGAGGGTATTTTAGTTGGTTTACTCTTGTATTCTTTTCTTCACATGCTAGATCTATCATTTTGCAATTAACCATGGTTGTGATGAACATCTGGAAGAACAATAGAACGAATTCAATCCAACTAAAAGCTGATAGCTCAATCAATATTATTTACCAACGGA